>BSBK01000678.1:322500-922500 GCA_027943335.1 Chamaecyparis obtusa | reverse complement strand
TCCAGTTGCATCCATGTGGAGAAGCTAAAGCCAAAGATCAAGGGTAGGAACATGAAGATTATCAAGTGCATGCACAAGTTCCAGCTCCATTTTGAGTTATTTAATGCATAATTTATTCAGAGCTTTGTAATGCACGAGGTTTAATTTCGTGCTAGGGTAGTTTAGCTAAGTTTTAGCAGTAGTTTCTTTAATGCAATCTCTAGTTTAGATTTACTTTCAAGTTTTAGTTGCAGCTAAGCCCTAGCTATGAAAATAAGAGCTTAGCTCTATAAATTGTAATAGAATGATGTAATGAGGGTCGATTCGATCATTAATACAATAAATATAGTTGGTGCTTCATTCATGGTGTGATTTATTTGGTATCTATGCAAAATTTCTGAATGTGTGAATTGCTCATTCTTTCATTTAAAAGAGCCAATTGGTTGTTTAATGGTTTTAAGTCTGCGATCTATTAGTTTGGTGTTTGCTGGTATTGCATTGTTGTATTGTGATGAATTTTTTAGAAGATTATTATTTGGTGCTTGAAGATTAACTTGTCTCACGTGTGTGCACATCTGGGGTGGCTTTGTGATTTGATGAGTTTTGGCTTATCATGCGTTTGCATTTGTTTGATTCTACTGATGATTGCATCCATTTAGTTGAAGATTGTGATATGATCTGATCTCTATTTTTGTGGGTTCCTTCATCTTCTTGGTCATTTAATTTGCGTGGTGGTGTGATGCTAGCATATGTCCATTAGGTTTCTTGTCAACAATTTCATTCAAATCTCTTGTTTCCCTACATCTTCTAACCTTCCTTGCAAGTTATTTTCAGTAGATTAATTAAATTAGCATTGCTTTCATTCTCAAATCTAAAAATTGTATCAAGAAATAGATATCTTGGTTTCCTAAAGTTTGTTTTACAGTTTCCCTTGAGAGAAGAACCAAAAAAGGCCTCCTTGTTAACAGATTCATGTTTGTCTTCCATTGAGCTATCCAAGAGGTTGAGACCCAGCCAGAAGGAACCTTGAGATTGATTCCATCAGTCTTCCAAGAGGAGAATTTGCTCACGTAATTTCCTAGCCATTGTCTTCGCGTAAAAATGACACTCAACAGAAGTGGTGCTAGAAGGAGGGCCCTCAAAAGGGACACCTTAGAATATTGGATCATTCTCTCCCAAGAGGTTTCAACGAGTCCTTAGATCTTCACCCAAAAAATGGGAGTTCCTTGAACTTACAGAGTTTCGCAAACCTCACGGCAATAGAACAAAGCACAGAGAGGGTGCTTTGGATCATCTGAATCTTCCTCCATTTCCAACCATTGATGCCCCACCTGTTGATCCTCCACCACTGGCTCCAATGGCATTTTTCATGAATGCTCAACGATCTCCATTAAACATACAAGGATAGCTCCATCAGTTGCCAAAAAATCTTGAGAAATTATGTTTGCATTTCATCTATGGAGAATCTAGGACAACAGAAGAACACGTCTGCACATTCAAGGAATTGTGCAATCGAAAAGAGATTTCTCATCAAGACATTGTGTGCCACCTCTTCCCTTACACACTGGGGGAATTTGCATATAATTGGTATCTCAACTTGCCACATGGCTCTATTGCCACATGGGATGAATTTGAGACAAAGTTCCTTAATCAGTTCAAATTATATGTAGACTCGACAACTATCCATCACCAGTTCATCTCGGTGAGGAAGGACCTCAATGAATCAATTGCCATGTTCAATCATCATTTTCATAAGATGTACCAGAAGCTTGAGGCTCCTTATATCGTACCAGTTGGGGCTACCATACAAGTGTACCTACAAGCCTTAGACCAATTAACATCCATATTTCTGAAAAGGCTGCCCCCAGAGGACATAGATACTTTGGAAAAAGTATGTAATGAAGCCATCACGTTTGCCCAAAAAATGGACCTGCAAGCGGGTGGAAATTATGGTATTCTACCAACATTAGGGAATGCTTCTATGACTGGTCCATTTACAATAAATAATAAAGTTCTGGTGCAACATGCACCAAGGCTCAACCCAGTACCTACTACATACATTGCTGCCCCACCACTTGCTATCACATACCTAGGGTATGATACACATAAGGCCACCTTGTGTGAACAAAAGGTTGCTATTCCAAATGAGCTGGACCATGCTCTAGTGAATGAGTTGGATACCAAGGGAACTACCAGCGCCCAACTTCTACCCCAAATACCTATTCTTAGAATCAGAATCAGAATTATGGCAATTACGACAACAACAATAATAACAATGGATGAGGTTATGGGAATGGTTCTCAAGATAAATAGTTTGGGAAACAATGGATAAATAAAGCATGGAACACTTGTTTGAATAATGGGATCATACCCGCAGACAATGCCAACTTCTTTAGCTCATCGAAATTTAACTTTACCCAAGGTCCCAACATGCATTAACCAGATTATGAATATAGGGGCGAGTCTGACAACCAACAGGCCCAGGATTCTGAGAATTCCCAGACCCACTTCAATAACATGGTTTTTGATTCATATGATCCAAGTACAGGTGGAACTCCTGTTGATAGCACTGTGGAAGAAGAATTTGTCTTCCCATTCAATCAAGAAAATAAGCTAGAGTATTCCAAGGTCCATGCTTTCCAAAACAATAACATAAATACCTATAAATTGAGAAGCAGAAGGGAACCTCTAACAGATGACATTCCCCTAGGTATGCAGCCCACTTCACCTGATCCAAAGGCCAACAATAACCCTACACCCCTGAGAGGACCTGGTGCCACTATTGTTCAAGCGACGAAACACCAACCTACTACGTTAAAAAATCCAGTCTGGTCCAATAAAAAATACAACGTAGTGGAGGAACTGAAGAAAGTTAGAATGAATATGTCAATGTATGACATGCTGCAAAGTTTTCCCACTCAAAGAGAGGCTCTCCTAAAGTCATTAGATCATTCTAAATCAGCCTCATCCAACAACAATTCCAGAAATGTATCAAATGTGAATGCGGCAGAGGCGATGCCGACTTTGTCTAAAGATAGGGTAGAAGTACCCTCATTCTTGCTTAGCCTCAAGATATTTGGAAGGAACTTGCACAACTATTTAATTGACTCAAGAGCTTCATGTAATGTGATGCCATTGTCTATATGCCAATAGTTAGGAATGAGCCCCTAGTCGACTAACAGGGTGGTGATCCAACTTGACAAAATAGAGGTTAAAGTCATTGGAGTCTTAAAGGATACCCGCATACAATTGATGGCTGACCCCAGAATCCAAGATTGCATTAACATACATGTGGTGGACATCTTGGAAAATTATGGTATGCTTCTCAATAGAGAATGGACTTGATCTTTGAGAGGGTGGTTCTCCACGAACTTAACCCAACTTTGGCTGCCATGGAAAGGGCTCAATAACTAGATTAAGATTGATGCAGAGCCCAAGCTCAAACAAATGATAACTAAGTACAATGCCCCAAATGAAGTCTTGTTCTCACAAGCTGATCTGGGAGTGTATCACTTTCACAAGGTGTTTACATTCCATCTCAAAAAAGAAGAAGACTCAAGTAGTAGCCCTGTCCAGGGGTTAGTAAGTACCCAGATCCCTGATGAGATTCTCAAAAAATTCATAAATGGCATGATGAATAACATGAGGCATCTTGGCCAAGATGCTGACCCAAACATACTGATGCTACCGGGATATTGTTGTCTTCATCAGACAAACCATTCATAGTTTACATGCCAAGATTGCCAAGAGGCAGTGGTCTGAGTAATGAGCCAGATGTCAGATGTATCCAAACCTCCCAAGAGTATAATGAAAAATTCGAGTGAGGATAGATCTCTTCCCAGTGAAGAACCTCAGGGCCTCATGGTTGAATGTTTTATATAAGAGGAGTGAAGCTCTTCTAATGATGGTTGCATACCTCTATGTCACAATGTTTGGTGTGATGCCAAGGCTAAAAAAAATATGAAGTGGGTTCCACTTTCAAAAGGAGAATATTTAGATGAAGGGAAATTGGAAGCTTCAAGTATAGAAGGCCTATCATCGCCCGCAGTCCCAGTGGAACCCCAGATCAAGACACCTCTGCTAGAGGTGGCTCCAGAACCCCAAGGTAAAACATATTTCAATAAGAATTACTCAGTATAGAAAATTTGGTTCAATGGCTCCAAATGTAAGCTGGGAGTAGGGGCTGGGATTGAATTAGTTAACCCTTGAGGGGGTTCATATTATGTTGCCTACCGATTGCAATTCTATTGCACCAACAATATTGCCAAGTATGAGGCTCTAGTTCGAGGTCTCCTCCTGGCACACGAGAAGAAAGTGAAAGCAATAGTAGTAGAAGGTGACTCACAATTGATAGTATTGTAGATCAAGAGCCAATACTCCTGCATTGACAAATGATTGGTCTCATACTGCAACTGCGTCTGCAACCTAATCAAATATTTTGAAGCTTTTAACATCCAGAGCATCCCAAGAAGAAAGAATACTATTGTTAATGCTTTAGCAGTATCTATAAGCTCTTTACAACCCTAGAGAAGTCCAAATTGAAGAAATTCTCCATGGAACTAGTGGTTGTACCGACTATCCCTGACAACATAAAAAAATTCCAAGTATTTCAAGATGATCAATAGATATTATAATTCATCATGAACACAGGGATCTTTGACAAGTAGAGCATTGATGAAGAAGAGGATGAAATAGAAGAGTCAGATGACTTAGGAATTTTGAACTTGAAGATCAACTCCATTCTGAAAGGTATGGTAGCTCTAGAGAGGATTTTTGATAAAGATGAACATGCTTGAGAAAGAGAGAAAACACCCGTAGTGGGCGGAGATGATTGTGAGCTCTACAACTTGGGTACACAACTCAAACCCAAGGAAGTCCGCATTAGCAAGGTCAACACACCAGAAGAAAAGAAATAGATGGTTGAGCTACTCACTGAATACAAAGACATCATAGCCTAGTGCTATGAAGATTTGAAAACCTATGATCCCAACATTATTGTTCACAACATTCCTTTGAACCCAGATGCTAAACCTTTTTGCCAGAGACAAAGACCGGTGAATCCTGTGATCAAACTAGTGATCCAAAAGGAGTTGCAAAAGTTTCTCGAGGCCAAGATAATTTTTTGCATCTGACATTCAACTTGGGTCGCCAATCTTGTCCCTGTGGGGAAGAAAAGCAGAGAGGTTCGGCTCTGTGTAGACTTCAGAAACTTGAACAGGTCCTCTCAAAAGGACAATTACCCATTGTCATCCCTTGATGAAGTATTGTAGGTGGTCAACGGTTCTCAAATGATGTCTTTTCTAGATGGCTACTCTAAATATAACCAAGTTATGGTGAAAGAAGAAGATCGCTTGAAAATGGATTTCACTATGAAATGGGGGACATTTGCTTATCGTTGTATGCCATTTGGTCTGATCAACATGGTAGCCACTTTCCAACGGGCTATGGATGAGGCATTTAAGGGTTTGGTTAACAAATGCATTGTTATCTATAGGGACGCCCTCACAATTTTTTCAGGAACCGTGTTGACCACATTGAAGACTTACAGAAAGTCCTGAAAAGGTGTCGACGTTACAAAATTTCATTAAATCCTAAGAAGTGTGTCTTTGGGGTGACTCAAGGAAAACTCCTCATGCACATCATATCTGAGATAGGCATCTCAATTGACCCCGAGAGGGTCAAAGCTATCCTTAAATTGGTTCCTCCAAATAGCAAGAAGGAGTTGAAGTCCTTCTTTGGGAAAATCAACTTCATCAGGAAGTTCATTAGTGGGTTTGCAGAGATAGTGCGTCCATTAAATGACATGCTGAAGAAAGATGCTAAGATTGAATGGAGCACTCAGGCTAAAGAGGCCTTTGAAGAAATCAAGACATCCATTGCCACTGCCCTAGTTCTAGTCAGCCCCAATTATCTTCTACCATTCAAGGTTTATTCCTTTGCTTCAGAACATTCATGTGCAGGAATCCTCACACAAAAGAAAGAAGGAGAAGATGAATGACCGATAGCTTTCATAAGCTGCCCCCTAAAAAATGCAGAGCTCAAATATCCAAATCTGGATAAGCAATCTTTTTCCTTGGTTAAAGTTGTTAAGAAATTCAGATATTATATCCTTCAGAGAAAATTCATCGCTATTGTCCCATATCTAGCAGTCAAGTCTCTACTAATGCAAAATGAACTAGGAGAACGAAGGGGAAAGTGGATGGCAATATTGCAGGAGTTTGACATTGAGATCCAACTGATGAAATTGGTGAGAGTTCAAGGTCTTACCAGGATGATGGCTGAAACAAAAGAAGGTTTGGTGTGCCAAGTGTATACCAATGAAGGAATAGTCACTGACATATGGTATCAAGACATAGTCTACTATTTGTTGCAAAATTGTTCCAAAAGGAGAGCACTAAAGAGCAAGAGCAGTTCATACATGTTGAAAAATGGGAAGCTCTACAAAAGCAACTATGATGGACTATACCTATGATGTTTAGATCGAACAGAAGTCGAGCAAGTTCTCACATAATTTCATGATAAGTATGGTACTAGGCACGAATCAGCAGAAGCCACAGCCCATCAGATATTGAGATTAGACTACTACTGGCCAACTTTGTTCAAAGACACTCATGAGCACGTGTGCTCTTGTCATGTTTTCCAAACCAGCACCATCCGAGAGAAACATTCAACAATGCCCCTATAGCTAGTATATGAAGTACGCCCATTCGCCCAATGGGGGCTAGATTTTGTCGGAATGATGAATCCTCTGTCCTCTGTAGGACACCAAAACAACTTGACTGCAACTGATTACTACACATGTTGGATAGAGGCACATGTTATGGAGAATTATAACACTGAGGTGATCACCAAATTCCTAGAGGAGTTCATCATCATGAGGTTTGGCATGCCATTTTTCTTGGTATGTGATAATGTCCCCTACTTTTCATCTGCAAGTCTCATTTAGTGGGCCTTCAAAAACTAGGTAATTCTAAAATTCTCATCCAATTACTACCCGCAAGGGAACAAAGTTGTTGAGTCAACCAACAAGAACTTAACAATGGTAATTGTTACTTAAAAATCCAGCATACAATACAATAAGCATTAGTAGGAAAAGGTTGCATTTTGTTGGTCCAATTAACATTGCCTTGCAGGTTTTGTTAGTTTACATGTCCTTATTGCATTCATTCTAGATGTCATTATTGTACTCTAAGTATTGATTATCATTCCAAAAAATTTCCAAAATTCATAAATAATCATTACATTGTGCTTTCAAACTCAATGTGATATACAAATGTCCTTTCTTGTTCCATGTTTCATGAATAATAGAGTACATTGTAGAATTAAAAGAAAGACTAAAGTATGGAATAGGGGTCCCATGCATTGCCTTTTGTATTGGTTTGTGTCAGCTGGTTGTCTGCTAGGTCTTTGCATTTAGGTCTTCATGAGTTCGAGTCTCCATCTGCATCTAGGTCTTTAGGGTTCCATCTGCATAAGAGAGAAAAATATGGTTAGATCTTGATGGATCTAAGCAATACATGAGAAACAAATAACATACTGTAGCAATCAAGTTTTCAATACTGCATATCAATATGGAAAATTAAATGAAATAAGGAAATATACACTGACACTCACTGCAAGGTAGTGTTAAAGGGACTTGTTTCTGACATGAAACCTTTTACTACTAATGATCATTGTGATGTATGTTGTCCTTTTTATTAACCAGGTGTCTGAATTAAAGGGACTTAGTATGTTTCCAAACTGAGAAACCTTTTTCAGCTAATGTATTTCATAATGATGTTATTTGAGAGCTTAACAGATTATCTTGCAGATAACAGCTGACTGGTTTTCATATTCAATCATTGTCAAAGATGCAGATCAAGTTGGTTTCCATGATAAGAGTGCTACAGGAAATGCCAATGATTGCTAACTTTCCAGTTAAAGATACAAATGATGCTGCATAAATACTGGTACAAGTATGTCCTTACTATTCCAAAGTACATTTTTAAATCATAAACATATTTGTTGTTGAATACAAAAGAGTGCTCCAAGATTAAACCATAAAATCATAAAGTGTTTTCAGTTTATTTTTATTGAGTGTCACGAACCTGTGTTCGAACCTCATTATTTAACATTCTGATGTTTTTGAATGTCAGGAGCCCATGCTTGAACTTCATTAACAATGAACAAACATTTTTATCTTGTTGTACTTATCATATTAAGTGCAGATTCAGCATCAATGAGAATTATATACAGTGGACAAAGCTACAGGATGCAAGCTAAACATAAAGTGGAAAATATGTATAAACTAGAATAGAGTTTGTGCAGCTAGCAGTGGAATATCATAAAGTAGAGAGTTACTTATTTGTTGTGGGAATAATAATAGTTGTGTTGAGCATCTCTCAATCATAATCACCTTCTAAGGTTTGCGAAGGTTATGAGTGAAAGATGCAATGGTTTTATTTATAACAGATTATATCTTTAACATTTTTCACTCATAACCTTGAAACTTTAGTAAGTCATTAAGAGGTGTTTTCATGGTTTCCTGGAGCAACTGTCCATCATTGCCAAGCTCATCATATATGGTTTGCAAAGAAACGAGTTCACCAGTTCATCAAATTTATAGCTATTGATTACATAGGTTCTATTCATGTCAGCAAAGTGAAACAATTTGGATGCTCTATGCTATAATCATAGTTTGTGTACAAGTTGTGGTAAATATGTTAAATCAAGTTCTGTGAATTCAAATGACCACATAACTATGAATATATGAACTTAACAAACAATCAGCTTTATGTTATAGTAGTGAAAGGTGAAATGTTCACCAATAAAAGCTCGAGCAAGGTCGAAATAAGAAAATGATTAGAGCAATCAATTTTTGATCTATCAGTAAGTTCACTAAACCAAGTTCATTCTTATTCAGTGAATTCGAGCTTTCAAGGGAAAAAGTGTAACAGTCACTTTCAAATAAGACCCACAAGTTACATACTGGTCTTCTAGTTATCAAAAAGTGTGAAGGATTATTTTTCTTTAGTCAATTGAAGAAATCTGTTAAATTAGTAACAATCATGGCCTTATGTGCCAAATAAAAATAACAATAGTTGAAAACCCATGATTGTTACTAATTTATAAATGTGAAGCTCACAGTTCTATGCCAGTCATGAATGTCATACATCATAAAGATGTATTCACAATTGCAAAGGAAGTGTGTTGAACAGTTTCCGGTTCATAAGATTCGAACCCATAGCAGAGAAGAAGCAAAGGAAGAAAGTAACACTGGGTGCCATGAGTGATAGAGCAAGCTTGTGGTGTGCATCAAACAAAAGAACACCAGTCACCCGATACCAATAGTGACTATTAACATCTAATATGAAGCCACCTGTAATAATATAGCTCGAGTTCACAAGTTTCAAACTCATCAAATGAAGGTAACCTACAGTTACAACCTGTGACTATTGCTAGTTTACATACATGAAACTCATGGTTTTACAATAGTCACAAATGATCATACATGGTAAGGGTGTATTAGCAGCTTGCAAATAAAAGTGTGTTAAGAAGTTTCGGGTTCATTAGTTTCAAACCCATATATGGTATGTAAAAGATAAACCAATAGTTGAGCCCAGATGGAAATATGTAGAGCTTGTGGAGATAAAACACAGATCTATAGCATGAACAAACAAATCAAAGCCATGAAGCCAAAAATAAGTCATAGTCCAGGTCAATAGCAAGTGCAAACAAATAAAAGCCCTCTGAAGGCATGTTCAAGTTCAACAATGAAGCAAGATGCATATCAAAGTCACGACTGTGACTTATTCATGGATTCATAGTTAAGCAACAGTCATCTATTGAATTAAAATAAGAGTGATCTTCCATATAACATATAAAGAGGCTGTAACCTATGCTGTATTAAAGAACAAATTTATGATATTTATGCCAGAGAATGAGCTTTGTAAGATAAATAGAGAGTTCATTAGAAAACTTATAGTTTGCTGAACTTGAGTTTGAAGTAAATGTCGAGTTTCCTATTTGAGATACACACAAAGAAGAAGCAGTGGTGATCTTCAGTATAGAGAGGGCTCGAGTTCAACAATGGAGTCATCTTACAGTCAAACAAAGTTCCTTCAAGCAATTTTTGAAAGCTTCTGCATGTTAGTGTTTCATTTCCCTTAACTTCTTCGTGAAGAATGAAGAAAACAAAAGTGCCGAGATAAAAATGAGATAACTGTTTGGAGTCCGCCAAGTAGTTCAATGCCTTCAATGCATGTCAATTCTTGCAGAGCCTCGAAAACTGTTCATGGTGCCACCTTGTGTTCTTATCTCCTTTTTTTTTGCATAGCATTGCAAGTGGATGAAGAGTCATGTCGACTTTCCCACTTTGCTTATAATTTACACTTAGAGTCCTTAATCTAAGTTAGGAGATAAGGGTAGGTTAGTTAATATTAGATTTTTATTTAATATTAATTTCTCTTTTATAATTTTTGGCAATTTTCTTTGTAAAAGGATTTAATTCCTTATATTAGGCCAAAATTTCAGGGAAGAGGCATTTAGAGGAAGTTTGTGAAAAGCTTGGTTAGTGGCACATTTTTGGGCACATTTTTAGGCTAAAATTGGGCATTTTTTATGAGCTTAGATTTTGGGATTTGAGGCATAGAGAGGATATAAAATTGATTTTTGATGATCAATTAGGGGTTGCAAATTTTGGAGAGAGGGCATATAGTGAACATATTGTTCCTAAGTGCTTTGAATACCATTTTTGTAATCATTTTGTTAGATTTTTGAAGGAATGAACCAGATTCTTTGACTCATATTTGTGTATTTGTTTTTAATATTAGATCCCGTTTTCATCTTTTCTAACAAGTGTCAAACCATTTATTATCTAAAGGAAGTGAATAAATTTATGTTCCTTCTCAAGATAATCAATTGCTCCAAGGCCTTGTATGAGAAATGTATGTTTGTTAATTATCCAAGTTGTTTGTGGTAGAACCCTGATAGCATGAATTTATTAACCTATATGTTAAGCAGAGATTTAGAGTGTTAAGATCTTCATTTGTGAGTTAGGATTGAATTTTCATCTCTTTTTGCAAAGTCTGAATTATTCATTGGTGTATCACCCTAATCTTTTAGTTATAGTATTCTTTTCCCTTTTCCCAACAATTTGTAGATTAGGAAAGTGATATTCCATATTTTATAGGAACTGACCTAGAATCCAGAGATTCCTCTTCATTCATAGTCCACCCACAGCTAGGAGAGGTTTCCATTGTCAGGATAGAATTGTTGTTTTTCCTTAATGCCTGATTTAAGGTAACAATTCTAAGCCTGAACAGTTTTTGGCACGCTCGGTGGGACAACAAACTACTTCTTAGTTCCGATTTGTTAGATTTATGGTTGTTTCAAATTTCAGTTGCAGCTTTAAGTGTGGATTTTAATGAGCAGAACTCCAACGAGATCAAATAAGGAATGTTTTGTGTATCAAGAGTTACAACCAAGCAGAAGGGGAGGAAGATCATCTAGAGGTGGAAGAACATTGCATGATCCAAGAGGTACTTCTTTGAATTTAGATTTCTCATCATTTGATAATCCTATTTTTGAAAGGCAAGCTACAAATTTAGAAGAACTCAAGGTTATCATTGAGGAGCTCAATCTTCCCGAGGATCTAGAGGTTCCTAATCATACCAGATCAAAATTTCCAAGTATTGAAAATTTATCTATAGATAATTCTGTTCTCGGAGCATCTGTAAGTGGTACTGTAGTAACTCCTCAGAATCTAAAGACTTATCAAAGGAAGGTAGTTCAGTCTGCTCAACCACTTGTTACACTAGCTATTCAGCAGCAAGCTCCTCCACATCAAGCAATGGCTAGGAATTTTCCATTTGTCACATTCAATCAAGGTAGTCTTTTGAGGATTGCAAATCATAATAATGTTCCATTAGCTACTCTTAAAGGCTTACCATCATTCACTGGAGAAGGATCAGTAACAACCATTGAACACATCAAAGATGTTGCAACTCTTTGCAATGTTCATCATGTTATAGAAGCAGATGTAGCTTTGAAGTTGTTAGCTGCATCACTCAAGGGTAAAGCCCTTGATTGGTTTAGAACCCTTCCGGTAGATTCTATTGCTACTTGGGACACTTTGGGTGAAAGGCTATCCAAATGTTTTGAGGACAAATCTGACAACTTATCTCTTGTGGAACAATTAACTACAATCAAGAGAGCCCCACAAGAGGAGATGAGTAATTTTAATCTTCATTTTCAAAAGACTTGGAATCGGATCCCTGTTACGGTAAGACCTTTAGCTGAATATGCATTTTTATATTATTTGAAGAGTCTAAATAGTGATATCTCTGTAATGATTCAATCTATGGGAGGTAATACTTTACCTCAAGCTTTTGATACTGCTATTAGGGCAGAGAATAGTCTTATCCAGGCAGGAAAGATAGCTCCTAGGCCTCCTATGCCTTTCTTTCCTAATATACAATCTAATATGCCATTGGTAGTTCCACCATTATCTACTGTCCCATCTTATAAACCTTCAAAAATAGCTCCTACAGCCCCTCTAAATGAATTACAGACTATTAAGGACAATCAACAAAAAATTGAAAGTTTGCTGCAATCTTTTGGTAATGATTTAGTGGCCCTAAAGAGGAATCAAGCTCAGGAAAACTCTGCTATTCAAAATTAGTTTGCTAGTTTTTCTACACAATATCCTAGCCAACCTAATTTTTAGGCTAATAGGCAGCAATTTCAAGGAAGTACTAATGCAAACAGGCAGAATTGGAATATGAGACCAAATAGATAGTATAATCCAGCACCTCTTAATACTGTTAGGGATATTGTGCCTACTCAGAATAACATTGCTACTGACTGGTGTTTTCCATGCAATGAGCCACATTATTAGTCTACATGTTCTAATGGAATTCTTAATCAAGCTCTTATGGTACAAAATTCAATGAATTCAAAGCAGAATGTGTCTGTTGAAGAGGTCCAAAATCAATCAGACCAAAGTGCTATAGATACTGGATTCTTAAAATGGAAAGAGGAAGAATTTTGTGGACTTAATGAAGATTCATCAATTGCAGCAAATACAAGAGCAAAAAAGAGAGCTCTTGAAGCTGATCAATCTGTTGGGAATGCTTCTTCTCCACCAGTTTCTATTTTGAAGAATCCATCAGTTTTCACTAATAAAGATCAAATTCAAAGGAATGCTGATCAGAGTTCTCCTAGATCATCACATAAGGTACAATTTACTATTTCGTTCAATATTGTTGATACAATGAAAAAAACAAATGTTACTTTGTCTGCATGGGAAACTCTGTCTATTCCAGGATAGATTGAAATTTTGAAAGAAGAGTTGTCCAAGTTGGCAATTAATTCTCAACAAATAGTACAACAGTCACCAAGTGTGGTCATGACTAACTCTGAGCCTCCTAAGGTTCAGGAAAAGCCATTAAAAGAAGATAAAAAGCCTGCTAAAGTTCAACAGCCAGTAACACCAGAATTCAAGAAAGCTGCAAATATTAAGAAAACAATAGTAACAACTGATGAGAAACTGTCAAGTGTGCAAAAGAGATCAGAAAAGGAAGGTAAGAAATCTACAAATGAAAAGCCTCCTCCTTTTTATGTCTCCTTGATTATTGGAAATAAATTAGTTCATAATTGCATGGTTGATAGTGGTGCAACTAGTACTGTCATGCCCAAGAAAGTGGCAGATTTGCTGAATTTAAAATATGAGCCTCTAGAGAAGGGTGTGGTCCAGCTGGATGGAACTTCTGTTAAGACTTTAGGAGTTATTAAAAATGCAAGTTTGACCTTGCATTCCTGCCCAAATTTTTCAATTCCACAAGACATATATGTTATTGATTTACCAGCATATTTTGCTATGTGTTTGTCTAGAGATTTCACAACCAAAATAGATGGCTATTTTTCATCAGATTGGTCACATTTGTACTTCAAAACTAGATATGGTACTAAGGTAACCATAAAATCAGAATTATTGGCCAAAAATTACATAGAGCCTTATAATCCAAGTCCTATTAATGCAAGCTATGTGATCATGGATCAAGATGAAATACCTAATTATTCAGCGTACAATACTCAAACTGAAGCATATCTAGATATTGTCCTAGATGAATGGGCTACTAGGAATGAACAAAATGATGACATGTGTGATGCTGGTTTTGGAAACTACATGATTTTAGAATCTAATTCAGTAGTTCCTAATTTGATTAAAGATTCAAAATTTGAATCTGATGTGTCTAAACAGCTTTGGGATTTGTATTTTGATGGGTCAAGCAATAAGGATGGAGTTGGTGCAAGGGTTATGATGGTATCACTTGATGGTGATAAATTTTATGCTGCTTTTAAGTTGTCTTTTCCTTGTTCTAACAATGTGGCTGAATATGAGAATTTGATCTAGGGATTAGAGTGGGCAAGATTGAGAGGTATCAAGTGTCTGAGAGCATTTGGTGATAGTGATCTTATTGTTAAGTAGGTGAGAGGCATCAATACTGTTAAGAATGATCTGCTTAAGATGTATAAATTTAGAGTTTCTGATATTCTAGATGAATTTGATGCTTTCAACCTGATTTCAATTCCTAGAAGGGAAAATATACATGCTGATAGGCTGGTTGGTATTGGTGCTCATATTGTAATAACGAAAAATAAAGGAATAATTTTAGACCAGTCACACATTAAAATAATTGTTAGGCCATCCATTCCAGATAATGACACTTACTGGCAAGTTTTCAATACTGATGAACATATCCTAAGTTTTTTGATAGAAACAGATGGTTTTTCAGCTTCAAGAGATAATAAAAACATTCAGTAAATGGAGCACCAGATTATTCAATTGAAAACCAATAAGCTACCAAAGGGATTAGTCAGCTTCGAATCAACTTTTAATTTTGATGATCAGTTTAGGAAGGGTAAAACTAGCTTGCTGATTAAAGAAGATCATTATGAAGAAGTAGAAATTTTTAGAGATAAGCGGTTGAAGGTTGGTAAAATAAATTCTCCTAAAGAAAAAGAACTATTTATTGATCTTTTTAGAGAATATAATGATGTTTTTGCATGGGATTACTCTGATCTAAAAGGTTTTGATCCCCAATTAACTCAGCATACTATAGAATTGGAGCCTAATGCTAGGCCAATTAGACAAAAGCAAAGACCTATAAACCCCAAATTAGAGCCATTAATGTTAAAAGAGCTGAGAAAACTCCTAGATGGTGGTATTATATTTCTTATTAAGCACACATCTTGGGTTTCTAACTTAGTTCCAGTAAGGAAGAAGAACGGAGAGATAAGACTTTGTGTAGACTTTAGAGACCTTAATAGGGCATCTCTGAAAGATAGACACCCTCTTCCTTCCATGGAACAAATTTTACAAAATGTTTCAGGTTTTGAGAGATCCTCACTTTTAGATGGATATTCTGGTTATAACCAGATTTTAGTCAAAGAATCTGATCAGTTTAAAATAGCTTTTACAACTAAATGGGGTACCATGGCTTATAGAAGAATGCCATTTGGGTTATCAAATGCTGGAGCTACTTTTCAGAAAGCAATGGACATGGCTTTCAAGAATTTAATGTATAAATTTGTTCTAGTATACCTAGATGATGTGACAATTTACAACAAGGTTGCAAATCAGCACATTGATCATTTGAGATAGATATTACAAAGATGTAGAGAATTCAAAATTTCTTTAAATCCTAAGAAATATGTGTTTGCAGTTCATGAAGGAAAACTCTTAGGATATCAGGTGTCTAAGGAGGGAACCACAATAGATCCTGAAAGGATTCATGCAATTCTTGAGCTTTCATTACCTAAACACAAGAAAGGATTGCAGAGTTTTATTGAGAGAATTAATTTTGTAAGGAGGTTTATCCCTGATATTGCAAACCTGCTAAAACCATTGATCACAATGCTTAAAAAGGATATTCCTTTCAGCTGGACTGATGAAGGAAAAAAGAATTTTGAATTGATAAAACAGGCTTTGTCTTCAGCCCCTACTCTTGTTAATCCTAATTTTACTAAAGATTTTATTTTGTATGCCTATGGTGGTTCTGATACTATTTTAGCTATGCTGGTTCAAAAGAATGATGAAAAATAAGAGCAACTAGTTGCATTTTTCAGCAAAGGTATGGATGACTATGAGAGAAGGTACACTTTTATTGAAAAACATGTACTCACTATTATTAAAGCTTTGAAGAAATTTAAGCATTTAATTGCTAGAAATAAAGTACACTTAATGGTTGCTCATCCCATCATCATAGAGTTTTTGTTGAACAAGGATGTTAATGAAAAGAGGGCTGGTTGGATAAGAAGGGTTATGGAGTATGATGTACAGATTCACGTAACTAAGCTGATTAGAGGTAAGGGCCTTTGTGCTCAAATGGTAGAACAGGAAGAACAGATTGAAGCTTCTAAAGAATTTGAAAACTTACAAGGTGATATTGTATTGTTCAATGATCCTATGACTTGGTTGTTAGATATGACTGAATTCTTGCAAACTGGACAATGCCCAAATAATCTTGATAAGGAAAAAAGGAGGTACTACAAGTTACAATCTATTCCCTATGTTCTTATTGATGGTGTTCTATATAGAAAAGACTATTCTAGAATGTTTCTTAAATGTATTGATTCACTAGATCAAGGTAGAATTTTATTTGAGTTTCATGATGGATCTTGTGGAGGACATTTCAGTCCTAAAACTACAGCTTGGAAAATACCAAGGGCAGGCTATTATTGGCTTGATTTATTTAAGGATGCTCATGTTTGGGCCAGAAAATGATGAAAATGTGCACTTTTTGCAGGCAAACAAAGGCTAGCAGCACTGCCATTAAAACCAATTGTGGTTGATCAGCCATTCGCTAAGTGGGGAATGGACTTTATTGGTCCTATTAATCCTAATTCTAGTGCAGGTCATAAATGGATTTTGACTGCTACTGATTATTTTACAAGATGGACCGAGGCTATTACACTAAAGGAGGCTTTCAGACCTGCTATGTTAAAGTTCTACAAAGATATTACAACCAAGTTTGGAGTTCCTCAATCAATTATTTCTGACAATGCTATGGCTTTCATTGGTTTAGCTATTACAGAATGGGCTATGAAGAATGAGATTTATTTAAACACTTCTTCTAGTTATTATCCTCAGGGTAATGGTCTTGTAGAATCTACAAACAAAAATCTAATTAGAATTATCAAAAAGACTCTGTAGGAAAATAAGAGGGATTGGCATTCTAAATTAAAGGCAGCCTTATGGTTGGATAGGATTACACCTAAATAGGTAATTGGGAATTCCCCTTATGTCCTAGTTTATGGTAAAGAGGCTAGATTGCCAATTTCTATTGAATTTCCAGCCTTGCAACTAGTTGATCAGATGTTATTATTTAGAGAAGAAGATCCCCTTAAACTGAGGTATGTTGATTTGTTATAGCTTGAAGAGGAAAGGAGAAAAGCATTGGATACAATGGAACTTAAGCAAGCACAAACTAAAAGATCTTTTGATAAGAAAGCTAAGTTTAGAGAATTTAAGGAAGGAGATTTAGTACTCAAGTGGGATGTGCTAAAGAGTAGGCTAGGGCAACATGATAAATTCGATAATTTTTGGTCAAGCCCTTTTCTTATAACAGCCTGTTGTATGCACCCTAAAATGGTCGCCTAGACTTTGGGCCCCATTTATTTGATTTATCAATCCTGAATCATTTTTATCAATAATCAATATTTTGAACATTATCAATTTCTTGATCAAATCTTAATTTCGATCATATATTGGATTTTTATCCTATGGGCTAACCATTTATCCTAAGTCTTTATTTGATTAAAATGAATATTTCCTCCCCTTTTAATTAAATAAAAAGCCCCCACTTTCCTCTTATCCTAAGTTGCACAAATAAAACATTATTCCTATTTTATAAAAAGGAAAAAAGCACCTTTTGTCTCACATGGGGCTCAAAAGTCAACACTTCACTCTCATTGGAGGATACTTGTGCACATGGATTGCTCCTCTTTCAAGCTCCACCGCTGATTAAGACCTTTTGCCTCTTAATCTCCATGGTCCATTTCACCTCATTTCTTATAAAAGGAGAGCTCTCTCCTCCATTTGCAAATAGATATATCCTTGTTTTATGCTATTGTTATGCTGCAGGTTTTGGAGCTCTCTTTGAAGACACTCAAGCTTTGAAGCCTTGACATTTTTAGTTGCATTTCATAATAGTTTTGCTTTCATAGTTACATTCATGGCATCATAGATTAGATTTTCTTTTATGCAATAGAATAGATCTCACATAGCTTAATTAGGGGCTTGGAATCTATTGTACTTCTTTTCATAGCTTAGTTTGCACTTCATTTGATAGATTAGTCTTGCACATTCATACTAGTTGCATTTGCATTTCATTTCCATTTAGATTCTTGGAGATATTGGCATTGTTGCCCTTGTCTTCACTTGAATCTCTCATTGTATGGTTGACTAGCAAGGTCACTTTCTTGTAGCTCTAGCTGAGAGCAAAACTCATAGTCCCTTGCAACTCCATGCATAGAGAGCTATGAGCCGCTTTGTGAGGCCTCATTCTTGAGCAACCTTGCATGTAATGGTTCATAGAAGTGCATATTTTAGTGTGTACATTTCTGGCGCCCACCGTGGGGCTGAGTAGATTAGCTTTGTCCCTTTAATTCTGCATTTTCCGTCAAAATTTTTGTCAATTTTCGGCTTGATTTTCAGTCTCTGGTTTTCTGTCTCAGAGTATCGCGCGATACTTCTCAGAAATATCGTGCGATATACCTTTTTATAGTGGTGCGATACTTCGCGCTTGCTAGAAATATCGCGCGATAGTTCGCCCCTGATGGACTATCGCTCGGCCTGCCTGGAGTATATCGCCCACCAGTACTGAGGTATATCGCCTGGCATAAGGCGAAATATCGCGTGGACTGAGAAGTATCACCTGGTGTCGGGCGAAGTATCACGCGATACTGTGTCTGTACCTGGCAGTGACCTATTTTTGAGTTATTTTATCTATCTTGCAAGTTTCGGGTTCTTAGCTATCTTTTTGAAATTTTTTGAAATTTCCAGCGTTTTCAAATCCGTGCCACTCTGGAAAATGGGTGCCCATTTTTTTTTGAAATTTTGCAAATGGTATCAAAATTTTAAGTGTGATATATCGTTGGAAAGGTCTTTCCGAGCCTAATCCAACCATGATGGTTTCATTTTCAGATTTTATCATTTGATTAGATATTTTTGCAGATTATCTAATTTTTCATATACTAATCATTGGTAGATTTTGGATTTTGATTTTGCTAACATTGTGGGCCTAACAAGTTGTGTTTGTAGGTGCTCTCCTTTGCTTGAAAATTGCTAAAAACGCATGTCAAAGAGGGCTACTAACAGTTTTTGCAGGGCTTCCCAAGCATAAAAATTAAAAAAAAAAATTTCATTTCTTGCTTGTTGTTATTTTCCTTTCATTTGTGGCATTCACTAATTGTATTAGGCATCTTAATACCTTGTGAAAGGGATCTTGAGGTGGTAGGAGAAGTATGCTCTTCACCTTTAGGTGAATCAGAAAATCTTGACCCATCTTAAGGTTTTGGAAGCAAGGGGGTAATTGATCTCTTTTCTTGGTGTGTTTGGGAGAGATTTTTGAGATAGGGGAGTATGCTCTTCACCCTTGTGGTGAACCAGAAACCTTGAACCTCAAGAGTTAATCCACTTTTTGTTTAGTGTAGAAATCCTTTAGCGGGCCTGCTCTTGAGCAATCAAGAGGAACGACCCAAGTGGGGACAACCTTGTCATCATTTTCCTTGGTGGAGAGTGATTCCAACTCACTATAATCTCAAGGCTATCGAGGACACAAAACCTTGGTAGACATAACACTTGTCTTCACTTGATGTAAGTACTTGTGGGATTGTGACCATGAGGAAAACATTGAGCAAGAATGCTTAAGGTACTCTTGAGGCCGCGAGGTCCTAGTCCTTTACGAGGAGCAAGAGGGGTGTTGTGAACGGAAACCCTTATTAAGAACCATAGATTAGAAACCACCTTTTTCAGCCGCTTATCTTCTTAGTGCAAGGATTGATCCAAGTGGAATAACCCGGATCACCCCAAGATACTCACCATATGTGTCCCTTTGGTTGTGTCGTTTGACACTTCCACGACAAAGTCAATATCTCTTGTGGGCAACCACTTGGTGTGAGGCAAGGGGGCATCAAGTTGTGGGCTAAGTTGATGAGTAATGAGCCTTGTCTTGTAGGTAGATATTGCTTGAAGTGTCTTCGATTGTGTGATACCAGTGTAAATGATCTTGACATACAAATAATCGGTAGCATTCATAGGGTGCTTTTTCAATTTTGATATCACAAGTGCTTGTCTTGGCAAGGTTGCTTTTGCCCTTGTTTCAAGTGTTTGGAGACATGTTTGATCCCCTACTGTTTGCAAACCTGTCCAAATACTATTAAAATTGTGATTGAAATCAGACATTTTCACCCTTAGATTCAAAATTTGCACAAATTGGTCAAAATCAACATCAGTATCGCATTTGTCCATTCTTGGTGAGAAAGATTATCTCTAGAATTGTTAGTCACATTCTTGGAGAATTTTAGTACTCTTATTGTCCAAATCACTTTCATTTATCTCAATTTTAATTATATTTTGGCCTAGTCCAACCTCCTGATTCAAAAGTGCAAGGATATTCATCCTTTGATTTGAAGCACCTCTTTGACAGTGTTGGTAAAGCCCCTTCTTCTATCTTTTCATTTCTCTTTGGACAATAGAGAACTTTGATTATCCTAGTTTGGTGTTGACATTTTGTGAGGTGATCCTATTACCAAGGGTCTTCTATTTTCAGTCTTCCTTGGTCAGTCCAGATCTTAGATCCTAGGTGTTGTCATGTTGCTCAACATCTCAATGAACATTATGGTATCAATTGCACAAGATGGCTCTTAGTCTTCTTCTTTCTTCTCCATTTCCCATGTTCTTCTAAAGTCTTCTATTCCCATGGGAAATTCTTCTTCTTCTTCTTGATTCTTTTCCTCTTATTATCTAGTCTACCTTCTTCTATTCATCTATTCATTTCTTCCATGCTTGATTCCTCCTCTTCTATAACCATGAATTTCAACTATCTTGTTAAGGAACCTCTCTTGAGAATAGATGATCTTGAACTCATTGCTCAATTTGAAGAGTATCTTTATTCCTCCAATGGTCCTTCCAAATATCTAATGGGTGACAAACTTATAGCAAAAATTAAAAAAAAGATGATTACATCAGATGCCTTTGCTAGAATCATAAACATGATCATATCACGATCTTCTTCTTCCAAACATTCTTCATCATCTAAATCTTCTCATTCTTCTTTACCTTCCAAGTCTTATCATGACTCTTCCAGACATCATTCTCATTCTTCATCTTCTAAGTCTTATCATGATTCTTCTAAACACTATTCACATTCTTCATCTTCCAAATCTTATCATGACTCTTCTAAACATCATTCAAATTCCTCATTATCCAAGTATTCTTTTTCCACTAAGTCTTCAATTTCCTCTTCTTCAAGATCTCATTCTTCTTCTACTTCTCCCAAGAGTCTTACTTCTCTTCAGAAGACATACCATAAAGAGCAATGTGATAGTCCTTGTGATGTCTCTTCCAAAAAGAGTGATACACCCACCTATGATGACTATGATGACTATGATGATGGACAATTTAGCCATACCTATGATACCTCTATTCCTAATAGTCCTCCTCGTCGTGTGCTTAGGCTTACTAAAGGGTCATCCTATTGGATAGATTGTGATGGTGATCCATATGATTCTGATTTTGAGAGAAATTATGATATTTGTTGTGAACAATATGATACATCTGCTTCTATTGAGGAAGAGAAAGCTTTCCGTGCTGATTATAAATGAAGATACTATGAGCATGTCTTGTCTAAAAACTCTCATGCTGAAAATAAAGATTACACTCTCCAGCAAGATCATGTTAGTGCTGAACCTTTGTCTTGTGATGGTCCCCTTCCATCCGCCACTTCCTCCAATACCCACACACTTCCTAAAGCTTCTGAGTCATCCAAATCTTTCACAAATCTTTCATCCAACAAAGATCCTAATGCTTTCCATGCGGTTCCGTATAGTTATCCTCAAGGGCCACCTCTTAAAGATACTCAAGATAACCTTCACTTGGCTGCAAATACTTTCAATAATGTCAAACCTAAAGAGCCTAAGCCTTCATGCGCTATAATGCCTATTTCAGCTAGTCTTTCACCATCTTTTTCAAAGTCTTTCATACAATTCCAACATGCTTCCTTGTCCATAGAAGTGGCTCCATGTCAAGAGGACTCTAAAAATGATAAAGAAAAGAATATAAAGAAAGATCAAGATCAAGAACCCTCCATGTTATCCAATTCTTTTCATGATGTCTCTTATCCATTTCATGGTTCTTTTGATCCTTTACACCCTTCCCCATTCATTCCACCATGTCTTAATTCTTCCTCTAAGCAAGATCAAACTACTACTTACACCGTTGAACTTATTGATAATCAAAATAACCTTACTACACTTGCACTTTCGAAAGATGATACTTCCATTAAGGTTATTAAAAATGGTGTTGTTACTTCCAATGTTGAGCCTATTGAAAATCTAGAAAAAGTTGATACGCTTATGCTACCCAATGATCCTTGTCAAGATCAAAGTCTTCCATCTTCTTGTTCTACCACTCCATGTTTACTCTCACTTTCTTCTCTTCCTAAATCTTTGCAAGCTACAAATGATCCTATCAAAGAAGGTGCTCCTATTCAAGATGTGCGTGATCCTATTGCAAATCCTAATGCTCACTCTAAAGATGCTGATATCCTTGGTTGTGATATAGATGCTGATGAACTTATTGATTATCCTTTTGCATCTTCCACTTCCATCCTTGGACCTCCTCCACCAATACTAAGGGCTTCACGTCTTCCTTCCATTTTGGGTCCTTATGTCCCTTCACTTTCCCCTCCTAATTCTCCTAATTCGTCATCCATTTTGGGTCCTTACGTCCCTCCATCTCCTATCTTTCCTCAAGATCAACATAGATGCATACCCTTGAATCCTTTTCATCCACCCACCCATCTAAACCAGTCGTATTTTCCTTCTTCCACAAGTCCCAAGTCTTTTGGAAGTAACTTGAATGTTCAATACAAGAAAAAGAAGCAATACAAGAATCCATCAAAAAAAGAAGATCACCATGTCTCCTCTAATCGACATGGGGGCATAAAGTCAAAAGAGATATCTAAGAAGAAAACTACAAGACAAGTATGGGTTCCAAAATCCATCATTCAAGATATTCTCTCTAAGACATCAAAAGAAAATAAAAAGCCTAAGGCTATATGGATTCCAAAGTCTCTCTTGAAAGAGTCTAATGTTGAACAAAAAGTGAAATTGACATTCAAGCTTCCAAAAACTTCCACTTCATCTTTTTCCAAAAAAATTCTTCCATTCCATGCACCTGAACCACAACGTTTGCTAAACATTTTCCATATTCCTTCTCGTATTCCTCCATTCACATTTGAGAATTATAACAAGCACACCAATCCTCTCTTTGAGGAGTCAGATAGCAATAATGAACCAGAATATGGTTCGCACTTGGACTAGAATATGGTTTACGTTTCCTCCATTTTTCCCGTCACCCTTCAAGGTGTGTATTGATGTTGATCTTACCTTTCTTTCCATCTACCTTTTCACATTCCTTCCATTCATTATCCTTCTACCTTCTATCATTTTTTTTCTCATTTGCCTATTCCTCATGCGTCTTCCTTTCCCCTTCAGCATCTTTGAGCATATCATTTTGGATCCTTGGTATATCAATGGTTTATCCTTTCAAGGAGCATTATCTAAAAAGCTTGCCTTCTTCCAAAAAAATCAAAAAAATAGAAAAATTCAAAAAGAAAACAAAAAAAAAAAATTGAAAAAATTGAAAATGTGCCATGGTGAAAACCTGGAAACAGGCACCTTGGTAGCAAAAGTAAAGAGAAATAAATTCATCCTATGGTGAAAACCACTCCCTTGTGGCACCTTGGATAAGTACCATGATGAAAACCTGACAATCAGGCATCATGCGTAGTTCTTCTACATTTTTCATCCATTCCATTTTCTCTCTTTGGTCTTGACAATGTTGACCTATACATGAATATTTGGCTATCTTGTGAGCTATCTTACGATGATCTTGCTTTCATTCCTTTCATGTTTCGCCTTCGTATTTTCCTTCATTCATTCTAGCCTTTCGCTATCTTTTTCCCCCTTGGTCTTGATCTAATAAAAAGAGTAAAACACGATGCTATGAAGCCTCTTGACATGTCTACTCCTTTGGACTGCATCCTCCCTTCTTTTGCAGTGCGCTTTTGTGACTTATCCTATGCTATCCTTTCATTGCTTATCCAAATGTGCTTTGCATGATAATTTTTTCCCTAGCTTGGGCACTCTTGAGGAGTTTGACCTTGAGGATTTCTTCCCTCCATTTGCCTTCATTCTCCTTTCCTCCATCTCAGTCACCAGCTTGCTAATCCCTCTTGTTCCCCACCTTCCTGGATATTGGGACTGCACGATGTGATCTTGCTTAAAGAGTTTGATGCCTATTCAGTCTGGGGGCATCCTTTGTACATATCTTATTGGTCCTGAAAAAATTCTAAAAAAATTCATATATGATGCTGAAAAAATCCTAAAAAGCATAAAATGTCTTGAAAAAACACAAAAAAATCAAAATATTCAAAAAATCAAAAAAATAGAAAAAGTGCCTTGGTGAAAACCTAGCAATAGGCGCCTTGGTAGCAAAAATCCAAAAAATTGAAAAAATGAAAAATGATTCCAAGTGGTGAAAACCTGGAAACAGGCGCTACTTGAGGCCTTTGCACCCCTATTTGTTAGCATGCATCCTCGACACTTAACCACTTGTCATCATGCCTTGACCTTATTTGGCTTAGTCTGGAATTGGTCTTTGTCTTTGTCTAGGGGGCATAACTGTTCACATAGGTCCTTTTGGTGCGTTTGTCTCTTGGGGCATTTCACAACAGGTGTTTTTCAACACCACCCCAACAGTGTTTTTCAACACTACTCTTGCGTCGAGTGTTTCTTAACACTTATTAGATGTCTTGCCTATAGTCTAAGTATAATGCGATAGTGCTCATATGCAGATGTGATACTCAGAGTCTGACTCTATGACCAACACACACACACTTAAACAATTAACTCGATGACGATATGATGACTTCTTTTTTTTTGTGTGTGCTGTCTATGAGGATTTCTTTGATGAGTGGTCTCTCCCTGAGAAGTTTTCGATGATGCATAGCTAGAAGACTGAGGGTATGAGAACATGTTTTCTTTCTTTATCTGCTTGTGGGTATATTTTGTTGATCCTAACTGTCATGAGCATTTATGCTGGTCTTACTTGACACTATGGATTGACAAGGTATTATCCTTGACTGTTTTGCGAGTGCATACTTTTAGCTATCCTGACTTTCATGTGTCTTGATACAAGCATAATCTCGCTATAACAAATTTAGGTGATCTCACTGCATTAGTCATCTTGACCTATATGTCTTTGATGCCTAGGTGAGATTCCCACATCTCTATCTGATAAAGATCATATTCATATCCACATAGTTATGCTAGTGTGCATTGTATGATCTTACGACGCTACCAATAACGCTCGATGATGATAATTAGATGTCTATAAGCGTTGTGACCTTGCAAGTCAACCACTTTCATAGTAGCTTGCATTTTTAGGTTCATGTTAGTCTAGTCTTGCACTTTGCATATGAAGAGAGCTCTCATTTTCATCTTTCATGGACCTATCAGTCGATTGCGCTCACCTTTCACTTCTTCTTGATCATATCTTTCATTTCTGGTCTTTCATATCACATCATTTTCTATCCATTTTCGAACTCGAAATCGAAATCCGAGTCGCGTTTCCAAATTTTCCCTTTCTTTCAAGCAGTTGATTGACCTTTTGAGGCATAATTTGATTTTCGGCGGAATTTCTTCCTTTTCATGTCTCTCAATTTTCTAGTCTTTCATTCGCCCTATCTCTTTTCTTCTAGCTCATCGCTGGGGCATGTTTCATTGCCTAATGGTTATCCTGTTATCATTTACATTCGATTATGATTTCATTATGATTTGGTCAAATCTTTATCAATTCACTGTCTCTCCTCTAACAGATTTCGATTTCGATTCCGAGGGGGCAGTATTTATGGGATTCTCATCCCTAATTCTCTTGATTTTCCTGATTCAGACATCTTTTGTGAGCTTTTGCTCAAAATTTGAGATTCTTATCTCCCATTTTTAGACTTGATTATTGCCTAGCAGCGACGGTGATAGTTTTGTCTAAAGCTTGATTTGCACCTAGCAGCGACGGTGTTGGTCTAAGCTTTTGTTTATGTTTGTCCAGATGTGATCCCGAATCGACCTCATATCTAAGTTGTTTTGTGATCCCAAATCGATCTCACATTTCAACTTTATTCTTTGACTACATGTGTTCCCAAATCGATCACACATTAGTCAAAGAGGGGCAAATGTATGCACCCTAAAATGGTCGCCTAGACTTTGGGCCCCATTTATTTGATTTATCAATCCTGAATCATTTTTATCAATAATCAATATTTTGAACATTATCAATTTCTTGATCAAATCTTAATTTCGATCATATATTGGATTTTTATCCTATGGGCTAACCATTTATCCTAAGTCTTTATTTGATTAAAATGAATATTTCCTCCCCTTTTAATTAAATAAAAAGCCCCCACTTTCCTCTTATCCTAAGTTGCACAAATAAAACATTATTCCTATTTTATAAAAAGGAAAAAAGAACCTTTTGTCTCACATGGGGCTCAAAAGTCAACACTTCACTCTCATTGGAGGATACTTGTGCACATGGATTGCTCCTCTTTCAAGCTCCACCGCTGATTAAGACCTTTTGCCTCTTAATCTCCATGGTCCATTTCACCTCATTTCTTATAAAAGGAGAGCTCTCTCCTCCATTTGCAAATAGATATATCCTTGTTTTATGCTATTGTTATGCTGCAGGTTTTGGAGCTCTCTTTGAAGACACTCAAGCTTTGAAGCCTTGACATTTTTAGTTGCATTTCATAATAGTTTTGCTTTCATAGTTACATTCATGGCATCATAGATTAGATTTTCTTTTATGCAATAGAATAGATCTCACATAGCTTAATTAGGGGCTTGGAATCTATTGTACTTCTTTTCATAGCTTAGTTTGCACTTCATTTGATAGATTAGTCTTGCACATTCATACTAGTTGCATTTGCATTTCATTTCCATTTAGATTCTTGGAGATATTGGCATTGTTGCCCTTGTCTTCACTTGAATCTCTCATTGTATGGTTGACTAGCAAGGTCACTTTCTTGTAGCTCTAGCTGAGAGCAAAACTCATAGTCCCTTGCAACTCCATGCATAGAGAGCTATGAGCCGCTTTGTGAGGCCTCATTCTTGAGCAACCTTGCATGTAATGGTTCATAGAAGTGCATATTTTAGTGTGTACACCTGTAAGGACAACAATGCTTTTCAGTTGTCCACAACTGAAGGGGAAGAATTACAAATTCCACTTAATGGAATACACCTCAAGCTTTGCTTTGAGGGTTAGGTTTGTTTCAATTTTTTCAAATTCAATAAGTGTTGTCCAAGCACTAGGTCTTTAGGTTGCATTGAGTCTAGTTTAGATGCATTTTCATTTTCAATAAAGGTTACATTCATGGTTCAGTTTTCCTAAATTCTATTGCCCTATGATAAGCCTACAAGTCATGTCTAGTAGGCAGACATCCAACAAAAGTCGCCAAAATTGTTACTTAAAAATCCAGCATACAATACAATAAGCATTAGTAGGAAAAGGTTGCATTTTGTTGGTCCAATTAACATTGCCTTGCAAGTTTTGTTAGTTTACATGTCCTTATTGCATTCATTCTAGATGTCATTATTGTACTCTAAGTATTGATTATCATTTCAAAAAATTTCCAAAATTCATAAATAATCATTACATTGTGCTTTCAAACTGAATGTGATATACAAATGTCCTTTCTTGTTCCATGTTTCATCAATAATAGAGTACATTGCATAATTAAAAGAAAGACTAAAGTATGGAATAGGGGTCCCATGCATTGCCTTTTGTACTGGTTTGTGTCAGCTAGTTGTCTGTTAGGTCTCTGCATTTAGGTCTTCATGAGTTCGAGTCTCCATCTGCATCTAGGTCTTTAGGGTTTCATCTGCATAAGAGAGAAAAATATGGTTAGATCCTGATGGATCTAAGCAATACATGAGAAACAAATAACATACTATAGCAATCAAGTTTTCAATACTACATATCAACATGGAAAATTAAATGAAATAAGGAAATATACACTGACACTCACTGCAAGGTAGTGTTAAAGGGACTTGTTTCTGACATGAAACCTTTTACTACTAATGATCATTGTGGTGTATGTTGTCCTTTTTATTAACCAAGTGTCTAAATTAAAGGCACTTAGTATGTTTCCAAACCGAGAAACCTTTTTCAGATAATGTATTTCATAATGATGTTATTTGAGAGCTTAACAGAGTATCTTGCAGATAATAGCTAACTGGTTTTCATATTCAGTCATTGTCAAAGATGCAGATCAAGTTGGTTTCCATGATAAGAGTGCTACAGGAAATGCCAATGATTGCTAACTTTCCAGTTAAAGATACAAATGATGCTGCATAAATACTCGTACAAGTATGTCCTTACTGTTCCAAAGTACATTTTTAAATCATAAACATATTTGTTGCTAAATACAAAAGAGTGCTTCAAGATTAAACCATAAAATCATAAAGTGTTTTCAATTTGTTTTTATTGAGTGTCATGAACTTGTGTTCAAACCTCATTAGTTAACATTCTGATATTTTTGAATGTCAGGAGCCCATGCTCGAACTTTATTAACAGTGAGCAAACATTTTTATCTTGTTGTACTTATCATATTAAGTGCAGATTCAACATCAATGAGAATTATATACAATGGACAAAGCTACAGGATGCAAGCTAAACATAAAGTGGAAAATATGTATAAACTGGAACAGAGTTTGTGTAGCTAGCCATGGAATATCATAAAGTGGAGAGTTACTTATCTGCTGTGGGAATAATAATAGTTGTGTTGAGCATCTCTTAGTCATAATCACCTTCTAAGGTTTGCGAAGGTTATGAATGAAAGATGCAATGGTTTTATTTATAACAGATTATATCTTTAACATTTTTCACTCATAACCTTGCAACTTTAGTAAGTCATTAAGAGGTGTTTTCATGGTTTCCTAGAGCAACTGTCCATCATTTCCAAGCTCATCATATATGGTTTGCAAAGAAATGAGTTCACCAGTTCATCAAATTTATAGCTGTTGATTACACAGGTTCTATTCATGTCAGCAAAGTGAAACAATTTGGATGCTCTATGCTATAATCATAGTTTGTGTACAAGCTGTGGTAAATCTGTTAAATCAAGGATTATTTTTTTAATTATTTTGTCAGATTTTTGAAGGATTGAACCAAATTCTTTGACTCATATTTGTGTATTTGTTTTCAATATTAGATCCTATTTTCATCTTTTCTAACAAGTGTCAAATCATTTATTATCTAAAGGAAGTGAATAAATTTATGTTCCTTCTCAAGATAATCAATTGCTCCAAGGCCTTGTATGAGAAATGTATGTTTGTTAATTATCCAAGCTGTTTGTAGTAGAACCTTGATAGCATGAATTTATTAACCTATATGTTGAGCAGAGATTTAGAGTGTTACGATCTTCATTTGTGAGTTAGGATTGAATTTTCATCTCTTTTTGGAAAGTCTAAATTATTCATTGGTGTATCACCCTAATCTTTTAGTTATAGTATTCTTTTCCCTTTTCCCAACAATTTGTAGATCAAGAAAGTGATATTCCATATTTTATACGAACCGACCTAGAATCTAGAGATTCCTCTTCATTCATAGTCTACCCACAGCTAGGAGAGGTTTCCATTGTTAGGATAGAATTATTGTTTCACCTTAATGCTTGATTTAAGGTAACAATTCTAAGCCTGAAGAATGGTAATCAAGTGTCTCTTGGATGAAAATCCTAGAGACTGGCACACTCAGTTGAAATATGCTCTATGGATGGATCGAGTGAGAATTAAGAATGCTTTGGGGACTTCTCCCTACCAGTTGGTTTATGGTCTGCAACTTGTCTTTCCGATGAACCTAAAATTCCCCATTCTGAGATTCATGGATCAATATGTCGAGGGTGAGAACCAGGTGCAGATTTGTCTGATGAACTTACTGGACCTTGAAGAAAAAAGAACTATGGCTCTAGGACATGTGGCCAAACACCAAGCTATTGTCATGTGATGGTTTGACAAAAGAGCAACCATAAAAGCCTTTAAAATTTTTGATTTTGTCTTAATGTGGGACAAGGAAAAAGAAAAACCAGGTAGCCACACCAAGTTTCAACGCTTGTGGATATGCCCATTCCAGATTGCTGAAATTCTGGGAGAAAATACTTTTTGGATTAGTTCTCTTGATGGAGAGTTGGTCCCTTTGCTAGTCAATGGCCAGTTTTTGAAGCATTATTTTGGGTCTTGGTTGGCCCCTTGTATATTGCTGTATATTATTGTACTCTAGCGTATTTTCTTTGTTTTCTTTCAGTCTTGTCATCCATGTCTTTTCTTTGGGTCTTTGTTTGCAGGGGGTAAGAATTTTCTAAAGTTTTTGTGGTCTACTCCTAGTAGTCCAGGTAAGAGGTAAAGGTTCTCAATGGCCAGGAATCTTTGATATAGTTTTGTCTTGCAGTGAGCTAGGTACAATGACTAGAAGTAAGACATTTTCTTTTTAGACTTCTCGAACGGGTTCATCAAAACCAACCATTCGCAACACTAACACACATTTAAAAAAGGGATCCCGAGTCACAAGCCTCTTATGATAGGATGTCGGTCAAAGTTAGGAAATGCCCATGGTTGTGAAGGAAGTCAGGAGTCAGAACCCTATCCTAACTAGAACACAGACTTAAAGAAAAGGGCAAGAAAGCAAAAGAGGAACACATAAAGATGAGATTAACAATGGAATGCTCAAAACTAGGTAGCATAGTCTAAGTGCTACCCCAGTTTCAAAAAAAGGTGAAAAAAGAGATGAGAAAAGAAATGATATCTGACAAAAGCACAAGGAGTATCAAAGTAGCATATGTTGAACGAAATCAAAGGCAAATTGTTCAGAACGTGATGGTTCAAAAGAATCAATTTTAAAACTAACACAATCGAGTCTAAGAGCTCTCTAAAGGAGTTTAAAACTTCTATTAAAAGCTTGTCTGCAGTTGGGGAAGGGTGATTTTAGCAGTCTCTACCGGGGCTATAAACACCCACCTGGCAGTAGAGCAAGATTAAATTGACTTACGACTCACTTTAGATTAGTGGGCAGTGATCTGGCAATGACTGGTTGATGATCAACAGAGGCTTACATCGAGGGTTTTTTTGGGATATTTAAATACACATGCTCACACACTAGATGTAGACGTTATGATGTTCTTCATCTTGATGATGAGGAGAAAACTATTTGATCTGAAGATCTTGTGCTTGGCTTGTTGTAGGATAAGCTTTTTTCGAGGCAGAATGGCTCTGGGGAACTCAAGTTGTTTCCCTTTCTTTGGTTGGGGCTATTTGTTGTGGTCCTACAACCACGCTCCCCTTTTAGACTCTTGGCTTCAGGGGCCCCCTTCTATTTTTTGCTTGTCCTTTATTTTTGGTTTGTTGTCCTTTTGTTTTTAGTTTTTTCTTAGCCTTTTCTAGGTTTTCAGTCTTGTCGCACTTTTGAAAGTGCAAAATTCTGAAAAGGTGATGGAGAAAACTAAGTGTCGGCCTTCTTGGCCCTAGCATTATTTCAAACTTGTTGGAGGTCCAACTCCTGAAAGGGAGTCAGCCTTTTAGAGCTTTCAGCCTTTCGGAGGTCCGACACCCTCGAAAAGCTGAAAGGTTGAACCTCGAGGTGCTGACATCAGCCGCTAGGATTTATTGTGGTCCCACAACCACACTCCCCTTTCATACTCTTGGCCTTAGGCCCCCCCCTTCTATTTTTTTCTTATCCTTTGTTTTTGGTCTGTTGTCCTTTTGTTTTTGGTTTTTTCTTAGCCTTTTCTAGGTTTTCGATCTTGTCGCACTTTTGAACTTTTGGACTTCTGAAAGTGTGAAAGTCTGAAAAGGTGATGGAGAAAACTAAGTGTCGGCCTTCTCAGCCTTGGCATTATTTTAGACTTGTCAGAGGTCCCAAGTTTCTGAGGTCTGACTCCCAAAATGGAGTTGACCTTTCAGAGCTTTCGGCCTTTCGGAGGTCTGACACCACTGAAAAGCCAAAAGGCTGAACCTCGGGGTACTGACATTAGCTGCTAGGATTGCCTATATAAGGCACAAGGTGAGTTTTTCAAACTCACTTTTTCTCTCACTCTCTCATCTTGGACCCTTTTCATGCGCTGCTTGCTGCCTTTTCCTTGCTTCAGTCTTCTATCTTCACTGGTCGTCTTTACGTCCGTTGTTTTTTGAGGTTGGTTATCTCCTCCCCTCTTCTTTTCATTTCTTTGTTGCTTTCGGTCGTAGATTAGTGTTTCTTGCTTTCTAACCTTTTTCAGCTTGTAGTAGGCTGGGGTTTGTGTTTGTGGGCCCGTTTGACCTGTCTTTAGGGTTTAGGTTGTTTTGGTCAGCCTTTTAGGCCTTAGAGATCACCAAAGTAGTCACCTTTCATGCCCTTGGTGAGTTTGTGGTCAAACTCACCATCAGACTCATTTTTGAGTCCACCTGTGAAACCCTAGTTTCAGACCTTTAGGGTCCAAAACTTTCAATCTCACTCTTTCAAACCTGAAAACTACTAAGTCCACCGCAGCTTTTAGCATTTCAGTGTTCACGCACATCGAAACATCCTGTCCTCTGAAACACCAAAACCAGAGAACCCAACCTGTCACCCAAACATCTAAGTGCCACTTTCGGCCTTTCAGCCCTTTTGCACGCCATAGACTTTGTCTTCCCTAGCTTACCAAAACACTCCACAGTGAACCGCCAAGGCATCTTTTTGGCTATTCAGGGTTGTCGACCTGGGAAGGTTTTTTAATCTCTGATTCGCCAAAAGATCAAATAAGGGTTTTTCAAAGCAAATTCATGCCTCTTTTTGCACTCTCAGCCTTTTTGGCCTTTCAGGGGTCTCACACCCCCGAAGGTCTGAAAGGCCGAAAAGGCCTTTTGTAGCCTTTTGAACTTAATTCTGACAATGTACTTATCTTTTGACTTTTCTTCCTATCATGTTACTAATCCATGTCTTGTCCTCTTTACAAGAATGACCGAGAAGGTAGTCGTATAACCAGCCATGAAGTATCAATTCAAGGGGTACCATCCACCTTCTAAAGTAACCAACTTGCACATGGGCATAACAAACACAGACATCGGGAATATGAACTGGAATGATTACCTTACTAAGTGTGCCCAACCTATGGGATGATCAGAAGACTGCACTTCCCTGGTACACTGCTCTTTGGTGAATGCAACGGCTCACCTAGTCTCCATTCTAACATCAGACTTGATTAATACATTGGCCAACCACTATGTACCTGATGAGAGTATGGTGAAAGATAGTGTCAATGAGGTAGTCCTGGACCTAAGGCCAAACAACATCAAAGATGTCTTCCATTTTCTGAAAGGGGTGGATAACTTCTTCAATTTCCATATCAATAAAGGAATGGAATTCTACAATAAAGATGTACAATGGGCCCACAACATAGTGAATAATGAGTACCTCATGCAGCCCATGCCAAAGGGTAAACTAAATAGGATTGACATGTGAAGGGGCTACATGAAGGAGGATTTTTAGGATGCAATTACAATGATCAACAGGGTTTACGGTTTTGCAAAGTCTAGTCAATTGGAACCTTGGATGATCATGCTCATTTAGAAGATAAGGGAAAGGCAAGAGAGGTTCGATTGGGCCTCCATTCTAAGTGATAATCTTGATGAGTAGTTGGTTCGAGTAAAGATAGATCCTCATTTCTACATGACATCAAATGTCATGTATTTGCTAGCCACCAGGGTAGTCTATCTAGGATTGATCCAAGTTGGGGGAATGGGAGAATAGAACACCTGACCATTCACATTGTATCCTCAATTGGTGAGGAAGGATTTTTACATGCATAACAGCTTGGACTTCTGAATTGTCAATGATGCTTTTGTGTTTGCCATCATACGCTCCATTAAGGGAGATTATGCCAAGAGATTGTTTGCTAAAGCAACAACAAAAGTGAACGCCCTCGGGGCATTCTAAATACAATTCTGGACTTTCACATACATTCGGGTGGTAGGAAACACCCTGGCATTGAAGAAGCTACCAAGGTACCCTTTTGATAGGGTAGTTCTTCTGGAAATAGCAAGGCAGCTGTCAGATGCCCATGAGCATATCGAGAATAAGAAGAAGCACTGTTGGGACTTTCCCATTTCCATTGGCCCCCACTGCATCCTAGATACGAAGATCTGCAAGTCTCTGACCTGGGAGTGGGATGAATTCCCACTACCAACCTACAATTTGGTGAGGCCTCATTTTGATCCCATTGGTACTTTTAGTCATATAGTGGGGAGGCACTATGTCCATGAGCCACATGTGGAAGATCATTGGGAAAATTGTGTGGATGACTATGAGGTTAGGGTCCATGACTATTGCCGGATGAGTTTAGAACTGGCACAAACCACTCTTTCATTAAGGATCCCGCAAAGAGTGATGGATGCTGACTCTGATGACATTTTGGATTCTATATATAACACAGATAAGGTGTATACAAGGGCTATTCTGAACGCAAAAGTACACAGATGAAAATGATCATATTGAGTTCAGAACCCGACATGTGGTCAGGATGACCAAAGCATGGATTTCCCATCCATACTAGATGAAACCAGTGCCAATGAAATAATTACTAGAGTAGCCCTCTAGGGAGAAGAGGAAGCAAGGTGAGAAGGTTCTAAAGCCATAATTTAAAAAGGCTGCTCCTCTCAAACCAGAGACGGTATATAGACATGAATGTCTGACTGCTTATGGCTCGGCTACTCATTCCAAGAAGGTAGCAAGACCTTGGCTACCATTGGATTGAAGCATGCTCTGGGCTTCATGGATAAGGATGAGGAAAGGATAAAGGCTATGGTAGAGTAGAATGAAGCTATGAAAATATTTATTTTGAAGACAACAGGTCCCATTGACCCTAGCAACCCTGAGGCCTCATTGCAAGCAATTTTGGAGAAGAAAGGGGAAATTAATACAAATATACCACATTCTTTTGTACAGGCTTGTGTCGATTGGAAGCTGGATTTTGAACAATTTTCTAGTCTATCCCTTAGGAGGATTCTAAGGCCCCTTTGAGGCATTTTTGCAGGAATAACTTCATTGGTTGAAATCATGAGTGAGGAAAATGGTGTGGAGGAAATGATCCTAAACTAGCAAAAGGTATTAGATGAGGTGACAATAATAAGGAAGTAGCACTTCCAAGTCTTGGTAAAAATATATGAAGGCTCAGAGTTAGATAGTTTTGAGTAGTGGATCCAGGAGATAACGATGACATTGGCCATATTTGAAAGGGTCCTCAAAATATTAAATAAGAGGAGAGACAACAACCTGCTCTTTGTGGAAGAATTACATAAGTTCTTTGAAGGTTTGGACCTAGATCTATATGACAAAGAGGATGAGAAAACCATGTATTTAGTAAATTTCATCATCAACCATTATCTAGAAATATTCTGAGGAGTGAAGACTAAGGATGACCTCCAACAAATGTTCTATCAGAAGGAGGAGATTCATAAAATGCTATCTCGGGAAGAAGAAATAAAGACTTTTGTAGAAGAGTTGATCACCTTCTGAGATAGGTAGCAAGAAGTCCTTCAAGGGATTAAGATGCCTAACTTTGATGAAGTGTATGAGATTGTAGACAGATTCAAGAAAGCACATCTAGAAGTTCCCCCCGACCAATGAGCATCCGGTCCAAGTCCAACCAAATTTTGTGTATAGAAAATGCAGTTTTGACACTTAGCCATTTTTTTAGAGCCGATTTTTGGTATTTCAGCCCTAGGGATGTTTCGGCCACCGACAAGTCTGAAGTCTAAAATTTTGGAGATGGAGGACTTGGTACTTAGTCAATTTTGGAGCTTGAGTTTTTCGGACCAACTGTCAGGATTTGGGTGTTTTTTCTCACGTCTGAAAGTTAACTCTAGTTATCTAAGAGATCATTTTCCAGTCAACTGGGCTTCTTTTTTGGGATTGTTTGTGCATGATTTTGGGATCTCTTCTAGTTGGATCCATGTGGAGAAGCTGAAGCCAAAGATCAAGGGTAGGAACATGAAGATTATCAAGTGCATGCACAAGTTCCAGCTCCATTTTGAGTTATTTAATGCTTTATTTATTCAGAGCTTTGTAATGCATGAGGTTTAATTTCATGCTAGGGTAGTTTAGCTAAGTTTTAGTAGTAGTTTCTTTAATGCAATCTCTAGTTTAGATTAACTTTCAAGTTTTAGTTGCAGCTAAGCCCTAGCTGTGAAAATAAGAGCTTAGCTCTATAAATTATAATAGAACGATGTAATGAGGGTCAATTAAATCATTAATACAATACATACAGTTGGTGCTTCATTCATGGTGTGATTTATCTACTATCTATGTGAAATTTCTGAATGTGTGAATTGCTCATTCTTTCATTTAAAAGAGCCAATTGGTTGTTTAATGATTTTAAGTCTGCGATCTATTAGTTCGGTGTTTGCTGGTATTGCATTGCTGTATTGTGATGAATTTTTTAGAAGATTATTCTTTGGTGCTTGAAGATTAACTTGTCTCACGTGTGTGCACATCTGGGGTGGCTTTGTGATCTGCTGAGTTTTGGCTTATCATACATCTGCATTTCTTCAATTCTACTAATGATTGCATCCATTTAGCTAAAGATTGTGATATGATCTGATCTCTATTTTTGTGGGTTTCTTCATCTTCTTGGTTATTTAATTCACGTGGTGGTGTGATGCTAGCATATGTCCATTAGGTTTCTTGTCAGCAATTTCATTCAAATCTCTTGTTGCCCTACATCTTCTAGCCTTCGTCACAAGTTATTTTTAGTAGATTAATTAAATTAGCATTGCTTTCATTCCTAAATCTGAAAATTGTATAAAAAAAAGAGGTATCTTGGTTTCATAAAGTTTGTTTTACAGTTTCCCTTGAGACCAAAACCAACAAAGGCCTCCTTGTTAACAAATTCATGTTTGTCTTCCATTGAGCTATCCAAGTGGTTGAGACCCAACCAGAAGGAACCTTGAGATTGATTCCATCAGTCTTCCAAGAGGGGAATTTGCTCACGTAAATTCCTAGCCATTGTCTTCATGTAAAAATGACGTTCGACAAGTATCTTTGTTTTAAACCTTCAAAGTCATAAAAAAATTTAAATTTTGTCCTTATGAAAATTATACATGTAGTCATACCTCTCTAAACCTATTACTCCCCATGTAGTAATACTTCATGTATCATATCTTTATATATTCATATTTTTCTTTTACACTCTATTTCCCCTTATTCATCTACTATATTTCCCCTTTACATTCTATTTCCCCTCTTTTTAACAAAAATGCCAAAAAATAATAACTCACTTATTTTTTGTTAGAGGGATCTTGTCAAAAATAGATTTATACCTATCTTTTTCATCCTTTAGTGATGCCTTCCATGGATCTTTTAGTGTTTTCAACACTATTATTTTCTCACTAATATCAGCTATCAAACTTACCATGTTATCCATGGCACTAACATCCGTTGTGCTGACTAAGTCTTTTGCCTTATGTACATTTTTCTGTAATGATTCAATGTGGGGTATCAAAAATGTTTGGAGTTACATAAGATCCATTTGGATTTGATTCTCCTCTTTTCTCCACTCATATTGCACTCTCATTAAGCTCTTCATCCTTTCATAATATTCTTTGAAAGAATTAGGCTCGATTGTAACTTTTGATAATTGCTCAGTCAGATCCTTTTCCACATTATCATCTTTTTCTTTAATGTCCTTAATTTAATTATAAATCAAACAAATATGTTCAAATAATAAAATAATATTGTGCAGCTCATTCTCCAATTTGGCAACTAACTCAGATAGAGTTACCTTATACAGTGCAACTGATTGAAGAATTTATTCAATGACTTTATCCTCCATTTTTTTCTTATGCACTTGCATCATATACTCAATAGTATCAGTATCAAGCTTATTTATTTGGTTTACTAATTCTCTTAGCTAACTATATATATCACCTTTTTCATTCACATCAGCCTCTGGTACAATTTCATGCAAAATATCCTTGACATTCTCCAAAACATCAGTCTTTTGCTTCTTAGCAATCAATTTATCTTGTGCAACTTTTCTTTTTAATAGGTCTCCAAACTCCGAGAGTTCCTTGGGGCTTATGGTTTAAATATCAACCTTATGAATAATAATAGGTTGGCTTACATCAACCTCTTTTTCATGCTTCCTCTTCTTGGATTTTCCTTTAACAGTAGATACCTTCTTTGCATCAAATTGTCCAGTCGTTATATCCTCACTCTTGTCCTCTTTTTCTTTGTTTTTATTTTCTTGCTTCTTTTCTTCTTTTCTTCTTTCTTCTATTTTTGTTCGTCCTTCTTTTCTACTTTTTCCTTCTCTATTTCCTTCATCAGTTCTATGGTATCGATGGGGATCACTGACTCTTGATTCTAATCTTATGTTGTCTTGGTCTCTTTGGTTTCCTCAGTATTCTTTGTTGCAGTTTCCTGTGCTTGTTCGGTGGGGGTATCTGCATCAGTTGGTACATCTTTTTTTACTTCTGAGATTATTTCTTCAATATTAGTAAACTTTAGTACTTGTTCAATAATAGGGTCTTATGCCATCAATCTTGCCTTTGTAGAATCATCTAAGTCCATTTCTTTAGTTTCTTTGGCCTCAATTTTCATGATGTCTTCATAATCTTTTATTGCCTCAACAAGGTCTTGACTGTGATATCCTCAATGATAACTTCATCTTTATTTGTTGTCAAATCAATTAGATCTAACTTGCCTATTTTTTCTTTGACTTCTTCATCAGTTGGTTGATCAAAAGAAAATATTTTTCTCTAAAGATCATCAGTCTTAGTCTACACCTCCTCTAACTTACCTACCATAATATTTAGTGCTCTTCTTATCACGTAGAATCTCTTTGAATATTCTTTCAACATGTCTTTAATTCCTCTTTTGGTTAGGTCGGGGACTGTAATAGTTAGGGATCCAGCCCTCATTTTCTTTTCATCTACTAGAGCATACTTCCATCTAGCATCGATTTTATGATATAGCTCATCAACAATATTAGGTGTTACCTCAACATGTTTTTTTCTAAACTTGTGCAAGGTGAACACAATATCTTCTTCAATTTTATCATTTTATTCATCACTCCTTTTCTCATATTTCAATTTCTTCAGACCTTAATAACCTCCATATTTCTTAAGTGTTTTTAGGGAATCATCAAGGTTTTTAAGTTTTGGTGTCTAACTTTGTACAACCTTGAATTGTGAAACACCCTCAAATTTAGTTTCACTCTCTTGTTGCAATTTTAACTTTCTTATAGCTTCCCAGTAGCCTTCTTCTCTCTTATGTAGGTTTTAGTCTTCAATAGTTCTATTTTTGCTTTCTTCTTCTCTCTCAGTATGGATGGAGACCTTGTTGATGGTTTAACACTGATTAGATTGGGGGTCTCTTTCTTCATTCTTATCTTCTTCCCCTTAACCTCTGATGGTTCAAATTCTTCTTCTTCAACAACAATACCTAGATTCTCTATCAAATTCTTCAAATGCTTGCAAAGGTGTAAGGTGAAAATGAAATAGCATGACCTCTATTTATAGTTTTTCTTTGATTAGGGTTTCCAACGACTATATTATTTGCATTAAATACTCTTTACCAACTCCATTTCACCGATAACCAAAATAAACTTTCTTTCACCAAATGGAATAAAATAACTAATACACTTTACCGATCAAAATATGAAATGTCAACTTCATAGTTTATATTTGAATGCATCTTAATATGCTAATATGGATCTTTGCACACATTCTAGGAATTGATTTAAAATAGAATTTAGGTTATCAGCTCCTATACATACCTTTGACTGATTAAGTAAAGAAAGGTGCACCCAATCCAGAGGATGTGGTGCCATCAGTTGTTCCAAGTTTAGTTCTATCATATTGATACTTCCTTCTCCATGTCCTATTCATCTAATCTCTTATTTCATCAATATTAAATTGAGAATTTTCATTTGGTTGTTCCTCGGTTGGGGCTTTACCTCGGTACCTGTAGTCTTTGGTTGGGTGACCAACCTTGTGATAGTGAAAACAAACCATTCAAGAGTTTCTCCATGATCTTATATTATTCATACCATGCATCCTAAAACAATTTGTAGCTATGTGACCAAATCGTCCACATGCAGTACAAGTAATTCTCGTATTGTAGTTCCATGGTATAGTTGGTCCTTGTCGATTATTTGCAACATTCTGTCGGTTAGGGATCCATTTCTTATTCCTTATTTGTGACTTTTAGTCTTTAGACTTGTGACCATATCTATTGCAATTATTATAGTAGCCCTTGAAGCTAGGCTTCCTTAGATTGTTAGTAGCTCTTGATCTACATTCAAATGCCTTGTGACCATACTTATTACAATTGTAATAATGACCATTAAACTTAGGAGTACTTGGTGAATTACCTATTTTTATCCTACAGACATTCACTATGTGTAATAGTTTCCCACAATGATAGCATTTAGGCTTCTTTTTCTTTGGTGGGATATCAACATTATCTCAGTTGGCTGCTTGTTTGGAGGATTCACCCTTATTGGTAGTGTTGTTTGCATTGTATCCAAGTCTAGTAGTATCTTTGGTTGTCTTTGACCTCTTATTTATTCATCCAATATCCTTAGTGATTCTTCATTTCTTTTCAAGACTTCATTAGCATATTTGTATGATTTTAGTTTATTCTTCAAATGTTCATTCTCAAATCTCAATTCAACAATCTCTCCAACTTTCCTTAGAACTTCTTGATTTGCACTGACTAGTTGGTCTGTCAAGATGTATTGAATTTGTGTCATCCTCAATATTTACCCATCTTTCTCATTCAGTCTTGTATTTAATTATCTTCTCTCATCTTCAACCATTCTTTTGTCATCTTCAAATCTTCCTTTTTGTTCCATGATTTCACACATCCTTACCGATTGAGCTTCTTGTTCTATTTTCAATGATTTTACTTGATCAACTAGGTCTTTGTTCCTTTCAGTCAGTTCTAATATTATAGAATCAGATTCATCAGACATGCTTCCCTCTGATTGTTCTTCAAGTTCTTCAACTTGATCTTGTGTATCTTTTAATTGTTGTGCTAGCTCCTTTCTCTTGATGAGTTAATGTTTCAATTTCTTACTCAATTCATCAATATGCTCATTAGCCATCTTTAGTTCCATGTTCATGATGTCAATCATCCTTTGATATCTATAACTTTACATCTCTCTAGATCTTTCCTCTCAAGTGGTTAAAATTCTTAATAAGAGACTAAGCTCTGATACCAATTATTGGACTAAGTATGTAAAGATGAGTACTAAGAGGGGAGGGGTGATTCAGTACTCTAAAATAATTTTAAACTATTTAAACTTTCTTCTTTAACCATTTCTTGAATCCATAACTTTTGCATTCATCTCATAAAATATATAAAACATTAACATAACACATAACTCATAACACATTCATTTTGGTATCGCATAAATTCTTGTCAGAGGATGAAAATTGTAGTGGGGATGACACCCACAAAAATTCACTACTGTAGTAAAAAGTTTGCTCGGTTAGAGCTACATTGTTAGCTATTTCTAAATGCTTACCATGTTAAGAGTATTAACCTAGTTAAGAGTCTTAAGACCAGTTAAGTCTACCTTGCTAAAGGATTTTACAATTCTAATCTAAGAATTGTACTTGGTTAAAGGATTTACAATGTAAGATCGGTTAGGTTCTGCTCCATTAAGATACTTTACAATTCTAATTACTCTTTAATTAGTAACACAAAAATGTCTATTAAACTTGCATCTACTTATTCTTTTTAGACTCTATATGCTCAATAACTTATTACCTCATATTGTGCACCTCTCACAATAATAATTCAGTGCTCAGTAGATTCAACTTTGAATCACAATTACTCTCTACTCTTTACTACTCTGTTACTTGATGGCTTCTCTTCTCATCACCTTCTTTTTGTAATCTCTGCTTCTCACATGCAATCTCCTCTTATTCTCTCTCTCTCTCTGATCTTCATATTCTGATCCATTTATATACAATTCTAGAAGTAGTGGAAATGTTCTAGAATCATCTCTTCAAGTGGTGCTAGCATTGGTTACTCCTCCAATGCATATATCATACTTAATTATCATTGGTGGATCTCACCTTGTAATCATGCATAATCATCATGTTTAAATCTCCAATGCTATGTCATACAATCTCCTCGAGATTTGTAAACCATTTTCTTTTCGGTGTCCAGGTTCAATGTATCTAGAGATTCTCCTTGTGTCGGCCTGTAATGCTTAGTAACACATTTTCCTCTTGCTCGGTAACTATCTTATCTCTCAGTTTGGTGGATGTTGTATCTTGGTACAACTCAGTGCTCGGTTCTGCTTTGCTAGGTGACTTAGCTTCCTTTTCCTTCACCAAAATTACATGTTCCTTTATTTCCTTTTACCGAATATCTTGTGTGCTTTACTGACTTCATGAATTTCCTACATTACTGAATGAATTTGACAATCATTATGAATTCTTCATAACTAATGACAATAAAATAATTCTTAGGAGTATCAAACTGATAGTAGTTTGACTGAATCCTTTGGTATCATAGATGCTACTTGTACTGAGATTGGCTTTGACAGGGAAAATAGTAATTATGAGGCCCACAAATGGGTTATGGGAAGAATAATTATAACAAATTTTATGCCTAGGGGATGTGATAGAAATTCAATATCAGTTCTTGATAATGTGAAAGAATTTTTTGACCTAAATGATTTCCAATAGTACTTTGTGTATACTAGTGTTGTGATAAAATATTTTCATTCTAAAAGGAAGTTGCAAGCTATGGATGGGATTTTTCATTGAAATCATAATATAAGGGTGTCCATTACCTAAAGTCTTTGAATTATCTACTTTGTGTGTCTGCATGATGTTATGTATTGAGGGTTTATCCAGTATGCAAACTTATGTCATAGGATTACCTTCTAGAGCTTGTCAAGCTCAAAGTGAAGAATGTTGTTCATGACTCCTCGAGTTGGTTTTTCTTGTACTATAAGAAAAATATCTAATTGTTCCAATGGTTGTAGGAACAGTCACAAAACAAAGTTCCAATAGTTGTAGGAACAATCATAGAACAAAGTTCCAATGGTTGCAGGAACAATCAACTACTAAAACTAAAACTAATTACTAAACATAAAAGTAACTAACAAAAATGAGTAAAATTCTCACCAAGTGGGCCCCCTTGGAGGATTTTTCCAAAATCCTAACTCAAATGCAAAAAATTAAATTATCTTTCTATTTACAAAACATAATTTTAATGGCTACATGAATAGTCATAGAACAAAGTTCCAATGGTTGCAGGAATAGTCACAGAATAGTTTGAATGGCTGTAGGAATAGTCAGCTGCTAAAACTTAAAATAATTATTGAACATAAAAGTAACTAAAAAAAATGAGTGAAATTATCACCAAGTGGCCCCTCTTGGATGAGTCTTCCCAAACCTTAACTCAGATATAAAAAACTATAGTATCATTCTATTCATCAAAGTGTTGTTTCGACATGATAGTAATATGATTACTTTAGCGTGCACAAGATAATTGTATATCCAAAAATACATTAGAATAACATTCATTTAATCACATTTAAGAGTACTATAGATATATTACATAAAATCTTGATATTAACAAAACAAATATGGAGAGGTTCATGTACATAGCTAAATAATTTTAAGAAATGACCATGAAAAGTATCAGCAACTAGGTGCTAGACCTCATAATAATGAAGACACATATATAAGTAATCCTATAAAAAATGAACCATTATTTGGGCTCATCACTCCCTCCAACCTAATGGATTCTTGGTCCTCCAACAAGTGGAATTTGATTCCTTTGTCTTACAAGAATCTTGAAATCATTGATTGTTGCATGTCCCTCACTTGTCACTCCTAGTTTCCAATAAAATCTATTTTTTTTTTAGGATTTGAGCAATACAAATCCACAAAACCTGAAAATCACCTACATACAAAAACCTATTACAAGGAAGTAGATACAAGAAGAGGGCAAGGGTTTGACTCAAAAATATGAAGAAGAAAATATCCTCAATTAATGAATGAATTAAATGTACAATGGATCATCCTTATAAAGGAGATCGAAAGCCTTGAAAGGAAAACCCTAGTGCATGTAATAATTAGTTTAATTATTACAAGACTAATGCATGCAATTTTATATTTAAAACAACAAGTGCATAAGTTTAAATCAACTAGTGCATGCGTGTTTAAATATGAACAACTAAAAATAAAAGTGTTGACATCTTAAGAAAGGAGTAAAGTTAATTAATAAAATTAATACTTTACTCTAACATTTTTAATCCAATCTCTTCCACTTGGATTTCTCTACTTTCTAATTGTAGGAATGATGTTCTCTATAGGTTGGAATAGGCCACAAAATAATTGGTGGCTAAAACATTAAAGGGAGCCAATATTGTTCCTTTCTTCTCCCTAATCAAACATACTTTGGTGCCCTTGTCATAATGGATGCATAAAAATTCTGCAAGGAATGGGGTTTAGCTTGCTTCAGGTCATCAAGTAACCCAGTCCATCTTTCTACACATATCCCAATGCTGCCCCTCTTATAGTTGAAGCCCCCTGTTCAAATTCCTGAAAGGTTTCTTCTCCAACCTGGATCTACTGTTTGAATTCAACTTTGTACATAACATTGTGCCAAGTATAGAAAATGTTTGGAGGGTCACCTGATTTTACCCTTAAAGGTAAAGGGGTATGGATCTCATTATCTCTATGTGCTATGAATTTTTTCCCCCAACTATTTTCATTTTAAATACAAGACATTGGTGCCCTTACATGAATATCTCTGATATACATTAATGGATTCCACTCATGATCGTTAGGAACAACATGGCTGTGCCAATATAATTCATAGAGTAAGTTTTTAGTTTATGTTGGGGAAGACTGGTAAGATTGGAAGAAGTCTTCTAGAGTCTCTATAGAAGGGTTTAAACCAAATACTACTCTTGACAATTGAAAAGAAAGACTAATCTCCTTGAGATGTAGTGTATATATCCCTGGGGAAGTTCTACATTCTAAAATTTGTGGCACTAAGGTCATCACATTGATTACCTTTTCTATTAATGCAATGATTTCTACATTCTTCCCCTCAACTTCCATGTATTTCTTTGTAATCACTTCCTACAACTTGTGCTTCTCTTTGTTCCATTCTTATTCCTTATCCTTTATATCTTTCCATAAATCTAGGGCTATTGACACCCATGAGAAAGTCGTGGGTCAGTGAATACCTATTGGGAATTTCCTTTTTCTAGTTCTCCACCTGTCACTTGCTCAGCTGAAGCAACGAGCCTTGCTAATCCTACATTCTCTCATCGAAAACCTCTCTTCTTCTTGAGAAATTCCCTTCCTCAAGATATTTTTTCATCGCCCTCCTCAGATTCTTGTGTAGGCATCATTACCCTATCCCGTTGCTTAGATGAGGAGGTAAATTTAGGGCTTCCCCCCCCTAGGAGGCTTGCTATGGATTATCATTTCTTCTTCACTAGGATTGGTATGAATAGAGTCTAAGGACTCAATTTAGATGTACACCCTAGGTGTGGTAGATTTTTCCTATTTACAAGATTTGCCCTTGAGCTTATGACTCCTTCTATGGGGGTTTTTCTCTGTATTTTTTGTTATCTTAGACTTTTTGGTAGGATTTTTTCTATGCTCAGTGGCTGCAAGAGGTTCTTCATCCCCAGTTTTCCATTTTCTATGCCTAGGTCTTTCCTTTACAAATTTTTGCATATTACCCTTTCCCTTTTCATCCTTAGTCTTTTTTATTTTTATTTTTTCCCTTGCTAGTGTTTCCCTAGTGCAAACTATTGATTTAAGGGAAACATCCTAATTAGGTTCTAAAGAGGAACTATTTACATCTTTGTGAAAATACTTAGGTGAACTCATTTTGTCTGCAAGAGGGTTTGTGCTAGGAACCACCCTAGAAGTTGAAGCCCCAGGGGTGAATTTTGTAAGTGTTGCCTCCCTGCTAACCCTACGGGTCAAGGGTTGACCTCTAAGATGCACATTCACCACTCTAAAATCTTTATTTTTAAAAACAATCATCCCATGACATCCAAGACACATCTTGTAAAGACCTTTCAACAAGAAATTTAATTAAACAATGATGGGAAACAAAGTTTTTCCTACCTTTCTGCATCTCATTAGCCATGATTGCCAGCATATTATATAGCACATTGGGGAAATTCATTCTCCTTCCATGTCACACGTGGCTCAAAATCTTGAAGTGTACAGAGTGTAGGCTTGACTTTCAACCCTCAAATATAATGTATCTGATAATATAAACCACAACAAGTGGCCATTTATCTGGTAAATAAAGCCTCCTTGTTCCCTATTTATCTACTTTAAGTGGATGATCCCTAGGTATGATAAAGTCTTCTCTAGCTATTTTGGCATCTTGGTTTTTAGGGTAGGGTTCTCTTATAGTAGGCAACCCTTCAACTTCAACAATCCTCTCCTTCATGGTAGTAACCTTCAAACCCTTCACCATTGCCTCACCATTGTTAAATGTATGAGAAAATTCCATAGCAATTTCATTACTGAACCCATTCAACTTCAAAAAGTAGTCTAACCAACCACGTTTCTTGAAGTTTGGCTCACAAAGTGCATCTTGTAGGATTAATTCATGAACTATTGGATCACTTCTCATTAGTGGACCTCCCACCCTTTGATACCTCTCTGCTCTACAAATCGTTAGCTAAAAACTCACCTAATTTCCATGTCAATGTCATATATCCTTCTCATAGTCCTAACACCAATGTCATATAACCTATTTCTTTACCCCCCTTTTAGTGGCATTTATGACAACTTATTAAACAATAAGGAAGACATTAAAGAGAGATTTCATATTTTAAAATATTGGCACATAGAACACATGTATGTATAATGACGCCTATATGACACGTGGGCACATAGTCTCCTGAATCTATATGGAGGCATGTGTCCACACATCCCTAGCTGCAGGGCAACTAGATTGCACCCACATACAATGTTACTTTTTTCAAGCCTATTTTAATATTTTATTTACACTAGACCGTGGTGCATTCTGGTTGCACCATAGACGATGCCATGTCAGAGCATTGGAAATCAACATTACAATTATTTAATAAATGCATCTAAAGTAATGAATACACAAAAAGTGCCATGCTCATACCTGGTGTGACATCCAACCTACTATTTGAAAATCTTGAGTAAAACATTTGATCTATTGTTCCTCTCTGTTATTTTCTTTTTTGTTTAATTTATATATGTTCTTGCATCTCCACGGTCCTTAGGAAAATGTGGAGGATGCATTTAAAAGTATCTGTAAAATTCTCCTACATGATTTTGAGAGGGAGATATATAATTTGTGTTCTGAGTGTTTGTTAGAGAAAATGAGACTACTTGTGCAAGTGATGAAATAAAATCCCCATCTACATAAATATGAGAATTATCCACATTTAAAGGTCTATAGTTGGCCATTAGAATGAATGTATCATATGTATAGACTTAGCATAAGGAATACCCTCATGAGTCTTATGGAGCTCGAAGTGAAGAAGGTTGTCTAAGCTCTTGCCAGAATAATCCCCAACACACTACTCATTTACACCTTTTCTAACCTTTTGTAAACTAAAAATTTAGTACCATCCTCTTCTTTTTCTATTAGTCCTTGGTCATCTTAAATCCTCAATTACAAGAAATTTCTATGATACAATTCTTGCGAGACATATGTATTCTAGTACCACTACTACATCACTACAACCCCCTACCAAAAAGCATAAGACCAATATCTAATGGAGCCTACTTTTTCAAATAAACCAAATAAACATTAACTTCTAGGAACACTAAATGGTACCCTTCCATCAACCTCATGGTTTTAGTAAAAAAATAGTGGCCCTACCTAGCAGGTTGTATGGAGAGAAGGATGCTTCTCATTTTCAAGAATCCTTAGTGTTTTCTCAAGGTCACATAAGGTCCTAAGACCATTTACAATCAGTTCAAATATTTTTGTAAGGCAATTCATACCATTTAACTCATGTAGACCTATAAGGCTCTGATTGGATAAAATATGGTCAAACCACTCAAAGTGTGTTCAAAATTAGTGAAATGATGTAATTGGACTCATATTGTCCATTTTTGCATGTATTATAGATAGGCATCAAGTTTTGAGTTAGTTTTTTAAGTAGGGCAAAAACTTGTAAAATGGTACATTGACAACTTATGAAACTTTCTATTGCAAAAGTGCAATTTTCAAATCCCAACGATCACCCATTCAAAAATTAGTAGGGAACCCTTTGGGATGGACTAATTGATGTTTATAAGGCCTCTTGTGGTCAATGCACAGGTTGTTGTTAATATTTGAATAAGTTGAATACAATTTTTTCTCTTTTTCCCTACTTCAAAGAGGGGAGAATCTAGTTTGATATGCAATTGGTTTGAATGGTTTTCATTAAAGTTTGGAAGAGTTATCACAATGTTTCTCAAGGTGGGTCTGAATCCCTTACCAACTAGGGTTTTAATGTTAAATTCTTGTAAGAATCCCTTCCTTCGTAGGAAAAATATAAATCCTGGTACAATTGCAGTGCTTAGGGTCCCTTGGAAGATGCATCTAGTTGTTGAGCAAGAGGTGGATTTGGGAGAGAGAATGGAAGCCCTAGACATGGTGTTTGCTATGTGACAGGCTTGTTTCTATGACCATGAATGCAAATTTGGAGACTGAGACAAATGTGAGGGGTTTAGGCACCTAAAACCTATGAAATCTTTGTTTTGGTCTTGAATTTCATCAATTTGTGGTATTAGTCAAGGAATTGAGAGTTTGTTGAGTTTTTTTATTGTGTCCTTGTCTTCCATATAAGTCCTCTGCATCAGAAATGGAATGGCATAAGAAGTAAATTGAGCACTTGAAATAAAAAATGAAATTATATAAGGTTTCAAGGTATGACATAGGCAATTTCATGAAATAATGAGACAATAGAGTGGGATCTATGACCAATAGAGAAGCACTTTAGATCTCATTGTATGCATCAATAAAAAATTCAATAGAAGAAATGTAAATTGACATATTAACACAATAATATCCAACTAAATTATTGAAAGTCAACTATTGATACCTCACTCTCCATCCAAATTACAAAATTGGTCCACATTTTTCTTTGTAACATTTCATTTTCAAATGGCATTGGATGTTGGCCATATTTTGCTCCTGTGAAAATATGGCACATGGACTAGTTAAACTAATTAATATGCAATCATTTACTTTTTCCTAGGAAATTAAAAAAATATCATTTAACACATTAAATATACTTACAAATGTACAGGTGAAGGCCTGTAAACCTTTCTGGCCACTGTGATGCATGGCATGAAGTTTGGCAAGCCTAGCCTTGGAGGCCTTATCCTGAAATATATAATAATTCAATTTAAGTATGCAAAATAAAGTTGAAGAATTATTTAATAAATTTGGTTTAATCTTAAGAGCGAATTCAAATACCTGCATACTCTCTTCACCCGACTTCCTTTGTGCCTCAAACTTATCATATGCTTTTACAAGCTCTTTCCATTCTTTCACATTACATCAATTGGCCCTTTTTTGACCCTTAGCTTGGGATGAATTTTTTTTATCTTCTTCATTTGGTTGCACCAAAATCGCTTATAGTTTTGAGATATTCATAGCTTTATCTTCTTTACAAATCAACCTATGTCAAATTCAACCTCTAAGTCATGGATAATTTCTATTTACAGGTGCATGTGTATCTTACCGTTAAAGGAGTGCTTCTTTCAACCTATTCACAAAGTTTTTTCCACCATTGTTAATTCAAACTTCCCTTGAAAGCATATCGTATTCTATCTTGGTATTATAGATACCAATGCAAGATGAAGTGCATTGTGTGGTGGAAGAAGTCTATGTCCCACGAGTGGCTGCAACAATGGAATTCTTTGTTCCTTGTCTATTATTTAATTCCTCTTGTATTTTATGCTCATTGCAGGAGTAACTAGGGAATCAATTGATTCCCTTTGACACGCTTTAGAGTCTTTACTAGATCATTTTTCAAAGTATTTGACAAGCATTCCAAAATCAATACCATCTAATTTGTTTACTGTGTCTATCCCTAATATGGTTGTCAATGCCTCTTTTTATTTGTTAGTCTCATGTCCCTATATATATAATAAATAAATTTTTTCTTTTAGATTTTGAAATTAAAGATTGAAAAACTAAAAATCAAAGAATTAATGGAAATATTTACAAATCTATAAATTGACAACGTATTACCTCATTGTGGCTAGAGTCTAATATGTTCCCTCTTTTGCTTGACATTTTGAGGCAACCTGTAATGTCCCTTTTTTGTATTTATATTAGATTTTGAATAAATTTAAATTATTAAGATTCAACTTGCAAAAAATAAAAAAATAGAGAAACCAAGTATATTGAAACTTGCACCCAAAGAACCAAAAATACATCAAACTTATTGTGCTGCAACTATGAGTAATTTCTATTAAAATTTTGGTAGCATAACAACCTACAAAATGATACTTTTAGATTTGCAACATCATATTGCAAAGTTTCTCCAAATAGGAGTTCAAACTCTAACAAAAGCACAACAAACTACAACAAAGTGCACTCAATTGCTTTGGAAAATAATGGCTATCAATGCCAGGTTATATTAGACCTCAGAGCTGATAACAAAAACATACAAAACATACAAAATACTCTAAAATACAATAGAAAAGTAGAGCCCTAACTATCATAATAAAACCCAACACAAAACTAAAAACTAGAAATAATAAATGATCTCTGGTGCAGTAGCAAACTCTGTGTGAGCTTGCACAATGGAAAAAAATGGATTCCCACCCACAACCTTCCTTGAAAGACCTTGGATTCCCACCCTTAGCCACTCTGGAAACCTTCAGGCTCACATCCTCCAATATCCTTCTCCACAGGATTGCAAAGCCTCGGAAGAAAATACAAAGTTATGATTGAATAATGCAAAAAGATCATTTTGCATGTTAATGGCCAATACTTATGGACTCACATTCCTTTAGAAACTTCCACCACACATTGGAATCATGTCCAAATATTCCCTCCTAAATTTGGGCACTTACAAATGTCATAAAATGCATTATAACCCTTCTAAAATAAGCCTTTCATGTTATACCACTTGTAAGGTATCTTTTTACACCTTAAAAAGCATTTTCCAAAGCAACTACATGATGTCAAAGTGTCATTTTCCAAAACTCACGACCAAGGAAAGATTCCCTCTTGCATGTAATGCATGTAAGCATAGATGCCAAGTGTTTATAGAAACCTTCCATTACCATGCAAGCTACCACTTGTCATAACTTGTCATAAACCATCATAAAACACTTATTGTTATAATTTTCATCCAACCCATGGACCCACCAAATCCAATACCCAAGTTGGGGTAAATCAATAATTAATATTAATTTGATTATTAAATAATAAACCATATTTATTTTGTTCTTCAAATTTAATATTAAAGCTAAAACTATTTTTCCATCTTCATTTGCTATTTTTGGGCATCTTGATTTACTATAAATAGTAATTTCTATTTTTGTAAAAGGAGACATTAAAATTCCTCCCTTCCATAAATTGATTATCCTCAAGCAATTACGAACTTGTATGCTCCAATTATTTGAAAAGTCTCTATAAAAATCTATCGAGGTACAATTCAATGCCCTTGGAAAAATGATGTCTATTAACAAGTGATGAAGGATGTAAACTCTAAAACACCAACTCAAGCCTCCATAATTTTGTTTTTCCACTCTAATAAAACTATAAATGCTCCCTATATTTTTGAGAAACTCATCAAGATCCCAGTGAAAAAGTGTGTCAATGATGCCACCACTTGGATCCCAAACCATCACATCCTCACAAATAGAAGACATGTAGAAATAGAAGCATCCCACAATGTTGTTAGAACAAATCCACTCACCAACTCCAATGTGAAAAGATAAAGTATATCCCATGATTTAGGATGATAGAATGACACCCCCATGCCCTTCTACAAGGAGAAGATAGTCCAACTCACCACCCAATCTATGAGAAAATTCTATCTACCAAGAACCTCGAGGGAAACCCATGGTCCATAGAGTAGGACAAATTTATTCTATCAAGGTATGAGGTGGAACTCAAAAAACTAGAACTAGATCAACAATTTCATCATGCTCATTTTCATCTCCTACATCATAGTCTGAATGGAACACAAACATTAGAGGCTTAAAATTAAATAATAGAGTAATTCCACCAAACCTCAAATCATAGCTCACCTAAATATTTGTGCCTCTGAATGTATGCCAATCAAAAGTATATGCATCCATGTTGTGTGCCACATGTTTGAGAAGTGGGGCAGCCACATGCTTTGTCAAAGAGCTATCAATATAATGGGACTCATTACTAGAAAAATTTTCTAGTGCCTCATGATGATCAAATACCAATCCAAATAAGCCCCACTCGTGTCTCCCTTAGAATATGAAGGCATAACACTGACACTTGATCCACTAAGTGTGTGCTCCATCATGTCATTTGAATTTATATTGTGAGCCTTTAAATAGCTTCCCAAAATATATGACTCTACAACTTCATGAAGCAAGATATATATATATATATATATATATATATACATACATACATACATACATACATACATACATACACTCAAAGAATTTTGAAACATACCTCAATCTTGATTTCTCTATTTGATTAGCCACCATGTAGTGCTCATCTCTCATTTGCCCCATACTTTGAATCTTCATTTTCCCTCTCATGTCATATAATGTCAAATCAACAATGTTGTGCCTTATCAAATTCATAAAGTCTTCATATTTGACCCCCAATATAGTGCCAATGGTAGGATAATCCTTTTCACTTTCATTCTCATGTGTAAGGGCTGCTTTTGTTTGATTATGAAAAATTTAAGGCTTGCTGTCCCAAATCAGAAAACTAGGACTGATGTCATACCTCTTTGTGATTCCTTCAATTATCCCCAACTTTCTCTCCCTCATTGTTTCATGTTCTCCTAGAACCATCAGTCCAAAATAAGATACTCCATTAAAATTATAAGACTTAAGGTTGATCCTCTTGGATAACATAACATGATAAAATGAAGTTAAGAGATCACTCTCATAAACCAAAAAGTCAGTCCTTATCTCATGCTCTAGTGGAATGTCTACCTCATTCAAATTCATATCTCTTTTTGTGAGCAAATGGTCATCAATATGTGAGGGTTTACAAGATGTTTCCAATCCAAAATAAAACATACCAAATGTCACACTCTCTGTCCCATATATGCAAGATTTGGCTTCAACATGGAGTCCTTCAAGACTCTCCTCCATGCTACCACCATGTGCCACATGTTCTTAAAGTAGAGTATTGCAAATAACATGAAATGTGTATATACCAAAGGGCATATGATTGGAGGTGTTATAACAATACTCCCATAAATTCCACCATAATTATAATATTTAGCATCACTATCACAAACATGAAGAAATTCAACCACTCCCATAAAACTTGTCAACCAAGAAATCCTTATGCTATCATCAATCAAAACCAAACCATCAACACTTAACCTCCCAGTATCAAATAGAAGGCTCTGAATATACCAACATAACCAAACTACTGAAAACACCAAAATATCCTCTATAATCATGCATATCATCTCTACGATGTAACTATGATGACCATCTCTCTTCTAAGTATAAGCAATGAATGGATGTACTATACTTAAAAACATACAACCAATTGCCAGAAATCTTGTCCCTGCTCAACAACAATCTTCTAATGACAAGATATCTCCATGGTCAACAAAAATATGTAAGGACAATAAGAACCAATTTTAAATATGATTGAAATAATAGGAGACAAGAGTATGGAGGTAAGAATAGAAGCATCTTGTATGACCAATTTACCTCCACAATCCCACCTTAGCCCAACATTATTGAGTTGTTGGGTTGAAGGTACTATCCAACTCATATGAAACTAAGGATTTAGATTTATGTGTAAGCTAAATGGAAAGTGGGTAGCAATACTAACTTTGATGGTGGATCTTGTACTCCAAAATTGAGACAAATTCTCAAAGAAATAACTTGAACCTTTGTCCTGAATCCTATCATCACCATGGCAGACCCAAATTTCATAAAATTATTCTTTTCTAACTTGATTGAAATATGTAGGATTGGATATAGGATTCAAATTAGCTATGCTACCATGTCTCAGCTCATAACCAGGGTTTCTATGATTCTCCTCAAAACTAAGGCTACCATAGACTTTCTTGAAATCATTAATAATAAATAACAAATTATATTTGCATTCAATATCATCTCCATACCTTTCATCTTTAACTTCTTCATTATTACCCTATTTGCGTGACTTTTTAGATGAATTTGAAACAATATAGGAATGAAAGAGAAATTCATTTTGAACTAGTTCCTTGACATGCCTTGATAATAACACTCCTAGATCCCATGTGAAAGAGGGATGATTTTTGCAATCAAAGTAAAAGTATTCATTATGCTTCTCATGTGTATTCACCAGTTGGAGAGAATCACTCTCCATACAACTAAAACTAAAATTTGTTTGGAAACCAAACCTAGATCCACCTGAAGACTCATCAATGAAATGATATGAGCGATCATCAAGTAATAATCTAGAAATACCATTACCTTTTTCTTCTTTGTGCTCCTCTATGAGAGTGTTTCCAAAAGATGAACACTATTGTTGGATGAATCCAAGCTAGGACCTGGTACTATTACCTTGTCTTGTTCTTCATGCATTACCTTATACTCCATTATTGTATTCATGTCCATGAATTATTTTTGAAGCTTTGTCACATATTCATCATTCTTCAGAGAAATCATAACATTAGACTATCTTTCTATGTTTTCTTCAACAAGTACCTGCTCCTCCTTAACCCTTTGTTCAAATATATCAATCAATCTTTGATAAAATTCATCAAATGAATTTACTTCAATATGATCTTGGTTTTCCATACCTTGGTACCAAAAATCATGAGTAGCTCCTTCAAGGTTCAATATTTCATATTGAATGAAAACTTGTTCCTTCATGGAGCTAGAATAATAGCAATTTTGCATCTCAAACAACCATTCTCTGAACGAGGTTTGATCTGACCCATAAAAAATTGAAGCTGAAGATTTTATGGCTTTACTCTTGAAATATCTTTCAACCATAAATGAATGTTTTTAATGAACCTTTATAGCCATCATATTTTTCATTTGAACAATATAATCACTATATGGGAAGTCCTTCCTAAATCCTTCATCTTTATTAATGTAAAACTTTCTTATAATCTCTGCAAGCTCTCTAGCCAATTCTTCCATTTTTACTTCTTTTCCCATGATTAAACCCACCCAGGATAGCAAGATCATAGCTATGATACCAGTTTAATGTTCCTTTTCTCTATTTTGTATCAAATTTTGAAAAAAAAAATATTATTAAAATCCAACTTGCAAAAACTAGAAAAATAGTGAAATCGGGTATATTGAAACTTGCACCCAAAGAACTAGAAATACATCAAAATTATTGTGATGCAACTATGAATGATTTATATTAAAATTTTGTTAGCTTAACGACCTAATAAATCATACTTTCAGATCTGCAATAGCATATTGAAAAGCTGCTCCAAATAGGAGTTCGAACTCTAACAGAAGCACAACAAACTGCAACAAAGTACACCAAAGTGCTTTGGGAAATAATGGCTATCAATGAAAGGTTATATTAGACCTCAAAGATGATAAAAAAAACATAAAAAAACATACAAAATACTCTAAAATACAAAAGAAAAGTATATCCCTAACTATCATAAGAAAACTCAACACAAAACTAAAAATTGGAAACAATAAATGATCTCTAGTGCAGTGGCAAACTTCATGTGAGCTTGCACAATGGAAAGCAATGGGTTCCCACCCAAAAAATTCCTTGAAATACCTTGGATTCCCACCCTTAGCCTCTCTAGAAACATTCAAACTCCCGTCCTCCAATCTCCTTCTCCACAAGATTGCAAAGCCTCTGAAGAAAATACAAAGTTGTGATTGAATAATGCAAAATGATCCCTTTGCATGTTAATGGCATATACTTATGGATTGCCGTTCCTTTAAAAACTTCCACCAAACATTGGAATCACATCCAAATATTCCCTCCTATATTTAGGTACTTCAAATGTCATAAAATGCATTATAACCCTTCTAAAACTAGCAGTTGCACGCTTTTGTATGTGCAACGATAAGCCGATAGGCTTTTTGTTTTGTAGAAATGGTATTGTTCTTGTAATTTTCAAAAACTACTCAGTAATTGTATGCCATAGTAATATTGGAAATGTCATATTTAAATCACACACACACACACACACACACACACACACACACACACACACATATATATTTGAAATTTATATTTCTTCAGATTTGTGTTACTTATTTTTAACATAATATTGATAACATGTAAATGATAAATGAAACATAAAATACCTTTGAATTTTGTGAAGGAAAAAGTGTATAAATTGTGAGAACAATTTTCAATATAAATTTGAATAAACTTTTAGAAAACAATAAAACATTGAAAAATTGTATTTATTTCTTAGAATGTTGGAAATAACATTTAACATTAATTTATGATATAAATGAAACATAAAGTAATATTCTTTCCTTTCAAGGAAAGATGATAATCTATGAATCATATTGTATGTATTTATTACAAAGTTACCAAAGAACTGTAGTTGGGAATCTTGCCTCCTTTTGAGGCTCTTAAAAATCCCTAATATCAGGTACCAAAATTGGAATCTCACATAAAGGAAAGAAATAAAAATTTAAAAATAGGGAAGAGAACTAAAAATCTAAATATACTATTTCAGCCTTTGATGCAAAAAAAATAAAGAAGAGAAATTTATAATTATGAGTATTGTAACTTTGCATAATGGTGTTCATATATATGAAATATACTCTGATGCCAATTTTATGAATCCATTAAATTAACATTTGAAGGGAAGGAAAAACAAGAAAAAGGCCATTTACAGTGGTGATGATGTTGGAGACAAAAGCCCCAAGAAAAAGGCCAATGTCAGTGGTGACGATGCTAGAGATAAAAGCCCTTTGTCTCAGGGAAAGGAAAGCACTCAGGAGGATAATGCTGAAGAAGACCCTGGAAAAGAGGAGGAAGTTCAGGAAAAAGAGGACCAGAATCCTGAAGAAAATGAGCAGGAGGAGGCCATGAAGGATATAGAGAATATGGAAGGAGAAGATGATGAGGAAGAAAGGGGTAAAGAAGAAGAAATTGAAGAGGAGGAGGAAGATGGTCTGGAAGATCCAAGGCTAGAAGAGAAAGATGAAGACTTAACTGAAAAAGAGGTAAGGAAGGGCCAGTCGAGCCACAAGGAAGGTGAAAGCCAAAAGGAGGCTACCTTAGGCTTCAAGATAGATGCTAGCATTCTAAAGAAGGTTAAGAAGAAAGATGGCCACAACATTCATATGGACAAGTGGATATCATAGGAGATGCAAGAAATGAAACATCACCTCAAGGCCATGGAAGACATGATGAATACCCTGAAAACAAAGCTAGAAAAGTTGGAAAAGAAGTTTTTGGATAAGGTAAAAAACAATAACCCGAATGAGGATATTACTACTGAAATTAAAATGATGGTTGACAACAAGCTTACAGACCTAACTGAAAAAATTAGTTATAATGGGTACATAATAAATGAGGTCCTCAAGCACAACAATGAAGGCCTTAGTGCCTCTGTTATGAACTTTAAGATGTTGTACAACTATCTAGAAAAAAGTCTTTTGGAAAATACTACCATAATGATTGATGATGATGCTAGGAACTCTGGACTGGGAACTAGAACTAGGGGCCGCATCATGAGGAAGGTCCCTGATACACCAAAGGAGCTAAAAGATTTAAAAGAAGCCATTTAGAAAATGGAGGACCTACAGAAGAAGGTGGAGAAGACTATTAATAACAAGTAGTCTGTTCTAGTTGGTAGCTGGTAGATTGCTGGTAGTTGTGCTAGTATATGTTTCTTTTTGTTTTTGTTGTCTTGTCTCGGGTTGGGTAGGGTGTTGCTTTTTTCTTCGTAGCAGGCGTCTTTTTTTGTAAAGTTGAAATGTAAAATCTTTCTGATATTTTGTAAATGGTTTTAGGTTCCATTCAAAACCTACTTTTACCTTAATAAAAAACATTTGAAAATTAAAATTAATCATTTTAAAAGCATTTAAATCTTTTTCTCAAATGGAGCTTTTTGATACACTTCAAATAAAAATTTGCTTCTCATAGATCACAATTTGAATTAAAAAATATGAGAACAAAATTTCCTTAAAAAGATGAAGGCATACAATTTGTCCCTTTCACATAATCTTACAATTAACAGAATTAAAAGATTTTAAAAATAAGTCAAACCAAACATTCACCCCACATTGAATCTCATTTTCTAAGATGGAAGTGTATTTTCTTTGACAGGGTCAACAATAGTGGTGGCAACATCTTGCTCTTTCTCTCCACAAAGAAAGTAATTTCCAGAAAAGAATCCAACATGGATGATCATCATGTAAAACAATTCTGTTGCAGACAAAATGATGATGAAGGTCTACAAAGTGATCTGCACAGACCATAGATTAAACCAACAAGTTTTTTGCATTTGAATACTCAAAGAGAGAAGAGCTTGTCAATCAAGTAGGTTTTCAATGTATAAAAAATAAATTTTGTGGAGAGATTAAAAAAATTCTAACTAAAGCAAAATCACATACCAACTTTGGGATTTTTCCATGCAAATGGATCTCCTTGCATGCCAACCAACAGATTTTGTAACATGCTTATCAACATTAACAATAAAAAAGAATTCACATTTGCTTGCAGCTATCATTGAAAGTTCTTAATAAATAGATCCAGGACAAATCATTTTGAAAGACACATTAGTAAAGATACTTTTAAACTAGTAAAATTTTCAAATAGTCTGATTTGAATAGTTAATAATCTCTTCCCCATTTAAATGAAATATGTTATATAACCATGGAAAGATGAATAAGAGCCCAACTTGTGATGATTGAAGCACTTGAAGCCAAGCTCTCTGCTCTCCACACTCTGTGATGGTGAAGCCCTGAAAGACATGAAGTTTCTCCCACAACTCCTGCTATCACACAAAAGATGACCATAAAACCAGTGGCTACATTCCCCATGGGAAAAAATAATGGTCAAAATGAGAAGCCCATTAAAGCATGAACAAACAAGGAAAACAAATCCAAGAATTCTTAGCATGGCTACAATAAAGAATCTATTTAATAACCTAAGCTTTTCCAAAATCAAAATTGATAAAGAGAATGTTTTACTTAGGGAAGAAAATCCACTCCAGACATGCATTCCCATCTTCAATAAAATATTTGAGCAAAAGTTTCCAAATTGGCAAAAATAGAAACAAACCTCATAGCTAATTGTATTTTTATAATTGAAGGGCCAAATTAAAAATCCCTAATATCATGTGCCAAAATTGGAAAATCACATAAAGGAAAGAAAACAAAACAAAACAAGAGAACTAAAAATTTAAATATACTATTTCAGTCTATCTCTGGAAAAAATAAAATAGGAGAAGGGCTGACAATTTTTTGATGAGAACAAAAATTTCAGGGAGCAAAGCTCCCACAAATAGCCTATCATCTAATAAGCCTTTCATGTTATACCACTTACAAGGCATCTTTTTACACCTTACAAATCATTTTCCAAAGAAACTACATGATGTTAAAGTGTCAATTTTGAAAACTCAGGACCAAGGAAAGATTCCCTCTTGCATGGAATGCATGTACCCATAGATGCCAAGTGTTAATAGAAACCTTCCATTACCATGCAAGATGCCACTTATCCTAACTTGTCATAAACCATCATAAAACACTTATTGTTGTAATTTTCATCCAATCCATGGGCCCACCAAAGTCAATGCCCAAGTTGGGGTAAATCAATAATTAATATTAATTTGATGATTAAATAATAAACTATATTTATTTTGTTCATTAAATTTAATAATTAATTCAAAACTATTTTTCCATCTCCACTTGCTATTTTTGGGCATCTTGACTTACAATAAATAGTAATTTCTATTTTTGAAAAAGGGGACATGAGACAACCTAGGGGAAGTTTGTTGACACAAAGTTTAGTTGTCATTGGAAAACATCAAACACACTGGTACAACACATCGGTACTCATGTTAGATCAATAGTAGTGAACTGGTAGAATGACCTTAACTGGTCACATTTATTCCGGTCCAGTCTTGTCCAACCAGTGGTAAGGTTTTGTCTAACCGGTCTTGGAAAACACACATGATGCAGATGACCAACAGGTTATAATCCAATCTAGATTATGCGGAGCATTTTTTCAATTGAACTGGAGTTAGTTTTTTTCAGTTGAACTAGAGTTAGTTTTTTTCCTATGAGCGTTTTGAGGTAAACTAAAGATCAGTTTACAAGATTTTTGATCAAGAGTTTTGCATGCGTGATTTTTGGAAGAGTTACAACTTGACGTCACTATTAGATGTATTTTTAATAAGATAAATTTCTTATAAATATAGGTCATCATACATGAGAAAAAGTGTTGTTGAAAATAAAGAGCAAAGAGAAAGTAGAGTAGAAGAATAAAGTCTTTTGAGAAGGAAAACAATCACAAAAGTTGAAACAGAGAAAGATTCAACAACCAAGCAAAGGAAAGAGTGAACAGGTATGATCTAAATCGACAATTACAATGTCAAAATAAGATCATTGCTTTTACTGTGAAGCATATTTAAATCCCTTAATCAGGGTGAACCCTAACAGGTTCCATTATATAAATCCCTTCACCGGGTGACATATTTGTTGATGTTTCAAGTCCTCTGATAAGGCAACTCCTCACAGGGTCAAGGTCCTAACAGGTCTTCTTTTAAATCCCTTAATCAGGTAGCACTTTGACTAGTGATTTGTAAGCCTTTAACAAGGCAAATTTATTACTACAGTAGTGGATTTTTGTGGGTTCTATCCCACCGTGGTTTTTTTCCCTTCTAATTGAGGGTTTCCATGTACAAATTTTGTGTTGGCTTGTGCATTTAATTTATTTTATGATTGTTAAAGTATTCTTTTGATTTCAATATTAACAAGAATATTTAATTTGAAGAAAGAACACTAGAAATTGAATTTACTGATTCACCCCCCTCTTAGTAACTTGTTAGGATTAATAATTGGTATCAGAGCTAGGTTCTCAGGAACAGTAAGCTTAACCGCTTGAGAAAAGATCATAGAGGGTTACACGTATCAGAAGTAGCTTGAAGAAGCTAATGAAATGATTACCTCTCTTGAGAATAGACTGAGAAGATCTCTTGCCAAGAGAAAAGAGTTGGCTCTACAACTAAGTGAAAGTTAGGAAACAATTGAAGAGCTCTTTGGTCAGAGTGGTTTTGATGAAGCTGAAGAAGTGGTCACTGATCTCATGGAGAAGAACTTGAATCTGACTAATCAAATCTCCAATTTGAAAAGAGAATAGAAAGGTCATTCTCTGAGGATGATTGAACTCATTGAAGCAAGCATAAAAGCTAAAGATGAGAAGAATAGTGCCGTAGAAGCACAATTGACTACTGAGAGAGCAAGAAATTGTTAGAATAACTGAGAGGGGGGTGAATCAGTTATCTAGTGTCCCAAAACAAAATGTATAATTCAAAACAACTTCCTCAATTTCTGCTCCTCGGTAAACAATAATTACTTTCACTGTTTGTGCTTTCACCGATTACCAGTCTAATACTTTACTGATCAAATCTAGCATGTAACATGCAAAGTATGATAACAAAAAAATATCACAATCAACACATAGCACAAGAGATTTAATGTGGAAACCTTGTAAAGGGAAAAACCACCTGGGATCAGCAACCCAAAATTGTTCACTCTTCTGAAGTGAGTTCGGTTAAGACCCAACCCTGTTAAAGGTTTACAAACACACTGTCAGGTGTGACCTTGTTAGAGGATTTTAGACTAGAAGTTATCGTCCAACCAACATTCACTATGGGGTTGACAGGATAAAAATGTTCATCCTATGAATGATACATCATAAGACTTTCGAGTCCACTCGGTTAAGAGATTTTGACTGTATACAATGGTTAAATATGTAACAGTAAATGATCTTCTTTAATACAACTTCAATTGCAGATTACAGATCAATATTCAATCCATACAAATCCTTCTGATCAATATTTCACTTTAGATTCAATACTCTATCAACTTACTGTCCATCGGTAATTGCTCTTTATAGCTCGGTAATTGTTCTGCAGCTCAGTTCTTACTTAACCAGTATGATCAGAATGCATGAAAACCTTGTTCACGTGATATTCCTACAGTTTCTACTTCTTCTGGCATCATTCCATAATGAAATTCTAATCTCTTATATAGACGAGTAAATCATTTTCTTCTCCTCCATCAGATTTTGCCGCTTAACCACATTCATAGATTTTGCCACTTCAAACTTTCTCGGCTGATGTGTCATTAACACATTTCAATCTACTTCATTAGATCTTCCTTTAATTTTGTTAGTCGTCGATCTTCATACCAAACATTATCCGTTATCACTGAAATCGAGGTACTTTATAGCTCATCAATCTTATCAGCTAATCTAATCATTTATTTCATTTTGTTCCGCTTGGTTAACAAAGAAATGCATCGGTGAACATTGCTCGGTTAATACTGTGATCAGTATACACTACACTCCGTCGGTGTATACTAGAAATGCTTCATTTACCGACAACATTGCTTTGTATCTTTCAACTCTATACTTCATTATAGATGAATGCAACATAATGAAGTTAATATCATCAAGTCATAGACTCCTCGACAAGTTACTCAATGTGTTCCTTATCCTCATCTGTCATGTACATCTTTCCCCATGTAAATTTCCCTGTTCTTCATTTCTTTCACCTTTCTTCAGATGTCTCGGTATAGTAACTTACAAGATAAGTGTTGTCAAACTAGTTGACATCAATGACAACATAATACTGATTTAATCATATTACATATCTAATCAACAACTCCTCAGTGATATTTAATCACAGATTCTTCAATCACATTCCAAATCAGTTGTAGTCCAACAATCTCTCCCTTTGGCATTGATGGCAACTCAAGTAATATGAAATGTACCATACACATACCAAACATATATTCTACAACTTTGTGAACAAAATGATGTAAGTCAAATAGTCTTAATATGTTTAATCACTACATTACTAAACAACATTAGATAATATAGCTTTACCATTCTGTAGTTGTGATCTTTTCAGTTCTCTTGTTCCTTCTTCTGTTCTTCGTAACTGATCTTCAATACTCTGTCTCATTCAAATTGTCTCTTCCTTAGATAATTCTCATTGGTGCTTGTCCCTTTTCATATTATTTATCTCTCCCTTTGATAGAAATGCCAAAGAAACAAATAAACAAACAATTATGTCCTCTATATCTCTGTATACTAATATCCTAATCGGTTCAAGTTCTCCAAACTTAATCACAACCTTGAACATGACTCAAAGTGTGAACTATGCTACATCAACATGAATGATCTTATGATAAAAGTAGATTGATGCAACAACCAGATCACCTTAGTGACCGATAGACAGGGAACAGACCCCAAGTCTAGTCCTCAAGTATTCAAATGTGTCCTTCGATAGAGGCTTTGTAAAAATATCTGCAAATTATTCTTTAGATGTGACAAATTATAACTTCACTTGCTTCTCTTGCACTTGTTCTCTTAATTAATGATACTTAATAGATATATGCTTTTTCTTAGAGTGCATCACTGGATTCTTTGAAATATTAATAGCACTAGTGTTATCACAATATATAATCATTGGGTCAGTGATTATCTCATTCATCCCTTCCAACACTTGCTTGATATATGCAATGTTTGAATAGTTAGTAGTAGCAGCAACATAATCTACTTCAGCTGTAGACTGAGAAATACAAGCCTTCTTTTTACTTGTCCAGGTTACAAGTCTTTCACCAAAGAAAAATGCTCCTTCGGTGGTGCTTTTTCTATCATCCACATTTCCAACCCAATCAACATCGGTGTAAACTTTCAGTTCAAACTTCCCTTCGTTAGGATACCATAGTCCATAATTCTCTATTTTCTTTAGGTATCTTAAGATCCTTTTTGTAGCTATCATGTGTGATTCTCTAGGATTAGCATAAAATATTGCAACAATACCCACATCATGTGCTATATCTGGTCTATTGTGAACTACATACATTAACTTACCAATCATGGATTGGTAAAGTGTCTGGTTTACCTCTATAGTTTCATCCTCCTTTGTCAATTTGCATCCAGTAGCCATTGGTGTTCCCACAGGTTTAGCATCTTCCATGCCAAATGTCTTCAGTACTTCCTTTATGTATTTAGATTGTGTGATGAATATTTCATCACTTTGTTGAATCACTTGTAGTCCAAGAAAGAACTTAATCTCTCCAAACATAGACATTTCAAATTCCTTTTGCATTTCATCAACAAATGTCTTGCATACAAGATCTGAGCCTCCAAAAATAATATCATCAACAAATATTTCAGCAATGATAATAGTATCATTAGTATCACTTTTCATATACAGATTGTTGTTTTCACTTGTTCTAACAAATCCAATACTTAACAAGTAAGTATGCAGTTTTTCATACCATGCTCTAGGTGCTTGCTTCAAGCCATATAAAGTTTTATGTAATCTACATACCATGTCTTTATTGTCAGGATCAAAAAATCCTTCAGGTTGTTCGATGTAGACCTCTTCTTCAAGTATACCATTTAGAAATGCTGACTTTACATCCATTTGATAGACTTTGAATTTCTTGTGTGTAGCATATGCAAGTAGCATTCTAACTCCTTCCAATCTAGCAATAGGTGCAAATGTTTCACCATAGTCAATGCCTTCTTCCTATGCATATCCCTTGCATACCAATCTAGCTTTATTTCTTGTGACTTCACCATTTTCATTCAATTTATTCTTGAATATCCACTTAGTACCGATAACATTCTTATTTTTAGGTCAGGGTACTAAGGACTAGGTTTTGTTCTTCTCTATTTTCTCTATTTCATCCTTCATTGCATTAACCCATTCTTCATTCTCTAATGCAACTTTCACATTTTTAGGTTCAAATTCACAAACTAGACATATACCTTGTCTTGTTTTGCTTCTAGTTTGCATTCTAGCATGTCTGTCTCCAATGATTTGTGTCTCAGGATGATGTCTTCTGACAAAATTAGCCAGAACTTGGTTTCTCCTTTCTTGCTCATCCTACTCAGGGTCATTTCCTTGCTTGGTAGCTCCATCTTGTTCATCAATTTGTGTTGCCTGTTGTCCTGTATTGTTTCCTTGCTGACTGGTTGTCATAGCTTGTGGTGTTGGTAGATACTCCGGATATTCAATGTAAGTGAATCTATTATAGTCTTCTGGTTCCTTTGTACTTTCCTCTATGTTCTTGTCATCAAACTCATCAACACGAACATTAGTACTTTCAACTATCTTATTTGTAACCTTATTCAAACATTTATATGCTTTACTTGTAGAGGAATATCCCAAAAATATCCCTTCATCTCCTTTAGAATCAAATTTTCCATTTCTCTTATCTTTCAAAATAAAGCATTTACTTCCAAAAATCCTAAAATAACTTACAGTAGGTTTGTGTCCAAACCATAGGTCATAAGGTGTTCGGTTGGTATCCTTCTTTAGTTGTACTCGGTTAAGAACATACACAGCTATGCTGATAGCTTCCCTCCAATATGTCTAAGAAACATTCTTCTGTATCATCAATGTTCTAGCACAGTCAATTATAGACCTGTTCCTTCTTTCAGCAATGCCATTTTGCTGAGGTGTCCTTGGTGCAAAGACCTGTCTTTTAATTCCATGCTCATTACAAAAATTAGTAAATTCATCAGAGATAAATTCACCTCCTCTATCAAATCTTAAGCATTTTATTTCTTTTCCAGTCTCTTTCTCTACCTTAGCTTTATACCACTTAAACATTTTAAAGGCTTTAGATTTCTCTTTCAAGAACATAACAGTCATCAGTCTAGTATAGTCATCAACAAAAAGAATAAAATATCTATCACCAGAACAGCTCTGAGTTCTCATAGGACCACATAGGTCAGTATGAACCAACTCAAGTATCTTCTTTGTTGAGTAATCTTTACTTTTAAAACTAGACTTAGTCATCTTACCTTTCTGACATTCATGGGACATGGCATGATCAGGTTTTGTCAAGTTAGGCAATCCTCTAACTCTTTTCTTTTTACTAATCTTGATCATGTTGTCAAAGTTCACATGGCATAACCTTTTGTGCCACAACCAAGCATCTTCATCCTTTATTAACAAACAAGAAGACTGATCCATATCAAGATAGAATAAATTACCTCTGGATTGTGTACCAATTTTGACAAGTCTTCCTCCATCATCATAAATCTTCACCTTTTTGCTCTCAAAAGCTAGTCGGCGGCTTGAATTGTTTAGCTGAGCCACACTTAACAAATTATAGTTCAATCCATCTATACAGTATGCATTTTCACATTGTATTATGTCATTGATCATCAGTGAACCTTTACCTCTTACCATACAATGTGCATCATTTCCCATTCTCATAGATCCTCCATTATATTCAACAAGATGATCAAACTTCTCTACATCACCAGTCATATGATGTGTACAACCACTGTCTATGATCCATGTATCATTTCTACTTACTTTAGAGATCAGTGCTATCTTATCATGTTTCTCTTCTTCCTCCGAGTCATCTTTCATTGCAACAAATACAACTTCTATGTCATCATTAGAATCAGATTTAGTTTCAATATCTTCAGCTATGTAACATACCTTTTTACCTTTATCATCTCGATTGTCTCTGTTGATGTGTCAGTAGCCTCTGTTGACTCTTCTCCCATAGCTTCCTTTAGATCAGTCTTTGGATCTATCATCATCTTTCTTTTGAGGACATCTAGTAGCGATGTGACCAACTTCTTTATAGTTAAAACATGCCAAAGGTAGCTTACCTCTATACCTTCCTTTTCCTTTGGGCAATCTTCTGGCCATAAGAGCTTCAAGCTTATCAAGTTCATCATCGGTATTACCATCACTATCATAATTCTTACTATTCCTGCTAGAATTTCCAATCTTCAAAGAAGACATGAAAGCGGATTCAATAGAAGGAACAACATTGTTATCAAAGTTGTTTAATTCAAAGCTTGTAAGTTTACCAATCAGAGTGTCAAGAGTAAGGTTGGATGTAGCTCTTGTTTCATGAATTGCAGAGATCCTGATTGCATAAATTAATAGCAAAGTTTTGAGAATATTTCTTATCACTGTTTCATCATCAATCACTCCATCAGATGCTCTAATTGCATGTACCACCTCTTTTAGTCTATTTGAGTATTGTACAATGTTCTCACCTTCTTTCATTCTCATATCATCAAATCTGCCTCTTAGGCTTTCAACTCGGGCTCTTTTGACATTTAGATCTCCACTGTATATCAGATTTAACTTGTCCCACATCTTCTTAGCAATATTACAACCCTTGATGTCTTCAAATTCAGCATCGGTACAGGTAGCAACAAGTTCCATCATAGTGATATTGTGTTCATGCCTATCCTTCAGTTGATCAAGAGTTAAGGGACTAGTGGGTGGTTGTATGTAGCCATTTTCCATCAGATCTAGTGCAAAATTCCCAATTATAGATATGTGCAGCTTTATCCTGCTTTGCCATACTGCGAGGTTCTCTTTGTTCAGCTTTGGTACTTCCCTCTTATACATCTTGAGACCTTTGTGCTTAAGTCCTTAAAACTCTGTTCTAAGCAACCGTGGCTCTAATACCAATTGTTAGAATAACTGAGAGGGGGGTGAATCAGTTATCCAGTGTCCCGAAAAAAAAATGTATAATTCAAAACAACTTCTTCAATTTCTGCTCCTTGGTAAACAATAATTACTTTCGTTGTCTGTGCTTTTACTGATTACTAGTCTAATACTTATAATGGTTACTAATCAAATCTAGCATGTAACATGCAAAGTATGATAACAAACAAATATCACAATCAACACATAACACAAGAGATTTAACGTGGAAACCCTATAAAGGGGAAAACCAACTGGGACCGGAAACCCAAAATTGTTCACTCTTCTAAAGTGAGGTTAGTTAAGACCCAACCCTGTTAAAGGTTTACAAACACATTGTCAGGTGTGACCTTGTTAGAGGATTTTAGACTAGAAGTTATCGTCCAACTAGCATTCACTATGGGGTTGATAGGATAACAATGTTCATTCTATGAATGATACATCATAAGACTTTCAGAGTCCACTCGGTTAAGAGATTTTGACTGTATACAATGGTTAAATATGTAACAGTAAATGATCTACTTTAATACAACTTCAATTGCAGATTACAGATAAATATTCAGTCCATACAAATCCTTTTGATCAATATTTCACTTCAGATTCAATACTGTATCAACTTACTGTTTGTCAGTAATTGCTCTCTGTAGCTCGGTAATTATTCTGCAGCTCAGTTCTTACTTAACCAGTATGATCAGAATGCATGAAAACCTTGTTCACGCGATATTCCTGTAGTTTCTACTTCTTCTAGCATCATTCCATAATGAAATTCTAATCTCTTATATAGACGAGTAAATCATTTTCTTCTCCTCCATCAAATTTTGCCACTTAACCACATTCATAGATTTTTTCGCTTCAAACTTTCTTGGCTGATGTGTCAGTAACACATTTCAATCTACTCCATTAGATCTTCCTTTAATTTTGTTAGCCATCGATCTTCATAAACAAACATTATCCATTATCACTGAAATCGAGGTACTTTACAGCTCATCAATCTTATCGGCTAATCTAATCATTTAGTTCATTTTGTTCCACTCAGTTAACAAAGAAATGCATCAATGAACACTGCTTGGTTAATACTACGATTGGTATACACTACACTCTGTCAGTGTATACTAGAAATGCTTCATTTATCGACAACACTGCTTTGTGTCTTTCAGCTCTATAGTTCATTATAGATGAATGCAACATAATAAAGTCAATATCATCAAGTCATAGACTCATCAACAAGTTACTCAATGTGTTCCTTATCCTCATCTATCATGTACATCTTTCCCCATGTAAATTTCTCTGTTCTTCATTTATTTCATCTTTCTTCAGATGTCTTGGTATAGTAACTTACAAGATAAGTGTTGTCAAACTAGTTGACATCAATGACAACATAATACTGATTTAATCATATTACACATCTAATCAACAACTCCTCAGTGATCTTTAATCATGGATTCTTCAATCAGATTCCAAATCAGTTGTAGTCCAACAGAAATCTGGTTGAAGATGCATTAAGAGAGAGTGATGCTCTCATACTGCAACTTCATGCAGACACATAGAGCATAAATTAGGAAAATGCAATCATGCATGATAAAGATGAGGCATGCAAAGAGCTGGCTATTAAAGTTGAAAAAATGAAAGAACAACCGAAAACTCTTGAGGAGAGGAATGAGAAACCCAAGAGGTATAATGAAATATCTAAGAAGCTTGATGAGAAATTGAAAGCTCAAAGAAAGCATAAAATCCCATAGGACTTAGGTATATCGGTCAAAGCAAAAATGAATCTGATGAGTCCCCAGGAGTCAAGCAAAGCAATAAGGAGAAGAAGAAATTGATAGAAGACAAAGGTAAAAAGATCTTCAAACCCTCTTGCAAACATTGTGGCAAACTTGGTCATAAATCAAATGATTGTAGGAATGCACTAGTGAAACTATTCACCACTAACAGTTACTACAACAAATATTATAAGTATGGTCACAAGACCTTTGATTGCAGGTCTCATTCCAATAGTGTGTCCAATGAAAGAAAGGGAAGATTTAAAGGCTATTTCTATGCATGCAATAAATTTGGACACAAGGCAAAAAAATGTAGGTCAAAAACCATGGCATTCAAATCTCCACCAAGACCAGTATTCCATAATAGGAATGTTAATCGGGGCACATCTAACTATGCTACCTATGGACCATCAGGGCATAGGAACACTAAATTTCACTCACCCATGGACAAGGAAAGAAGGGTCAATCCATGGAAAGGAACCAGTACTAGTATGGCTTGTTACAACTGTAACAAGATTGGGCATCTGGCCAAAGATTGCATAAATTGGTCAATGAAAAAATGAAAATGACTAGCTAAATAGGTCAAAAATTACGTTTCCCCCAATCAAAATGATAATAACAATAAAGAGACCAAAAAGGAAGTCAAGAAGAATTGGTCCAAAAAGGGGACAAAGAGTTCTGCTAAAGAGAAATTTGAGGTAAGGTCATCATTCACTGATGGTGATATCTCTTTAGCAAATTAAGCTGAAGGGCTTAAGGGGAACAGGTAGAAAATCTACTATCCTTGGAGGAACTAGTGAGGTATGTTATGACTCAGTCAAGGATAGGAATCAGGAAGGAGTCACCAGTCTAACATCTTTATCGGTCAGATAAGAATAGTTGATGTATCAAGGTAGATGTCACAAGTGAGAATTAGTAAACAAGTAAAGAGTCAGTGAACCGGTTGTTAGAAGAAAGGTTAGGTAAGGGTAATTATTATAGTAACCATTAACAAAAGTTACCGTTTGCTAATTACTATTACAACCTAAGTGTATAAAAGTGAAAGTTGATTACTCATCTCACTTTACATTGCATTTTGTGATTATTATTTTTGTAGTGTGAGTAATCTATTGGAAAGTTGGCTATACTGATGTATATGACTTAATATAGTGTTGTCATTATGGCAACAAAGTCATATAGTAGTTTGGAGTCAGTGCACTATATGAGAACAAAAATCGATTAAGTATTGAAGACTGGACAATGTACAGAGTTCCTACAACTTAAAGCATCATCACACATGTGTATGATTGAGTTATGGTGTGTGCCCAAGAAGATATGTTAGTTAGACTATATTCATGCTTAGTCTATGAGTGCATGATCAGATATGAAAGTATGCGAAAGATACAAGCAGTTGAAGTTACACAAGCTAGTGTGTGCCAGTGAAGAATAGAGTAAGTAGTCAACTATTAGCATTTTGAGTTGCAGTTATAATCTAATGATGTAAAGGCTATGCACCTATTGTAATTAGGTTTCCAACATGTAATTATATTTGTTTGTAAGCATGCTTGATCCAATTCAATTAGAAGCATTGTATTTAATAGGTCTAAGGGTTGACCTAGTTGTTTATTTTGTATGCGCATATTAATATGAGATGCGCCCATTGTAATTAGTATGGAAGTTGATATAGAGTTGTAGTAAGCAGAGCAGAAGTATGTGACGAGTCTATAAGATGTATTAGAGCTTTGCAAGAGGTCAAAGCATCAGCACATCAACGGAGCTGATTTGAAAAGCAGTGTCATAGTGCAAGTTCATCTAGCAGATATAGTGTGTATTTGAGATCAGAAGGTTGTAGCCTTCACCACTTGAGCAGTGAGCTCTAGGAAAGTGCGCCCCCTCCCCTAACAGGGACTATTATAAAAGACTCCTAATAGGGTTTGAACCTTGACCAGGTCTATTGTACTAAATATATTGTAAAGCAACTCCTAACAGGGTTAAGGATTTTCTAACAAGGATCACTAAACACTAGCACAAAATATTAGTGGGTGTCAATTCCCACCAGGGTTTTTACCTATTTGGGTTTCCCTGTAATCACATTGGTGTTATGTTTTGATTTCATGTTTCATGTTTATGTGGACGTTCATTTCAATACTTAAGCATTTAAGTTCAGTTTAAAGATTAAAGTAAAAAGATAAATATACAATGAACACTGATTCACCCCCCCCTCTTAGTGTCCCCATTCCTAACAATTGGTATCAGAGCTCTGGTCCTCAGCAAAGAAGTTTAACCACTTGAGGAGATCATGGACAAAGTAGAAATGAAACATTTGAAAAGAAATCAGGAAGCTTCTCCTGAAGACCTGGACAAATCTGAAAGAGAAACTGAAGAACTAAGGGAAAAACTCAGTGTTGCTCAATTAGTCATCAAAAGACTAAGAAAAGATTTGAAAGAATGCTCTACCAGTGATCTAGGGACAATGGTCAAGAAGCTGAATGAAGAAAATAAATCCTTAAAAGAACAACTTGAAGAGTTTGATGATAAGATGACTAACAATCAGGAAGTCTATGATGAACAGATCAAAGAGAATCTTCAACTGAATGAAGAATTGAGGCAAGCAAACATGAAAATCTTAGAACTAAGAAACAACAAGGAAAGCTTGGAATCTAAATTGAAAGAGGCTAAGAATCACATTGATAAATTACACACCAATTCTGATTTAATTGAATCTCATTTGTATGCAAGAAGAGCCAAAGGAGAGACTAGCTGCATTGGATACAATGAAGCACAAAATCAGATTGATAACATGGGAGCAAGAATGAAAGCACCAAAAGGAACCTTAGATGCTAAAGAGACTAGAAGTCAGATCAAGGATCATAGTGAACCATCTAAGAATGAGTGCAAGCCTATAGATTGCACTTGTTATGCATGTAACAAGCATGGACACATAGCAAAGAACTGTATAGAGGTAAGACCTTTCAATGGTTACTGTTATTCATGTAATAAATTTGGTCATAGAGCTATGACTTGCAGGACAAGTCAAAAGAATAGGACTCATAATCAAAGAAATTAGAATCAATCAAATATAAGAAGTTCTCAGAATGTTACATGTCAGATATGAAACTATAATGGGCACTCAGCTAAACAATGTAAGATGGTGACTCATGTCAATGTGTCGAGGAATATAAGGCCTCCAGTCATTTGTCACTCTTGTAACAAGGCTGGACATATCTCAAAGTTTTGTAGATCAAGGATGCAAGGTCAGGAAAGCCCTAAAAAGGCCGAAGAACCAATTTTGGATCCCGAAGGAGAAGTCAATTTTGTGAAAGCTTCAGAAGATGCGAGCTTGATTTGGTTAGAAACAAAGAAGGAAAAGGTTGATGAGTATGTATTGGATGCATCCACAGTGGACGCACCCTCTACATCTGGATGAATGGCCCTTAGGGTCATAGGGGGAGCTAATTTAGCTCTAGACCCTTGCATGGCTGGTATACTCACTCTCAGAGTATGCGCCTTTGGACTTAAGCTTTTGGAGACTAAAGAAACCTTCGTGGAAGAGTGCACTAGCTGATTCTTTGCAAAATGGAAGATAAAAAATTCTAAGTGACAGCCTAGTTTACGCGGTAAGCATTAATGGCAGAATTTTCACTTTAAGTACACAGAAATCTTGTTGATTACTCATTGCATTTGAATTTAGAGCGATTGGAGAGAAGAAAGAGCTTCAAAGGTTATTGTGAAGATTGGAAAATTTATCTATCAGTGATTAGCAATTCATTTGATTGGTTGCAAAAACCCTAGTTCATCGCACCGATTCAGAAGTCTTCAGATTATCTAAGAGATCACTTGGAAAGCGATAAAACAAGTGATGGCCACTCCCATAGTATTTGATGTTGTAGAAAAGAAAAGATATGTGTTCAAGAAGCATCCATTTAAGTCTACCCTAGATGAATTAGAGCGAGCATTCTCCCGCACGCCTATGGGCATTATGCATGTTGAAGACATTAGGGCATACATTTACTGTAAGAAGGAACTAGTAGGATTGGACAGATTAAGGGCACACATGGAGACCATGTTAAAACCAGACAAAACCTTCTTGGATGAATATGTGAAGTGGAATGATCACCCTATAGTGGAGTATGCTATGACATATGAGTTCTATGAGATAGAATGGATTAAAACACTTTTGAGCAGAATTCATGATGACCTTTTTTGGATAGGTGATGTGCTAGTAAGAATCACTAGTGACCTAATATTTGAGATGAAAATCCTATCCAATTCTGGCACCGTCCTTCCTATGGGCAAGGATGTTAGAAAAATTGTTGAGAAAACATGTAAGTCAAGGAGTGATAGGTGCGGGATGACAATTGAGCCTATTGAGAAAGATGACATCAAATTGATGTCCATGATACTTGGATATAGGTTTCAACACACCAGCAAGGTGAATAGTGTGTCTGCAACCACAATTCTAGCAACCATTAGACTTGTGAAGGAATATGGAGAGTTCAATCTATGTGAGATCTTGCATGCATAGTTGATTGATAACATCAAGGCAATCAAGCATGATAAGACCAAGATATTCAGGTTTGGGTCTTTGATCATTTACATGTACCTTCATATAGTTGGGAAAGTATCAGATTCATATTTGGACAAGTCCATTCCAACCATGCCACATATATCTTACAAGGCATCCACTAAAAGTTCATTAAGAGATTACATAACATTGGAGTTGAAGACCTTCAGGGTCAAGATGCAAATGAGGTACATAATTCCAGAAAACATTGTTGAGAAATGCAAGGATACTATTTGTTTTATGGTTGAAATAGATACAACACACATGGAGGCAGTTGTACCTAGAACAAAGTGGATTCATCTACTTGGATATGAAGTAGAGGAACAAGTTTTAGAAGCATATGCTCAAGTATTGCTTTTAGCTCTTACTGACCCTAATGAGCCAAGATGGGGAACTTGTGAGGAAAAGACAAGAGAGATTGATGCTAAACTAAATAGGGAAACAACAAAAAGAAAGGTTGCCAAAGTCACCTTAGAGATCTTGAGAATACATGGAGTGTCTCAAGCAGATCTAGACAAAGCAAAAGAACAAAAGATTGCTTTGGAATTAGAGAGTGAAGATGTAACAAAGGTAGAATCACATGATCCCAAGATGAAGGTAAAGATAGAGAAATTTGATATACATAAGGGTAAAACTAATGATACTCCTGACCCTACTTCTCCTCCGAAGTACAAGGCATTACCAAAGAGGAAGATAGAGATCAACACTAGTCATCCATCCTCAAGAGTCATAAGAAACAAAAGGAACTCACAAGCACCTCCTGACGTAAGTTTCAAACCCAGTCTTAGTGTGCTAAGTGAAAGAATAATTGATGAGGGAAGAATTGATCAAGTGGGGACGTTTTATGAAAAATATAGTGAAATAGACAAATCTGAGATACATAGTATGATAATCAAATACATGTTGAAGTTCAAGAAGATAGTCTTGGAACTTAAGACTATGATCCCTGATAAGGTATGGAACATTCTAGAATTCCTAAAGAGACATGCAATTGAAGATCTATGGATAAGAGAGAAGATCTTAGATGAAACTCTTCCTGTATGCGAGCTAGAAGAGAAGAAGTTACTATTAGATCTGGTGAGGCCTCACCTCAGGACCAAGACAAGAAAATTGAATATAATGGATAAAAACTATGCATTAGTTGCCAAAGAAACAAAGAAATCCTTTGAGAAGGTCTTTATGAACAAGAACATGTATCCACCTACTGCGCCCAAAGCTCAAGTACCCACAAAGGAGGTCAAGGTGGTAGAGCCCACTAATGCATCAATAATAGGTCCTCAAGATTTAGTGCCTGTAGTGGAAGCACAATCAGAGGTAGATAAGTCTGCGCCCACTACAGAGTCACAAAAAAGACAACACAATTATCATTGATAATGTGGAGATAGCCATGGCGGCCATTGACACTGAGTTGGATAAGTTTGAAGAAGCTTTTGTGAGCACACAAGAAGTTGAAATATTATGCAACAACACACCTCCCACTCATCAAGAAGAAGTATTGATTGATGATGAGAAAGAAGAAGAAAAGATGGAAGAAAAGAAAGAACAAGAAAAAGAAATAGAAAAAGAAAAAATAGAAAAAGAGGAAGAAAAGAAAGAAGAAGAAAAGGTAAAAGAAAGTGAGAAAAAGAATGAAATGTCAGTAGAACTAATCAAGGTGAAACAAGAAGTGATGGATAGCACTCCCATCACTCCCTCAATAGCATTGTTATCAAGTTTGACACCTGACACATCTAGTTTGGACTCATGGAGAGAAGAAGATCTGATAAAATTTAGTGTCCTAGCCATGGAAAAGGCCAAAGAAAAACAAGTGATGAGGAATCCCCTCCTGGTAGAATCAATAAACATTTTGAACAATTTTTTTCCAGAGGACAAGAAAGTGTCAAAGATACACTTTGTGGATGATGTGATTACAGTCATCTCACATTTCAAAAGTAATTTCTCAAGCCCTGAAGAATCTGCATCCCTAGTTGCAGAAGAAAAATACCTAAAGAAGAGATTGAGAGAATTAATGAGAAAATTTTCACTTGATCTAAGCTCACTTAAGATTGGTCAAGCATCCTTAAAAGAATTTTTAGATCAAGGAAGAAGAATCATTACAGAATGCATGGATCAGGATAAGCTTACTGATGCCCACTTCAAGAAAATAAAAGAGGCAGAAGCTATGATTGAGCAAGTCAAGATTTTAGTGAAAGACACATCCATAGATGTAAACATGTGTAATAATGTATACCAAGGAAAAATAGATAAAATTGAGAAGGATGAAAAAGAAATGTCAAAGACTAGGGCAAGGAAAACACAGCTCAGGAATGCTCTTGCGCCCTCATTAGATATACTCAATCAGAACATCAAGGACATAGATGCCATGTAATAGTAACATATGATCATGGTCCTAGCACTAACTTGGAGAAGATGGAGAAGCTACAGTATGCTCTATGTGCCCATCTCCAGATAGTAAACTCCTTGATCACATTTTGGAAGAAGAAGATACAGAACCTAAAGATAGCATATCTGAATGTTTTCCCTCAGTGAGTATGTGTAGATATAGTTTTTGAAACACATTTTTCATTAATGTCAAAGGGGGAGTTGTATATAGAATATGGATCATAATATGTATAGGGAGATATAAGTATATGTATAGAAGACAAAAAGTTTTTTGTATTAAGGACAGTTAGCAACTTGGCCATATTCCTTTGTTGCCATCAATGAAAAAGGGGGAGATTGTTGGAAAGTTGGCTATACTGATGTATATGACTTAATATAGTGTTGTCATTATGGCAACAAAGTCATATAGTAGTTTGGAGTCAGCACACTATATGAGAAGATCATAAATTGGTTAAGTATTGAAGACTGGACAGTGTACAGAGTTCCTGCAGCTCAGAGCATTAGGGCACATGTGTACGACTGAGTTATGGTGTGTGCCTTGGAAGATAAGTTAGTTAGACTATATTCATGCTTATTCTATGAGCGCATAATCAGATATGAAAGTATGCAAAAGATACAAGCAGTTGAAGTTGCACAAGCTAGTGTGTGCTAGTGAAGAACAGAGTAAGCAGCCGACTGTTAGCATTTTGAGTTGTGGTTATAATCTAATGATGTAAAGGCTATGTGCCTATTGTAATTAAGTTTCTGACATGTAATTTTATTTTTTTGTAAGCACTCTTGAGCCAATTCAATTGGAAGCATTGTATGTAATAGGTCTAAGGGCTGACCTAGTTGTTTATTTTGTATGCGCATATTAATATGAGATGCACCGATTGTAATTAGTATGGAAGTTGATAAAGAGTTGTAGTAAGTAGAGAAGAAGTATGTGAAGAGTCTATAAGATGTATTAGAGCTTTGCAAGAGGTCAAAGCATCAGTGCATCAAAGGAACTGATCTGACACGCAATGTCACAGTGACAATTCATCCAGCAGATATAGTGTGTATATGAGATTAGAAGGTTGTAGCCTTCACCACTTGAGCAGTGAGCTCTAGGATAGTGCGTCCCCTCCCCTAACAGGGACTATTGTAAAAGAATGCTAATAGGGTTTGACCCTTGAGTAGGTCTACTATACTAAATATATTGTAAAGCAACTCCTAATAGGGTTAAGGATCTTCTAACAAGGATCACTACACACTAGTACATAATATTAGTGGGTGTCAATTCCCACCGGGGTTTTTACCTATTTGGGTTTCCCCGTAACCACATTGGTGTTATGTGTTCATTTCATGTTTCATGGTTATGTGGATGTTCATTTCAGTACTTAAGCATTTAAGTTTAGTTTAAAGATTAAAGTAAAAAGATAAATATACAGTGAACACTAATTCACCCCCCCCCTCTCAGTGTTCCCATTCCTAACATAATCTTTCTTGCTATGATTTGCGATCTTTGCTTTGTGAATTCTATAAATCTTGTCAATAAATTTTTGTGTTTTATGGTCTATAGAAATGACATCATCATCTTCTATAGTGAGCCTCATTGACATTAATCAACTTGATATACCTGTATACGATAGTATGACAGTGCAAAATCAAGCAAATGATATGGATGGTGCCCTATCATCCATCCTTGATGGAGTATTGTTGAAAAAAGGATGTAACTGCTTTCATCCACAACAAACAAGAGGAATTGGGAAAAACATACATTCAAAGAAAATACCTCTTGCTCTGTGAAGAGCTTTAGGAAAAATATGCCAAGTTGGAAGAATCCAGATTGATGAACGAGGTCAAATATCCAACAATGTTTTGACCCAATTGGATTTGGTTGGTGCCAAGAAAATTTCATGATCCATGAATTAGGCTAGCTAAAGGCATCATTACTCTGATTACCAAAGAAGATTTGCACAGAGTAACTGGGTTCAACGCCATAGGGAAGCTCTTACCTTGAGGAAAATTGCAAACATTGAAGTCACACGACCTACCAAGTCAAAATACAACAGTTGAATGATGATTGTGACTGACATTGTTGACGATGGTGTCAGGTTTGCTTCTCTTGTCATTAGTTACAAAGTTTACCAGTTGAGAAACCTCAACAACATACTAGGTGGTGCGATACATGAAACACACAGGATCATGCATGATAATGCTAAGTATTACATTTGCGCTATGCTGAGGAACCGGATCTTTGAAAACCTAAAAAAGCTCGGTATGGTGAAAAATAAGTTTATGAAATATGGGAATTTGTTGGTATGTCTCTTTTTATACTATCAAAATTTCTTTCTAGGAATAGGTAAGATTACCTAGTTGGCTGATAAACCAGTAATGGTTCAAATAGGTGAGATAGTTAACAGTTTGGAGAACCAGTTTAACAAAGTAATGACTGATTACTTTGAGGCTTATCAACTAAGGATCCATTAGAGGGAAATAATTCCTTCGACTATTGTAGAAGAGTACAAGGAAGAAATATGCTTCTTAGTGAGCACTGATCACTGCATCATTTAGGCTGTTGAGCCTAGAACAAAGTATGCATCGGAACTTGGTTATGAGATCACAACCAAGACTGCCAAATCTTACACCGATGCACTACAAGAAAGAAGCTTGGATCTTTCTACCAACTGGTTTGCAACTTATGAGGAGATTAAATAAAGTTTGAAGAAGAATGCACCTTCTAAGAAACCAAAGAAGGTATATGTCAAAAGGTTTCCAACTCCAAGGAAAATGAAGCCAACTGTACAAGAACCAAAAGTTCAAAGGAAGAAGGTACAACCAATGTCAACTAAACCTTTACAAGGTGAGGACTCTGAGGAGACAAAATGAATGATGCACTAAAAGGAAGAAAACCAACCATAGATGAAATGGTTGAAGGAGTAATGGAAATAGGTAGATTGGGTGTTGTTGGAAGAAGATATGAGCTTACAAATGATGAAGATAGGAGAGGCTATAGTATACTGTGTTCACAAGTTCAAATTAACACCCACTAAGATTCATAGCACAATACCTAAAAATCTACATGAGATCAATGAAGGAAGATGGAAATCTTCTATAGAGAATGAAAGAGAGCTGAGGATAAGGGCACTGCTAGAAGCACAAAATCATTTAAGCCTACTAGAGGCAACTAGTCAAGCCGATTTATACAAACAAAGTTTTAACATCAGGAAGAGGATTGGTCAAGACCTGATAGGAGAAGTGGATGCAGTTCATGATGAAGGGGTCACCATCTACTCAACCATTTTGAAATAACAATATCAAGCTGAGCCCAAATGTCAAAAGACCTCAGTGCAACTAGAAAAGAACACTGGAAAAGGAAAGAGAATTTTGGGAGTCAAGACACTAGTCCAAGAAAAGCCTGTAATTGAACCAGTCATTATAGACATCACTGAAGAAATGAGTGGTGATCTAACTCCTCTAACTATCCTTGCATCCCTAGAAAAATGTAAATCTCAAACCTTAACTATAGATGATATAGTTGATGAAATTCTTGACTTTGGAAAAGTGACCAATGCTGCAAAGTGGTTCAGTTCTTTTTTGAACTGATGATAAAGAGAAAATTGAAATTTCTCTATTAGAGAGATTTCTGGATTTCAATCGGGGTCCTAGGGAATACATGCCACACTTCCCTGTTGAACTGAATAAAAGGCTAATGACCAAATTAAGAGCCGGTCTAGCACAAAATAATAAAATCTTAAGGGAAGCTTTGGTAAAGGTAAAACTAGATCTAGATGATGACACAATCAAGATTCTATTGGAAGTAGAGTCACTTAATATGGACATAAGAGATAGGTTGTCCAAGATAATAAATGGTCACGACAAAGAAGTGTATGATGACACATTCCTACTTTGGAAGGATTATAACTTCAACACTCTTCAGAAGGGACAAGAGAAAATAACAACAGAAAAGGTTTATTTGGAAACCCCTAAGTCAACAAGTCCTCAAGACATCTCTCTTGATGAGCTGGCAAAGGAGTTGGTACCACCGGAATAGTTCACAATTGGTGAACCAGTGATAATGGAAAATTAGGGTACAACCGGTAAGAAATATATTACCGATGAATAGTTCACAACCAATGAACAGATTAACCTTGGTAAAGAAATTTCAAAATATATGCAAGATGCACCAATGAGACCAACATAACAAGAATTGGGAGAGTTATAAGCTAAGATGACCGAAGAAAAAGAAACTGAGAAAGTTGAAATGGTCATGAGTGGTCAACATGTTGCAAAGGAACAACAACAAGAAGAGCAACCACCAGAAGAAGAGGAACATCCACAAGACAAGCATCCATAAGAAGATGAGCATCTAGATGAGGTACAACAACAAGAAAAGCCTCAACAAGAATAAGTGCATGTTATAGAGGAAGAGGAGAATACTGCTGAAGAAGATCCTGAAAAGGACTTTGGGCAGAAGGAATCGATAGATGTTCCAAGTGCTTCATCATCGCAGAGAAAGCTATCTTTTGCGATAGATCCCGAATCCAAAAGAGGAAAAGTTAGCACTTCTCTAATAAGTGACTCCGCGGTTAACATAAGAAAAATGTCAACTAGGCAGTTGGATCAGATGACTAAGAGAAAACAAGACACGGTTCTCACAAGCGTGAAAAACATTTTATACAATTTGAACCTGACGTTGATATAGATGAAGATGAACTCATAATCGATCGATTAGAAATACTGGCACAAGTGATTGGTGAAGATATCACTAACCCAGAAATAGTTGCCATTGATCATTACGAAAAGAAAATGATAACTATTCTTCATGGAAAGGTCAAAGAACTTAAAGGCACTGATGAGCTACAACAACAGGTACAAGAAGCTGGAAGGTTAATTACAAGAACTTCAAACTTTGAAGATTTTGTAAAAGACATCACAGAGAGAACCAAAAGGGAAAAAAAAAAGCTTAAGGAGACAACATCAAAATTTGATGCTAAGACCTCTTCTGCGACTGAGTATAGTAGTGAGCTAACAATTTTAGCTCTCACATTGAGAAAGGCATAAGAAGAAAATACAAAAAAAATCCATATCTCATTGGATTTTAGCTATACATCATGCCTACTTTTGATCTGATGCACAAAACAACAAATGATGCTGAAAGACTTCTTAGTGAGCTTGACTACAAGACAAATGAGGATATGGAGAACCTAGTTGTCTCTCTCCAAGCTATGAAGTATACCTTAGATCAAGTAATAGGTACTTGGAAACCTTTCCTAGTCTCTACCAAGAAGATCTATAAGGATATCTTGAACAAGCTCCAAATATAAGGTATGTACACCCTTTGTACCTTGGAGGCAAAAAGGGGAAGATCATTGTGAGAAGCTACTAGATGAGAGTGTATAGAGAATAAGGAGAATTCAAATAAAATTGGCAACAGGATACATGTAGAGCAGATCTACAAGGGAAGTATGACACTCTACAGGCGACGTGTTAATGTGTTTTGCCACCAATGCCAAAGGGGAAGATTGTTGACATAAAGTTTAGTTGTCATTGGCAAACATCAAACACACCAGTACAACATACCGGTACTCATGTTAGATCAACAATGGTGAACCGGTAGACTGACTAAGTGAACAATGTACCTTAATTGATCATGTTTATTTCAGTCTGGTCTTGTCCAACCGATGGTCAAGTTTTGTCTAACCGGTCTTGGCAAACACACAAGATGCACATGGCCAATAGGTTATAATTCGATGCGGATTATGCGGAGTATTTTTTCAGTTAAACTAGAGTTAGCTTTATTTTTCCTGTGAGCATTTCGAGGTAAACTAAAGATCAGTTTACTAGCTTTTTGATCAAGAGTTTTGCATGCGTGATTTTTGGAAGAGTTACAACTTGGCGTCACTGTTAGATGTATTTTTAAGAAGATAAATTTATTTTAAATAAAGGTCATTATACATGAGAAAAAGTGTTGTTGAAAATCAAGAGCAAAGAGCAGGCGGAGCAGAAGAACAGAGTCTTCTGAGAAGGAACACAGTCACAAAAGGTGAACTAGAGAAAGATTCAACAACCAAGCAAAGAAAAGAGTGAACATGTATGATCTGAATCGATAATTATAGTGTCAAAATAAGATCATTTCTTTTACTGTGAAACATATTTAAATCTCTTAATCAGGGTGAACCCTAACAGGTTCCATTGTATAAATCCCTTCACCGGGTGACATCTTTGTTGATGTTTTAAGTCTTCTGATAAGGTGACTCCTCATAGCTTGGTCAAGATCCTAACAGGTCTTCTTTTAAATTCATTAACTAGGTAGCACTTTGACCAGTACTTTGTAGGCCTTTAACATGACAACTTTATTACTGCAATAGTGGAGTTTTGTGGGTTCTGTCCCACGTGGTTTTTTTCCTTCTAACTGAGGGTTTCCACGTATAAATTTTATGTTGACCTATGCATTTACTTTATGTTTATGATTGTTAAAGTATTCTTTTGATTTTGGTATTAACAAGAATATTTAATTTGAAGAAAGAACACTAGAAATTGAATTTACCGATTCACCCCCCCCTCAGTAACCGGTTAGGATTAACAAAGTTTTATTTAAATATATTTATGTGTTACCTTGTTATTAAACATGACCAATTTTAAAATATTACGTCAAAGTCCTTGTGCTATAACCTTAGAATAAAAAATCTATAAACATCCTCAAATGGTAGGCCTTTTTCCATTTCAAAACAGAAACATTGATTATCATAATTAAAACCTTTGGGAGAAATCCTATAGTTTGTCAAGATTTGTTAAAACAAATAGACCTCAAAATGTTTGCAATTTGATGCAAAATCCTTCTATGAGGATGTTCTTAATGCTATTCTAAGCAATGCAACCAATTTTTGAGTTGACCCAATTCACGAGTTACAAGATTTTAAAGTTTCTATTTTTCTTTCCCTTAAGGTCGAAGTTTGGTCAACTTGAAATATTCTCATTTTTATAAAAAAGATGAAAGGGATGAAGAGTTATGCCCATTTTCTCCTGCAACCTATGAGCTCCTTTGGTTTTGGTCGTAGTGATGCCATCAATATTGTGGTGAGATTTCATGGAAAAATATCATATCGAGGAAAATTTATACATAGTTATGGGTTGGGAGGTTTATCTAGAAAATTCCCAACAATTATATATTTTACATTCATCACAAATGAAGACATTTAATTTGTTCGTGATATGATGAAGGGAAATGAGAATGATGACAAAGATTTAAAAAAAAACCTTATTGAAATGTTCAAAATGTTGATTGCTCATTCGTGAAGGCACCAATATGTTTTGGAAGAGGCACTTCACACCAAAAGGGATAATGCTATATCAAACTTTATGTCTTCATCAACAATGTTAGTAGCAATCAAAAGTTGGTCAACTTGCACAAAGTGTCGAAGAGAATTTCCAATTCTTTTTCAAAAGTTGTGAAATGTGTAAAGAAGCCGATAACTTGTGTTATGACTAAATTAGTTTGACTTTCAAAAGTTATCCCACACCTTCATTCATAAAGGAGTTGATTATTTCATCGATGACTTAAAAGAGGTTCCCTAATTTTCTAGAAAGACTGATGGAGTAAAATCCTCCACATCATGATATAAATTATAAGGCTAAATGTTAACCCTAGAATCATATTAATTTACTTAGTGTGTTATGCGAGTTGTGGCTGCTACTAGCTAATATATATTCTATATTTAAAATACGCCAAGATACATCGAGGCATTGAATTTTTTCATCATTCACTTTTAATATAGAGAAAAATTTAAAGTTGGAAAAATTCAACACCTAGATGCATCTCGACGTATTTTAAATATAAAATATATATTAGCTAGTTTTCTAGAAAGACTGGTAGAATAAAGTCTCCACATGATGATCAAAAGAAGCCCAAACTACCAAAATAGAAGAAAATGCATTCATGGGGGATTTCGCAATGTTGCCAAAGTTGCTTGAGCTACCGATTAGTAGAAGCTATTTTCGCCAAAATATGCAAGAGGATGGGGAATTGACTCTCGCTAGTTTAGTGAGATTGTTTGAATTGGTTTTGAGATAGCATTAAGTTGATGAAGTTTTCAAAGTGCCGAAAAGAAGAAAGAAAGGTGGAACCGGTAAGTTTGACAACTTTCAAAAGTATTTCTAAACCCCGATGAAGAAAATAGATTTTGGTATAAACATGCAAGTCGGGATATGTGAGCATGTTTTTCTTGATGCCTGTACATCATTTGTGTCATAAAAGCACATCAAATGGTACCATTTGTTAGAATGCCTCCAACCTTTGTTTCGTGTGAATCAGTATGAGTGCACAAAACAAGGCATAATTAAAACTATCCAACAGAACCGTGCCAAAGAAATAAATTCTCATGGAATGCAGTGATTTCACAAAGTGCAATGATTTCAAGATTAACATAAAACGGTTTGTCAAAGAGGCTCCAAAAACTTCCAAACAATTGGTACCAATAGGCAAAAAGCCGATTCTACAGACCTCCATTGTTCTCACTATTGGCTATGATAAAATGAGAGTTTTGGGACAGCGTATGAACAACCATCAAGGTGTGAAAAAAAGAAATATTTTTCAAATACCACAGTCAACATGCATGCAAAACGTGGGGTCATAGATAGCTCACAATGATGATAATTAAATGCAATTCATGGTTATCGGCACTCTGTTTTAATCATTGGTGCAAATTCTGAAGGCTTATTGTAGTACCAAAATGTCTCAATGATAAATCGGTGGCTTCATGAAGTTTCAAAAGCAGCCCAAACCACCGAAATAGAAGAAAAATGTACTCATCGGTGATTTCACATGATTGCTAAAGTTCCTTAAAACACCGATAGATTATGGATGATGGGCATTCTAGTATTTGACAATTTTGGAAGTTTTAAATTTGAAAAATGGTTGGAACCGTTTGGTTCACCTAGAATTCTTAATGAGAAGATGGAAAATGTTGTTTGCATATGGATTTCAAAGTATTATAACTTTTTCTTTACCCCCAATTACCATTTAAGTGGAATTGGAATTGATTTTCCAATTCCACCTATTTAGATGGAAGATTCAAATGCTGATTTTGGAGGTAAATGAGAATTAACAAATCCCTATTCCAGTTTCATGTTTTGAACACAAACATCGAAAGTGTCAATTCCGGGATTTGACAATCCCAATTCCAGTCTAATTCCAGCAAACAAACGGGCCCAAGAGTTCTCAAGAGATATGAATGCCAATGCCACTAGTGAGAGATTGGATGTAGACATACAAATGCATTTGATCCACCACTTCATAAAATCCTCAAAGTTTCTTAAAATGCCGATAATTATATGGACTGAAGGAATTGGTTAATTTGAAAACTTTTTAAGTATCTCTAATCATTGAAATGGTTGCAAAGTACATTCATGTTGGGAAGAAAGTTAATGTGCTCTATCAAAAATAGTGAAATATTGACAAATATGCATCGAAGGTCCTAGCTTGGCATGACTCAAATAATGAAAATCTTGATCAAGTATGGTTGAAGAAGAGATCCTCATGGGATCAAGTTTTTGTAAGGTATTAGAACACGTTAAAGTTATCATTTGATCGGTTAGTGAAGGGAGATTGCAGATTTCAAATGGTTTATAACGAACCTCCAAATCATTTTTGAATAATCACATTTGTACTTAAGAGGAACTTTGTCACCAATGTTTTATGCCAAAAACAAAGAATGGATTTTTTATCAAATGCTTCACAAGCTTTTGAGAGCTAGTTACAAGGTAGTTATTCCTCAGATGTTTCAAGGCACCTTTATTAGAATGAAGGTTGGTGACTTTGTTTGAAAGTTTGAATTCAGAACAATGGTTTGGTACAAAGGAAAAGTGGAAAGCGATAGTAATAGTGATAGTGATGATGAAGACTATCTGTATTAGAAGAAGCAAGTTCCCGATGAGCCAATATAGGTTGAATTCTTGAAGAGCTTCTATGGTGGAATGCAATTTTCTTCTGACAAGATTCACCCTTCATTACTTCACATTTTGCAAAAGATTGAAGTAGTAAAGAAGGAACAAAGTTTTCCCTTCTTGCTCGTGATTATTTGCAAGAATCAGTGGCCAGTGAAAATAATAAAGAAAAAGTGACCCTTCTCTTGCACATGTTTGTAATGTCCCCATTAAGGGATTACTTAAATTAAATCTTGAAGTAGTAATTCCAACTCGAAATAAGAATTGAACTACATTTACAAATATAACTTGAATAAAAATGTAAACATTTCATTATAATATTTAACTTAAATTCTAAGACTAATTCTGAAACATGACTTATCTTAATTTTGAACAAGGTGCTTGAACAACCATATAGTTTATTCTTCATTATCCAGTTCTTCTTCCTCACTTTTGAAGCTATATTAGAGAGGCTCATTGATCTCGCAAACTATGTATGTCATAGGTTATAAAATTGTCGGTGATTAATCTCCTTAATCTCTTTGATTACAATTTATGCCAACAGTTATGTCGTGTTTGACACTCACAAATGGTCTCGCTTAATACATCCATCCATAATGGTAAATTCGGTGATATTAAATGACTTGTTCAAATCAATTTTGGGGTATGTACTTAAGAATCTCCTATCAATAGATATGTAATATTTTGGCTTGAAATATATCTCCGTCTATCTCAACATGAATTCACCGAATCATCCCTTCTACACAGTTAGTATTATGGTGTTTTGGATTCAAGGAGATAGCGATGTGTAAGTCACTCATTACAAGACGGTATCTACTTTGATACAAACTTATAATAATTGTTGTCCTCCTCCAATTTCCTTTATCGCCACATATTCCATCATGGGTGTTGCGTGTGACTTCATTAGTGTAAGTGTTGTCTGAGCATAAGCCACACCAGCTCTTCTCCACATGTATTTTCTTGTAGTTACGTTGGATTGCATTAGATGTATCCGTCAATAATATTGTAATTTCCTAGGCACCAAAAAGAGTTCGATAAAATTCATTGTATGGGTATCATGTTTTAATCTCCCATATTCTCGTATGTTCCCTCTCTTTCTTGTAAACCGTGATAATATCCTCATAAGCGATGATTCTTTATTCCTATATATTTTCCTTCCAAATTGAGGAGTTCTCTTGCATGAGACGTGTCTCCTGTCTTTGACGAGTTCATATCGTTTGATGAAGAATCCAATCGATAAACTAATATTCTATTATTATGGGCATTACTTGAAACTAATGTCAATTATCGTTAATCCCTCGTAATAGTTATTGATAATACAACTATCTATGTCTCTTTATAATTTATAAACCCTATTACCCATCATGTTCCATTGATTAATCTTTGTTATTGTTATTAATTGATGTTATTACCAATGCTTATTGTTAGCATAATACTCAACATTTCTGACAGTTTACTGATCTGCACATTGTTTACCAAACACCTTTCACATTTTCATCCAACTCACATCGTTTGATGATCACAATATAACCACATCCTTAGTAAGATAATCGTACTCCCCTTTGACTAATTAAAGACTTTGTCTTATAGCACCTTCCTTCATGTCTATGTATATGTTGGTAGGCTTGAGATAGTATCGCAGTTATTTATATTTAGTGTCTTGTGTAATCCGAAGGTTCCATTGATTATCATCGTCCTTCACTTACATAGTATTATCCTGAATGTTATTAAACTTTGTATAATACAAGGAGATTTCACAAAATCGTTGTTTGTTAGTTTAGATCTGTTGTTGGCTTATTATTATTCAGACCTCCTTTGTAGAGCTAATCATTGTTTTAGGTATTGATGATTGCTTTCTACAAGTGTTTATTAATTTAATCTTATAATAGATCGATGTTCTATGATAATATTATAATAGTATTTGATTAACATTTAATCAATATATTATTATGGGATAAAAGCACAATAAGTTGTCACATTTTTACAAAAGAAGAGGCTAACAACACTAAAACTGAAAAACTTCAAGGGTATAAAAGTCACATTTATGTTGAGAATTTGAAGATGATGTCACTGATGAAATGTGTAAAATAAGATGAATTTTATGCCTATAATTTTTAAAAATTAATTTGAGCAAAAAATAATATGTTTTTTAAATTTTTAGGTCTATTTTTCATATCTTAAAAATACTACAAATCAAAGAGTTTACTTTCCGTCAAATCATTATATGTAAAGCATTTTTTTTTCTTCCAATTTCAGAATATGTTTTAGATGACATGTATATCTAGTGTAGGAAAAAAGAAAGAAGTGTTTTCGATCTATAGTTTACCCGTTATAAGTATTCAAAGTCGAACTTACTTGAAATCAATAGTTTTTGTCTTCCGTCACATTTCCCCTATCAAAATTATACCAAAAATCAAATAAATTACATATAATATTGAAGAGGAATCTCTCCTCTAGTGTCGTATATGATTTTAATTTTTTTTTTAATTGATTTAGCATTTTTTCTATATTTCCCGAATCAATGTCTTCTCAAAGTTTAATATACCTACATGTAGTTTTTAGTTAACGTTTTGTAGTTGAAATCGTGCGTGTGAAATTGTACCTACCTATGGACACAACACTTCAATAAAATAATATTGGTTAACAAATTAGAAAATCTGCAATGAAAACAAATATCGTTAACCGAATGATTTACCGCCTTCTAGTAGATGCGAGTATGGTATTCTAAAAAATAACTGAGATCAATGACAATACAACACCTAAACAAATGATTTAAATGATGAAAGCTTATGAAAAAATGATGCAAATCTAAGCTGTGTTTTTGAATTTTTCTTTGCAATATGGATAAAAAATAATGTAAAATGATGTAAAACTAGATGAAATGTGGATTCAAATCTAAACTAGCAATGAAATGAATGCTATGAAAATGAAGAAAATAATGTTAGCAAGAATCTAAAAAATTGCACAATCTCACAATTCGTCAAATTGCACAAGTAAGATTCTCCAAATTTGCGGTCATTTGTACATGATTGAGGCCTGTTTATATAGAAATATAGGGTTTTTGAGAACTTATAGTTTTTGATTTAGGTCCCAATTGACCAAAGAATCTAGATGATGTTAACAATAGCAACAATGAACCGGTGATTACAAAGAAGTGCCAAAACGCCTGATTCTGAACCTATGATTATGAGGAAGTGACTATCCTGAATCCAGACCTGATTGTCCAAAGGAATCAAAAGGATATCAAGTCTAAACTCTTCAGTTACAAAGAATCAAGGAAATAACACTAATGAACCGATGGTTACAAAGAGCTGATATAGTTCACAAGATTAAAAGAACACCAGATTGATATGAATTTCGATGAATCTGATATGCCCCAAGAGACAAGGACTTTGATGAATCAACAACTAGACGTGGTTGTTGTTTGATTGTTGAAGGAAATTTGATTGACAAAATTGATTAATGATGTGTAATACCATGCCCCCTTCGGGATAAAAATCAAAATCTGGCAAGAAAGCCAATATTATATGATTAGAAGAAATGTAATCGATTGTAGAAGTGGTTGTACATGTCCGAGGACATGTTTTGCATTATTTAGGGGTCTTGTTGACCAATTTTGACTAGGTTTGACCATGAGTTGACCATGGTTGACCAAGTGAAAATTTCAAGAGTTTGATGTATGATAATCAATTAAGTTGATTGTTGGATTTCATTGATGTCATGAAGGTTGGTTATGCAAGCAGTCAGCCGTCCTAGGTCCAAAAATTTTAAATCACAATTTTGACAAAGTAAATGATCTCAGATTTTGATTTTGATTTAAAAAATGGGTTCAGAATGTTGAAATTAGCCAGGGGTGTAATTTTCATGCAAAACGGAGCACTTTGAAAAATTAGGTCAAAACCTATATAAGGCCCAAAAGGGCCATTTTTAATTCATTTTAAACATTTGACTTTAGAAAACCTTGTGGACCCCTCTGAGAGAAAAATAAAGGTTCCCATGTCTTCGCATCGATTCAAGCATTGCAGACAATTTTAGAGACCTCGTCAGTATGGTAATTTGGTAAGTGGACCTTTGTGCCTCTCTGTGAATTCAATTTGATAGTTTTCATGTTTTCTAGGATTTTTAGGACGAGTTTTCAATTTTTGAATTTTTGAATCACGTGATGTCGTACGACAACTTGTGGGGGGTTGTATGACATTCCAAGTCCAAATAGAGTGTCGTGTCCATTGTAGTAGGTTGTTAGTTTTAATGGGTTTGAGTACCTGATCAGTTTGCTTAATATTCGGGTGAACCGCGGTCTGATCACTGCATTAGTAGAGCATTTTCACTCTGAGACGCAGACATTCCATCTTTCGACAGGGGAGATCACAGTTACCCCAGAGGATGTGTATAGGATTCTTCGTATTCCATTCCATGGCACTCGCTAGGACTATCTTAGTGCGGGTAACACAAGGTTACATACATTTTAGTCTTTGTTCGGCACAGATGAGAAAATTGCGCAACAGATTTCTTGGGAGGTGCTCGTACAATGTTATGGGAAGACTCATCATCTGGAGTGCATCATAGCAGGGATGATCGCTAGGATCATCATGTATAACTGTCAACATAACAATCTTCTAATGGGCTGGGCTCCGATGGTTCAACATTTGATGGCGAGTCCTGCAGAGTTTGGATGGGGTTAGTGTTTGTTGGCACACATTTTCTTGGAGATGCATGAGATCATCTACCATAAGGGGAAGATGTTTTCATCAAGAACTCTTGTTCTTTAGATATGGACATGGGAGCACATTCCCATTTGCAGACCTATTTGCGGCGATGAGAGGAAGGCTCAGGAGCCTCTCATCTATAGGTATTCAGGATTTGTTACACAGGTTGGGATGGGGCGCACAGAGTACTGGCGCCAAGTGCTAGATGATATGACAGTGGTGACTTGGAGGCCCTATCTGTAGATCAAGGCATGGCCTACAACTCATGCTCAGCTCGGCTATTTTTGTTAGAGCCAGTATTTGATAGGGCGGTCTACCACCATCCTTAAGAGAATCCTGATCACACATGTGTGGAGACAGAATGGGCTTAATCAGGATGAGCCATGGGAGTTCGTGGCCTACACACGAAAGGTGTGAGAGCTCGGATTGGGATGGTCTACCTGATTGTCTTTTGTAGTGTGCAGCCTTGAGTATAGCGGGCTACAAAGTAGGGATTGGGACTACTGACCTCAGGTAGTCGATGCAGGTGTTACTGATGCATACATTGTGAAACATCCTATTAGGCATTTCTCTGATCCTACAAAGCTCATTCTGATGATGGAGGATGTAGAGGATGTGATAGGTGCTCCTATGGGAAGGGGACAAAGGTGGAGGGAGGTACAGATCCTGATCGTGCATCCTACACCACTGAGATCGAGAGCTGTTGGGACTTCTCCGAGACCAGCAGGATAGATGAGACCACCTACTATACCACGGGTGACAACAATAGTTAGACCGAAGATTTTACAACATCAGTATAGAAGAGGTGAGGGTGGGACACTAGGTAGCATTGGTAGCACTGTAGGTGTAGAGGAGGTACTAGGGGCACACTAGGATGCACCCATGGAGGAGGCATAGGATGCCTCAGATTTTGACCTAGGAGCTGAGGCTCGATGTCGTAAGGTGTGGACTAATACATGTGCCATTGGAGGAGATGAGACTATGGAGGATGTAGAGGTGGCGACAAAGGCAGATCCTGGACTAAGGTAAACACCTTAGGGTATCATTAGATGAGTGTGTCACCAACTCCAAGAACAGAGAGCGCATAGCCTATCATTGGAGGTACAACTGCATGAGTGGGATAAGTAGTTAAGAGACAGGGATGTTGAGGTTTGATGGTTGCAGGCTAAGGTGATCCACTAAACTGGTCGTGCTGCTTATTATGTATCATCATACTTTTTAGCTGTACTTCATGGGTAGAGGGTTACCTCATATTTAGAGTATATGCTAGCATCTGAGGGACCAAAGCACCATGTAAAAAGCCACCACCTGATGCACCAGCAAGAGGAGTAGTGCCTGATGTCGAGGACTAGGTAGATAGCTGATACCATGTGTTCCTCATTTTTGACATTTTTTATCTTTTTGTACTAGATAGCTCTTTGAAGCTCATTCTTATTTTTGTATCATGTTCCATTAGTGCACCCCTTGTACTATATCAAGATTTATATATATATGAGATCATTTGTATTGGTTTTGACTTCATTGCACTTGTCATTTCAATTTATGATGTATTATCATGTGATGCAATTATATGAAATGTTTCCCTTTTACTGTTGAATGCCATGAATATTCAATGAATATTTACTTTGAATGTATGAATATGCAATGAAAATGCAGTGATAGATGGTAGATGAATAAATGCAATGGATGAGTCTTCTTATGTTTTGATGGATGCACATGTATGTATGCAATGGATATGTGAAATAGTTATGATATGTTATGCAATGTAGATGCAATGATACACATGATACATTTTTGCTGTATTTGAAGAGTTCAAGTGCTCAGTCATTGTCAAAACGGATGTTTAACCCAGAACGATGACTACTTTTTAATTAGTTTGAGGGACCTTCATGTGGCACTCAGTCCTTGTGATGTGTTTTTAGTGCAATTTTTGGAGAATATCAAACACCATGCTTTATTCAGATCATGAGAAAGATGCAACCATGCAAAATGCAAAATGTAAATGAAATGCATGACCTAGGACTTAGTCACTGATCATATGTCAGTTTTTATCATCACTAGATATTTTTAGGTAACGCCGAATAGTCAATACAATGTCCACTAGTTAGGCAACCATGAACATATGAATATTGACTTTTAGTTTCAAATGTCGGATTTAGATATAAGCATCAAGGCACAAAAAGCCAGGATGACCTAAATATCATGTCTCTTTTGATTTAGCAATTCATATAAGCATCAGAACATAAACATTGCGATGACCTGAATACGCCTTGTGTACAAACACGCCAAGTAGCTTTAGAGATCATTCTAATTCCCATGTGAATTACCCACAGTGACTCTTTATCATTCACGTCCTTGGGTAGTATCATGTTTCACGGTAGGAGTAATAAATCATTCAAAAAGACAAAGTTAGATCCAACTTCCCTGAAGCATCCGGGTATCAATGGTCAAGGTACACATGACCATCCAATCATGATGAAGGCACTTATAGTGGACACCAATTTAATCCAGAATTTCCAAAGTTATTAGATTTTTATTTACAAGTAGAAGACAAATAAAAGATTATGCCCCTAGTCATCACTCTCTTAATCCTGTAAAGGACATCATTGATGAGCTCAAAGGGACATAATATGCAAAAATCTCAATGTGAATTAGTTAGCACACAAGAAGATTAAGGCATGTCACATGATTTGTTTTTGTTTCTGGTTGTAGTTTGGTTTGTAGTGTTGTTAGATGCAAAATCCTTTTCTGGTAGGGAGACAAACAGACTGACTCCAATATAGCATTGAAGGACCTTGATTGGATATGACTTGTCTGAAGATACTAAGGACCATATGATATGACATTGATTTCCCCCAAGTTTGAAACATTGATAGGACGTAGACGCTTTTGCTATTTGGTGGACAGACCGACTTTATTGAAAACAAGATGCAAAAGCAAGCAAGGAGATATGTACAAACTAAAGTAGTACTAAAAATTGGGAAATACCAAGATTGCGTTGATAGATATGACACTTTGATACAAGTGGCACCTGTTTACCAAGTTTTCACCATCTTGGTAGAGAATCTATTTTCGCTACCAAGGTGCATGTTTACTAGGTTTTCACCAAGGCACTTTTTCTTTTTCTTTTTTTTTTTTGTATTTTTCATTTAAATTTTTTTTTTTTATTGAATCACCAAGGTGCATATTGCTAGGTTTTCACCAGGATGACCCCTTTTTTAGGACTTTTTTTTATTTTTATAATTTTTTTAGGACATTTTCACAGACTGAATGTCTCAAGCGTAGAATTTCTTCCGATGGAGAATGTTGATTGGTTCTCAGATTTGTTCTCCTACAATCGTTGAGAGTTGATAAGCTCCAGAGCCAAAAGTAGTAGTGATAACAAATGGACCCAACCAGTTGGGTTCAAACTTCCCCTTGCGCTCTCGATGGTATTGATTTTTAGTATTATCTCTCAAGACTAGATTGCCAACCTGAAATTCCCCATGTCTGACTTTCTTGTTATAGCTTCTAGAAATTGTTTTCTGATAGACTTTGAGATGATCATACGCAACTTGTCTGTGCTCATCTAGTAGTTCAAGTTCTTGTAACCTAGACACTCTATAATCATCATTGGTTACCGGACCTTGCATTCTGATTCTGAGTGATGGGATTTCAACCTCTATAGGAAGTATCGCTTCAGTCCCATATACTAAAGCAAAAGGAGTAGCCCTAGTGGGTGTTTTGATACTTGTTTTGTAAGCCCAAAGAGCTATATTTATCATCAGGTTCCAGTCTCTTCCTATTTTGTTGACTGTATGATGTAGGATTATCAATAAGTTCTTATTGGACACTTTAGCTTGTCCATTCCCTAGTAAATAGATGACCAATGTCGAGTGATCTTGAATTTAGAGCATAAGGAATCTAGGTCATTGTTTTTGAATTGGCCTCTATTGTCTATGATGATGGAGTGTGGTATACCATACTGACAAATGATGTAATTCAGGATGAACATTGAGATCAGTTTGTCGGTTGCTTATGTCAAATAAACTGCTTCAACCCATTTTGTGAAGTAATTTGTCACTTTGATTATATGGGCATGACCATTTGATGAATGTGGATAGATAGCTCCTATGAGATCAAATGCCCATTTTTGAAAAGGCCAGTGTGTTGTAAAGGGAATCAAATCTCTCCCCGGCGTGTAAATCAAGTTACCATGGACCTGGCACTTCTGACAATTCTTAGCATATTTTATGGCCTCTTTTTCCATTTCTGGCCAATAGTACCCAGCCGTAATGAGTTTTTGAGCTAATGTTAGACCATTGGAATGTGATCCACAAATACCTTTATGGACTTCCTCTAATGCATGTTGAGACTCGTCACATTCTAAACACCTAAGAAGTGTACCATCTAGACTTTGTTTGTATAGATCATTACCAATGATGACATACCATGATGTGTTTCAGATAAGGTAACATTTTTCATGTCGGTTGGAGGAATCAGGAATGATTTGGTCTCGAAGGTAGGAGTATATGTGTTGGTAGCAGGAAGAATCATGATCAACAATGGTGCAAATCATGCTAGTTTCTGGACAATCATAGGTAGGGAATGACAATGCTTCCACCAGGAACTCGTAGCATAGCTCATGTTCAGGCTACTGTAGAAGGGATGATAGCATTGCCATGGCGTCAACAACCTTGTTCTCAATTCTAGGTATCTATTTAAATTTGATTAAAATGAAGTACTTATTTAGATCATCTACCATGCATTTGTATGGAATGAGCTTCTCATCTTTTGTTTGATACACATCATTGACTTGGTGTATAACCAGTTGTGAGTCTCCATGAATGTGTAGTTTTGTTACTCTCCATTGGATTGCTATTTTCATTCCATTTAACGAAGCTTCATATTAAACTATGTTGTTGGTGCAAGGGAATTTGATTCTGAATGCTTTGGGAATAGAGTAATCCTAAGGTGTTATGAACAATATGCCAGCTCCATATCCATTCTATGTGTAAGATCCATTAAAGAATAAGTTCCATATTCTGGAAGATAGGTGTATGATAGATGAATCTAGAAATTACATTTGTATTGGTTGGTCATCAAACATTGGAGCATCTGTTAGTTGATCTATGATGACTTGTCCTTTGATAGCTTTTCGTTCAACATATTCAATGTCAAATTCACTTAGTAGCATAACCCATTTTTCTATTCTACCTGTGAGAGTAGCTTTGCTTAATAAATACTTCAAAGGATCAATCTTTTCTACCAGTTATGTTGTATGACCTAACATGTAGGGTCTTAGTTTTTGTGATGCAAAGATCACAACTAGACATGCTTTCTCTATCATAGAGTAGTCCTTCTCATAAGCTACCAATGTTTTGTTGATATAGTAGATAGCTCTTTCCTTCTTGTTCTCATCATGTTGTGCTAGTAATGACCCTAGTGATGTATCTATTGCGGAGACATACAATATTAATGGCTTCCCTTGAATAGGAGGCATAAGAATTAGTGGATTTGCCAAATATTTTTTGATGTGATTAAAGTTCTTTTCACATTCTTCATTCCAGTTGTAAGTCACACCTTTATGAAATGTTCTAGTGAAAGGCTCTGATATGTCATATAAATGTGAGATGTGCATGATAGATTGGATCCTCCCTTGCAAAGTGCACATTTGAATGATGTTTTTAGGAGGTTGCATCTCAATGATTTCCTAGAATTTTGTTGTATCTACTTCAATGCCTTTCTTTGAAACAATGTACCCAAGAAAATTTCTTGAAGTGACCCCAAAAGCACATTTCTTAGGATTTAGTCGGAGACTAAATTTTTCCATTCTATCCAGGATTGTACTTAGGTCAGCTAGATGTTCAGATCGCTTCTTTTATTTAGCCAAGGTGTCATCAACATAGTCCTCCATGTTTTTATGCATCATATCATGAAAGATAGATGTCATTGCTCTTTGATATGTAGCACCAACATTCTTAAGACCAAATGGAATTAAGTTCCAGTAGAAAATACCCCATGCACAAGTGAAAGATGTCTTTTCTTGATCTTCTGGAGTGATCTTGATTTGATTGTATCCAGAGAAACCATCCATTAAAGAGTACATTTCAAAGCATGCAGTCATGCCCACTATCATATTGATGTTTGGTAGTGTAAAGTCATCCTTAGGGCATGCTTTATTTACGTCTCTGAAGTCTGTGCATACTCTTATAGATTTGTCTAATTTTGAAACTGGATCTATGTTTGAGATCCACCCTACATAATCTATGACTCAGATAAATCTAGATTTTAGCATCTTTTCCAGCTCAACTTTGATTAGGAGTGCCACATGAGGATGCATTTTTCACAACTTTTGTTTAATAGGTTTGACTCCTGGAGTGATAGAAAGATGATGCATGATGAGATGAGGATCTAACCCTGGCATATCTGAATATTTCCATGTAAAGTTGATCTTCTTCTCTATTAAGAATTTGGTAAATGCTTGTTTTTCTTCTTCTGACAGAGATTGTGCTACATGAATCAACTGAGGTTCCTTTGATGTGCCCAAATTGATAGACTGAGTGGGTTCTATTTGTATATAATCGAATGTGGACCTCTAATCCAACTACACACACAACATAGTCATTACTCACATGATCGAATTACAAGAGAGAGTATGAATTACTCAATTTGAAATCCATCGTGAAGTGACCTGTTACCTCCTATGTAGATGGGGTGTTTAATTACTCTCAGATTGGAGAGCCAACAACCATAAGACTGGCTCTACAATGGAAGATTTTCAAAAGCTATGATGATAAGCAAAAACTGAAATTAAACTAGAATGAGTGCAATTTAATCTAAGATGCTTTGAAAAAAATATGACATTAATCTAGATAGCTTGGAAGGAAAATATGAAATGCAGATTATTCTAAAGAACTTGGAAAAGAAATTAGATTAAGCTATGAGCAAATAAGCTAAACTAAGTATCATGAAAATGCAATAGTAAACTAAATGAAGATTATACTAAAATGCAATAAAAGCTTGGAATTAATGAAATTGAGACACAAAAATACTATAGTTTAATTACTCTCAAAAATTGCCTCTTTTGAATGAAGAAAAGAGGTTCATTAAATAGACAAGCCTGGGAAGAGAATGAAGAGGTTCTTGATTTGAAACTCATGACCCTTCATTGCCATTTAAGACAAAAATGCATAAATTACTTAATTAAAAGAATGGAAATTGCCACACAGGGTGACCTTTCGAATATTATGAATTATTAATTCAAAAATGAGTGTCCATTCAAATAACAAGTAATTATTAATTCCTTTTCATGTATATTAGCCAAATGGGGTGGGTTTAATTTAATTCCAAGTACTTAGGACTTTAGGATTAAATTAATTTATCGGGTAATTTAGCTAATAAAAGTTGAAGACTTTAGGAATTAATTTTAATATTTGATTAATGAAATTTAGGGTCTTTGCAATTGACATCAAGTCGAATTAAGTCAGGTAGGAGAGAGAAAATTGACTAGGAAACTAGGACTTTGGAGATGTAAAATTGATGAAAATGCACCAAAATTAATTGAATTTATTAAGTGCCAATTTTAGGGTATTACATTTTCCCCTCTTTGAATTGATGTGCAAACAACGCGTTGATTCAAAGAATAGCATGAAGTGACAAATGACGAGAAATTCAGAAGTCTAGGTTAGGTTGCCAAGACACCGAACAGATCAAAGCATGATTTTTCGAAGTCCAAGTTAGATTGCGAAGACAACGGTCTTGAGAGAAGACAAGAATCGGGGTTAGGTTGCCCTAATGCCCAGAATGAGATTCAGATGCAAACTTAGGACTGTCTTCAGAATCAGGGTTAGATTGCCCAATACAAAGCTTAGCCCTTTGAGACCCAGGTTAGATTGCCTAGATAACGGTCTAAGAGAGATTTTGAGAGCCATCTTCAGAATGAAGCTTGAATCCTAGGAATTAGGGTTAGATTGCCCCAATACCTAAAATATTTTGAGAACCATATCCAGAACGAAGCTTGATCCTTGAGGATCTGAGTTAGATTGCTCAGATACCTAAAAGATAGATAACCAGATAGCAAGATGTGAGGCGCGAAGATGCCCCTAGCAATGAGAACTGATGATTCAAATCAGACTGATTCAAGAATTGTTTTGACAAGATTCAAATGATGCAATCATCCTACCCCCTCGGGAGCGAAATCGAAAGATGGCATATCAGAAGGATGATTGACAACAAGAGGTTGCAGAGCAGAAGTAATTATACTAGATTCAAGAAGCTGCAAAAGCAAATTGGAGCAAAGCAGAGGTCATGTTGACCAAGTTTGACCATGGTTGACCAGATTTGACTAGAGTTGACTTTGATGAAAAGAGAAAAGATCTTGAGAACATGATGCAAAGATGAGGGTCTGGCAGGAAGATGACGCCAGAAGGCTGACTGCACAAGCATCTGATCCCAAAGGGTTGCAGAATTTAAAACATGATTTCAAGCTATCTAGAGATGTCAGATTTCAATTTCAATCCCGAAAATAGATTCAGAGCAGTCGATTTAGCCAAGGGTGCAATTTTTGCACAAAACAAAGCACTTTTGAAAATTAGGTCAAAAGCTATATAAGGCCTAGAGGGGTCATTTTCAATTCATTATTCACCTTCGTCTTCTTGTGATTTCGAGCTCTGAGAAAAAAATGGAGGGTCTTCTACTGCATACACATCGATTTGAGCACTCTCAATGACACGCTCGACCACCAGAGTATGACACACCTGTAAGTAGTTGATAAACCTCCTTGCATTTCAATTCGTACTACTTTTTAGGTCAATTTAGGATGATCTGGCATAGATTTAGGACATGTTCTTCCAATCTCACGCGAGGAAGTAGTTTCCTCATGCCAACCTAGGTCTCCCTTCACGTGAGGAATTAGTTTCCTTGTGCCAGTTAGGTCTTCTTCATGCGGGCTCTATTTGGAAGGTCATGTGAGCTGAAAGGTTGTCTCATGTGAGATTGTAGCAGTTTGCGCAAGGTCAAGTTCTGTCTCACGTGAGGAAACAGTTTCCTTGCATAAAAAGCTGCTGTAGAGTTTGAAGTCTTTTGTCAAAATTCCTCAAATTTGCATAAAATCAGCCAAGTATAGCATCACAGAGCCATGTCTAGGATAGATGTCTTGTTGCATTTGTTGTTGTTGTTGTGTTGAAAACCATCATATCAAGATATTGATCTAATGTCATCACTTGCTTTGCAGGTTGACTTCCCTAATGTTGCCTTTAGGATGCACCATCCTATGATTACCACCCTAGTGCAAAGACTGATAGATGCAGAGAGTGCTCATATTGAGGGACTCGATTTGGGATTCTTGCGTGATTTACCTGACATTTGGGTAAATCACGGTCTTCTTGGTGCATTGGTAGAGCGTTTCCATTCGGAGATGAACACTTCTCACTTTTCGATGGGGGAGATGACAGTGACTCCCGAGGATGTATATAGGATTCTACAGATACCAGTCCATGGTGCTCGAGTAGAGTACGAGACACAGTCGCGACAGGGTATAGTAGCCTTGAGGATGATCTTCAGGGACAATCTAGTGATGGGCCACGCCATATCTTGGGATGATTTGATCAGTAGGAATGGTGACGCACATCCATTTTCCATTGTTCTTGCTATGTTTCTGAGATGCTACCTTGTTCCGGATCGAGGTTAGCATGGTCTAGAGTGCGGTTGGGGTACAATGCTGCGGAGGATGTTGGAGAGGCCATCTGTCAGGTTCAGATGGGGTGAGTGCATGCTAGCCCACATGTATCATGAGATGCATGAGATAGTATATCACAGCGCGAGGACAATGGTGGCAGGTGTCTTCATCTTACAGATTTGGGCCTGGGAGAATCTCCCTATTTTCAGGCCTATTTTCCATGACACATAGTAGCAGCTTGAGCTGTATATTTACAGGTACGTAGGTCCGATGATCTAGCCTCTGCTAGGTAAGATGGAGCAATGGAGAGGATAGATGGATGACATGGAAGCTATAGTTTGGAGACCTTGGGTGGCTACTGAGCCATGGGATGATGCTCAAAGAGAGCTCTGACATATGTTTGTATCATGTCCACTGATTGGACGGAGTGTCACCATCATTGAGAGATTCCTTGTTACATGCATCCTGTGCTAGTTTGGTAGGCAATAGGACATATCATAGGAGTACTACCCCTATGCCCGCTTCTCCGATGAGGAGAAGAAGGGGAGGCACGTGAAACTAGATCTAGGGTGGTGTGCAATAGAGGCACGCATTCTAGCAGTGCGATGGGATTATATGGTGGGTGTCACCAATGCAGGGGTGACACTTGCATATAGGGATCAGTTGATTGCACGTCCACATCTGAGATTCATAGATCCTGTTGGTATGGGAGCATAGCAGTAGCCTACACAGCAACAACAGGTACCAGATTAGTAGCCACCAGCCCAATAGCCACCAGTTCAGTAGCTTGTAGAGCAGCAGGCTGCACAGTAGGGACATCAGCAACAAAGAGTGTTGAGACCCCGAGTAGGATAGATTAGCATCCCTACTAGGACAATGGGCTCAGATGCAGGAGTTGGGAGCAATGGGGCCCAACAAAGGTCCACTAGGCAACAGATAGGTGATATGTCACAACATGCACCACCAGATGATGATATTGATATGCCTGACATTTCGGTAGGAGCAGGTACATCACAGATGCAGGAGGCTCTCAGGAAGAGCCGTGAGAGGGTACGACAAGTCCAACAGGAGCACGATGACTACCACACTTGAGTCATTAGGGAGGAGACTCGGGTAGCTAATAGGGATGTAGAGATTAGGTAGCTATGGGAGGAGCTAGCACGATCACAGATTGAGACCAGATATGAGGCTGCTCAGGTAGCATATTACTATGCAGCTTACTGCAGGATCATTCCAGATCTATCAGAGCAGGTACCACCCTTTTCTGATTATGCTGGAGCTCTACAGGAACCTCCACCAGCACCCCCACAAGCACCACCACATGCACCACCATAGCAGGCACCAAAAGCATCCCCTCAACAGGCACCTCCACAACGACTGATGCCCCTTCCCAAGAGACCATTGCCACCACCTCCTCTAGGTGGTGTGGGACCTAGTTAGCACACTTGATATACTTGTACATTGTAGTCCATTTTTGATATTGTTCTCGAGTAGCACCTTCTCTTTTGTACATGACATTGTTCAAGATATATATATGACATCAACAGTTTGATATCCTTGTACTTGTTATATTTCTCTGATATTGATGTTTATGAGAGGTTTCTATATGCTTAGATGTATGGATAGAAATGTATGAAATGCACATGTTTTATTTTTATGAATATGAATATGCACATGTTTTATTTTTATGATAATGCAATGTGAAATGTGTAATACCCCCAAAATGGGCTATAGGCTCATTAACCTCCTATATCGACAAATCGAATGAAATCGACATCGAAGTCCTAACCTAAGGCACATCTGAACATTATTGAATCCTAATTGATTATCTTAAATTCTGCATCAGGGAATATTCCTAGAAATATTCCTAATTATCATAATTATCTTTAATTTAATAATTATTTGGTGATAAATCATATTTATCCTAAAGTTGATTAATTGAATATGATGAATATTTAATTAATTAGATTTAATACCGCCACTTAATTATTTAATTAAATTAAATTAAATTTATTCCTAATTATTATTATTTAAATTTGACAATAAATCAAAATTCCTATCATTAATTGATTAAATTCTTATTTAATTAATTAAAGCAAGTTGTCATATTTAATGATATTATTTTTGAATAAAAGTTTGATTTTAATCATTGATTAACCAATAAATCAATTGTTATTTTTAATTCTAAAAATCAGTTAAGTTGAGGATAAATCACTTTATTTATTTATTTAATTCATATTAATTATGCACATCCAAAAAATAGTTAAACTATAAATCAGAAAATCAATTCAAGTTGTTTTAAAGTTGAAACTCAACTCTATTTTGAGTTAAAAGTTGATCTCAACTTCTGATTTAAATCATAAAGCTATTTTTGCATGATTTATTGTGAGTTAACTATCTTTAATTCCTTGTTGACTCAAAAATCAACTGAGTGATTTATGGATTTTTCCATGCACCTCCAAAGCTCTGGATTTCTATAAAATCAAGGCTCAGCTCTTCACAAATCATCTCATTTTTTTGCAAACTTATGCTGACGAATTGGTATCTGAGGAATTGAAGCTTCTTTGCTAATCAACAAATTTTGTGAGATCATTCATATTTAGCATATCATTGTTAGATTAATTGTAGTGCATATCAGTTTTTCATATAGATTAGATTTCATATCATTTTTTATATTATTGCATAGAAAAACCAAAAAAAAAAAGATTAATTTGCATCTAATTCATATCTAGATTTTGCATTTAAATCCTTCGTTTAGGTGTCGTCAAGGTCACTGATCTCAATCCAATCTGAGAATACATACTCACACCTACTAGAAGGCAATAAATCACCTGGTTAGATTAGTTTCCATTTCATTGCATGATTTTGATTTTAGCTAACCTCTAATGTTTTACTGAAGTGTTGTGTCTACAACTAGGTACAAAATTCACACACACATTTCTGGGGCCCATCGTGGGGCCTTGAAACGGGTTTCCATTCAGTTTTTATCAATTTCTATCATCTTCTTGTCATTTTCTGTTCCTAGCTACAATTTTTAATTTATGTCCGTACAATTTTCGTATGAGTTTTGTCAGAAACTCGTATCAGAGGATACCCACTGTCATATGATAGTTTATTTGATCGAGGATCATACTGACAAAATCACATTATCGTTTGGAGGCTCTATTGTTGTATGGTCTGATACCCATTGTCGTACAAGCTTTTGGACTGTCATCTGGGAGGTGACCCACTATCGTACAAGTTTTAGTGCCAAGTTTCAATTGTTGTTTCACATTTTAAAGCAGTTTTTTAGATTTGTTTTCCTTATTTGGACTAACAGCTAACATTAACAATTGAAATTTGCTGTTTCTGATTGATTTATGCTGGTTTTGATTGGGAAAAATTTAAGAATTGCTAAAAATAGGTAATAATCTACTAAGCGCATTGTGAGGAATTTAGGTAATCTTTTCAGTTGATAATGTTTCGATTTGGGTTAAACAGAACTCTTGCGTGTCAAGCTTGTGTGACCTTTATTGCTTTCATATCACAGATTTCATTTTGGGCTATTAAAAATGAACATAGATTTTCTTTTCAGCATCTTTGTTACACATAGTAAATAGGCCCTATGAACACTATTCGTGGTTCTTGAGAGAGTGGGTTTCCAACGAAACTCTTCTCAATGAAGGAACCCTTGTAGGTAGGGAGGTTACTAAGAGAGTCTCACATTCTACTAGATTTGTACGTCTTCAGCTTTTGATTGATACATTCTCTCTCCGGAGAGGTTGATATATCATGAGTGGTTGACATCATAGATCTTTGTGAGATAATCTTGGTCTTAGCATGTCAGATTAATCTGTCTACTTTGTTTGGGTTAAAAGTGAAAAGGCTAGAGGATTATGCTCTACTCCCTTTTTGGGTAGTACCAGAAACTTAGATCCTTGAATCTGGAACCAGTCTCCATGTGGTATATTTTGTGAGTCACCTTTAGCGAGGGTTAACCGTAGTGGACATTCCCTTAATTGGGTCAACCACGTTGATGAAACCTCAAGCGGTAATAGCCATTTTCACTGTGGTAGTGACAACTGCTATATAAATGTCCTTGTGGAAGAAATCTCCATAGGTGTGGTCTCTTGTTGGGCTGTCAGATCTCCCTAGCAGATCCTAAAGATTAAGTTCTCAGACTATGTCAAAACCCCAGTGCACCTGGATTGGAGTTCACCCTCTTGAGATCATAAAAGTTGCAGAGTCAGACCATTACTAAAAACCCTAGTGAGGCCAAATTTTCATTTTTCTAGGAATATGTGCGTTATTGCAAAACTTTTTAGAACATACACTGTTAGCACTCCTGGGGATTAGCACAATTCAGTCACTTGATTATTCATGTGCAGGGTTGCTTTGTCCCCTGTTCATTATTTTCAGACGTGCTTGAAATCACTTGCTTGCTATTTTGCGTGCTTGTTTATCTATCTGGTTACTAAGAATGAATCAATCCGCTACAATCTTCAAAATATGGACAAACAATATTGTGAACAATTTGAAACTAAAAATATGAAAAATTGCAAAATCTGATGTCAAACACCTTTCTGGAGTCAACAATCATTTTGTAAAGTTAGAAATTCATACGACTTTTGGCTATTGTCATTTCAGAACCCCCAGATTTTCGTATGGTATATGGTACATTGTCGTACAAGTTTTGCTACCAGTCAACTCAAAAAAGTCAAAAACCCTGCTATCAACTATCGTGCAAGTTTTGCAATAGTCGTACAAGTTTGTCAATTGCTGTTTCATGCTATACCCACTGTCGTATGAGCCTATAGAAAGTCATTTGAGAAATTTTGAAAATTTGTCAAAAAGTTGTTAGAACTGTCAGAGATCCAGCTTTTCCAGCCTATTTCCAGTGTCTGTCAAGAAAATCACCGTGTCAGGAATAGAGCAGCAACTACTGAGAATCCAATCATTTTCCTAAAGTGTCCTTTTGAATCCAATTTAGCCTTTTGTTTAATCGATTTGAGTCTTTATCATCTTGTGTCAAAACCTTGTCATAACTATCAATCTTCAATCCATCTTCAAAATGGCTAAGTGTTGTGAACTCGTGTCCGCTATCCTTTGGGAATCTACCCATACATCCAGGGCACAGTCTCCTTCATCTAAGTCCAATCTAAGCTTCAATCAATCAAACCTTGACAAGGTTGCATCATTTGATCTTCTTGAATCAATTCATTCTTCAGTTGTCTTCATTTTGTTCTTTTGCTTCACCCAAGGTTAATGGTGGAAACTAGAGCTTCCTCTCACAAGAAATCTAGAGAAGCATCCCATACCTTACCTATAACTGTTTTCAAGGGTCCAACTCTTGAGCAACTCTACAATTCTGGTCTTTATGAAGACGACGGTCTTGGCAACTTTCGATTAAAAACTGGTTACATTCCTCCATCAACTCACAGAGGTAATCAACAAACTCCTCCTCAATCTATCCCAAGGAGAACTCCTACCATGTCTCAAGCAAGGACAAACTTTGGCTCTCAAAGAGCTCAATCTCAACATGGTGCAGATCAGGAACCCACACCTAAAGAAATTCCTCAATATCAAAATGATGATAACTTCAAACGAATGATGAAGCATTTCTTGAAAGAAGATAGAGAGGCATACTTTTTACAATTAGCTCATCAAGGAGCTAAACTTCCTCCCAAATTTAATGTTGAAGATATCATTACACATGAGGAAGAAACTCCACTCACAGTTATGATGAAACAGATGCATGCCATGCAAGTCAAACTTAATAAACTTGAGAAAGAAAAGGAACCCAAGGAGTTCTCCATGGAGGCCCTATGTCCTTTTCCATTTGATAAAGACTTGTACATGCCACCATTCCCAAAAAGAGTGGAGATGCCTAAATATGATAAGTATGATGGACACTCGGATCCTCAAGATCATGTCAAAAAATTCTGTACACAATCTATGGAGTTCATGCACGAACCAACCTATTTGATGTGTCTCTTTCCTCGATCTCTGGGGGGAGCAACCATTCATTGGTTCTCTAGATTGCCTTCTACTATCAAAATTTTTGAGGAGTTGATCAAATTGTTCTATTAGAAATACTCCTACAACATTCAACATCTAGTCACCATGATTGATATCTACAATCTCAAACAATATCCAAGAGAACCATTCCTAACATTTCTCAAGAGATGGAGGAAGAAATTCTCTCTATATGCTAGGCCTATTCCAGAAATTGAGAAGCTGGAAATCTTCATCAATAATCTTATCCCAGAGATCAACTACCCTTTACAAATGCAAGATCATACATCTTTTGATAAGATGGTAGACAATGCGATCAAAATTGAAAAAGTACTTGTGAAAAAAGGAGACATCACACTTTAAAAGGACAAGTACGAATCAGGGTCTAGTTTTAAAGACAAGAACAAAAAATGGAACAAGAATAAAGGCATCATCACAGATGGCAATGTTGATACTATTAGTGCCCCATCAAAGGCACCAACTTTCAATCTAACTATTGGTACCCAAGCAATCAAAGCCTTAGAGAAAAAGGTGTCTGAACCATCTCAAAAGAAGCCAGAATACAAATCTTGGTCTGCTGATAATAAATGAAAGTTCACTCCTCTTGGAGAATCTTTAGAATCAGCTATGAGAACTCTGCTAGCTAATAACATCATCTCTTTTCCTGAGATCAGACAATCTGATCCTGATCCTAAACCAAAATGGTGGAGAGAGAATGAATTCTGTGATTTCCATCGGGGTAAAGGTCACAAAACTAATAACTGCTTACGCTTGAAACATACTATTCAAGATTTGATTGATAAGGGAGACATCACGATTGACAATCATAAGAGCAATAATGATCATACAACATTCATAGAACCATTTCTGAAACATGGTCAAGAAGTTTCATCTTCTTAGCTTAATATGGGGGCAAAGGTCAATTATGCTTACCCTAGAAATAATGTTGTTATCAATATGGTTGAACCTTGTCTCTCTGAGGATTGCAATGTCATCACAATTGTGCGAAAAGATAGAGATCATACTTCAGCTAACAGAGTGACTCGATCACAAGCTCAAGCACATCTGAATGAACAAATCCTAGATTCATCAAATGTCCCTAAGATGCCCTTCAATCTTTCTTCCGCTTCCAAACAAAAGGTTGTTTCTAAATCTTCCAATCCTAAAGATACGAGGCCAACATCTTATAGCATTGTTCAACAACTCCAACACACTAATGCAAAAATCTCCATGTTTGAGTTGCTTCAGATATCTCCAGCTCATAGAGCTATTCTAGACAAAGCTTTGCTCGGATCCAATGTCCCTGATAACCTTGATTTAGACAGGTTCCAGACTATTGTTAGACACCTTACATCTCCATAGTATAGATCCTTTTCAGAGGAAGATGACAACTCCTTGAGTCACCCACATAACCAGCCCTTACACATAGAAGTCTTGATCCAGAACTGTAGAGTCAACCATGTGTTGATAGATGGGGGTGCTGGCCTAAACATTTGTTCTTACAGCTTGGTCACACAATTGGAATTTTCAAAATTGGCTATTGATCCTAGAAAGAAAATAACTATAAAAGCCTATGATGAACAAGAAAGATCTTCTAAAGGCACCATTGTCTTACCTATCAGAGTAGGTCCAATTATCAGAGATACTATATGTCAAGTTCTTGATCTACCTTTGGCTTACAACATTCTTCTAGGGAGACCATGGATACATGAGATGAAGGCTATTCCTTCTACATTCCACCAATGCTTGAAATTTCCTTATGAAGGAGTGGAGGTCACTATTCCAGTAGACATATCCACCACTTGCAATAAATTGAAGGAGAGTGCAGATAAACTTGTCCCTAATAACAGAGAATCTTCCATTGAGCCAACAAAAGAAGCATCCACATCTAAAATGGAAGATCTTGCAAAAGAGGTCAATATCAAAGAAAATGGTATGGGAGAATATACTATAGAGCAAGTCTTATCTTTGACATCTCTACCTATCTCACCTAAGTCTTATGGACAATCTTTAAAATAGTCCAAACCAGACTCTAAAGAAACTCTTGAGGCATATAAAAAGAATTTTGTAGCAGAACAAGTCTCCAGGCAGGAATTTGAAGAGGATGAAGCTATGCTTGCATGGCTATACAAAGATGAACCTGAATCTCAAGCTGTTCCAACTAGTGACTCTACAGTATCCAAAATCCCTTCTAAGGCATATAGTCCAGGAGATAAATTAATAGCTAAGATGGGATATTCTAGTAAAGGACCTCTAGGAGTTAGAGGAAAAGGTCTTATAACACCTATTTCACATACTAGTAGGGCAAACAAAGATACTGTTGGCCTAGGCTTTAAAAAGAAACCCTTCCACCTCAAAGGTAATTGTTCTCATGTCATAGAGTAGATCACACCAGGTGAACCCCTTCTTAAGAAAGAAGAAACTAAACCATCAGATAGTGATTCAGACAGCTCTCAACCCATCCCTTATGAGCATTTGCCTAAGGAAATCACATATCTCCTTGAAGCTGAAGATGATCCAATCAAAAGAATTAATGTAGTAGAAACACAAGAACCTACTATCAATCAAGAGATAGTTGCAACACAAGAACCAACTAATCTCGAAGATAATCAAACACACAAAGAGGAAGGTGGTAGTTATTCTGAGACAGATTCTCATGAGTATGAATTCAAATCAGAATCTGAGGGTAACCCTTCTTGGGGTATTCATCCTGACTTCACTCATGTTCTTAGATTTCCTAGAGGCATGGATGAAGAATCTAATGACTATGAATTGGGAGCCATTCCAGAAGGAGATGAGCTTATTATAGAGAAACATGTTGATGTTATTCACCAATATGCACCTAAACCCAACGTAAGTCTAGAATGAAATGATGAACCTATCAAGTCTAATCCACCGATGGCTGAATTGGACTCCCAAAATGACATTGAGCCTATTCACGAATTGAATGTCTTAAGTTGTAATATCACCTTGGAACTCAAGTGTCAGGTTAGGACCAATGATGATAGATCCATATCCGTAAACACTATCTCCCAATCTTTCCCCATTTTGACTATCCAATATCCTAAACTTCTTGATCAAACCTCCACAAATCCGAGCCATGATATTTATACCTTCCCAAATGACTATGCCCTTGCTTGCTACCTCAATGCAGTTGAGCCTATGAGGAATTCCATTAGTGAACTGAGCATTAGCATGACGAAGTCGGACATCAATTATCTTAGTTAGAAAAATAAGAATAAGAATAAAAAGAAAAGGAGTTCTGAGGGTGAAAACCACTTTGTGGTAGTCTCAGAACCTACAAAAGTAAAAATAAAAGATGTATCTGAAGGTGAAAACCTCTCTGAGGTGCCTAAGGATGATATATTTGATGTCCTTCCAAGTCATTTATAGGATAGATCTCCAGTTCTAATTGAGGCCACTCAATCCATCAACTTGGGAACAACAAAAGAAACATAGTTGATTCATGTAGCACAATCTTTATTAGAAGAAGAGAAGCAAAAAATTACAACATTCCTAACAGAGAAGAAGATCAACTTTGCATGGAAATATTCAGATATGCCAAGGTTGGATCCTAATCTTATAATGCATCATTTATCTATAGCTCTAAATGTCAAACCTGTTAAGCAAAAGTTAAGAAAGATGCATCCTCATGTTGTACTCTTGGTAAAAGCTGAATTAGAGAAGCTCCTAAAAGCCAGATTCATCTGAGTTATTGATTATGTAGAATGGATCTCTAATATTGTACCTATTTCTAAACCAGAAAAATCAATAAGAGTATGCATAGACTTTAGAGATGTAAATAGAGTGTGCCCTAAGGATGATTTTCCATTACCTAACATTGATATGATAGTGGACATGACAACGAGCTTTGGGATGTATTATTTAATGGATGGTTTTTCTGGATATAATCAAATAAAAATTGCTCTAGAAGATCAAGAGAAAACTGCTTTCACATGTGCATGGGGCATCTTCTGTTGGAATGTCATGCCATTTGGGCTTAAGAATGCTGGTGCTACATATCAAAGAGCTATGACTTCTATTTTTCATGACATGATGCATAGGACTATGGAGGATTATGTTGATGATACTTTAGCAAAATATATGATTAGAGCTTAACATGTAAATGACTTGAGAAAAATACTAGACATAATGGAAAAATTTAGTCTTAGACTAAATCCTAAGAAGTGTGCTTTTGGTGTCACTTCTGGAAAACTCCTAGGATACATAGTCTCAAAGAAGGGCATTGAAGTTGATTCAGCTAAAGTAAAGGCTATCATGGAAATGCAACCTCCAAATAATATTAGTCAAATGAGGACATTGCAAGGAAGAGTTCAATCTATCAGAAGATTCATATCACAACTGGCAGACATATCACAACCTTTTACAAAAACATTACATAAAGGTGTGACCTTTGCATGGAATGAAGAATGTGATAACAACTTTAATCATATCAAGAAGTATTTATCAAATCCTCCTATCTTGATGCCTCCAATTCCAAGGAAGCCTTTGATCTTATATGTCTCCGCTACAGATACATCACTGGGGGCATTGCTTGCACAAAATGATGAGAACAAAAAGGAAAGAGCTATATACTATATCATTAGAACATTGGTTGCATATGAAAAGAATTATTTAATGATTGAGAAAGCTTATCTAGCTGTGATCTTTGCATCATAGAAAATGAGACATTGTATGTTATCTCATACCACACATTTGGTAGCTAAGATTGATCCACTCAAGTACCTACTAAGCAAAGCGGCCCTCACAGGTAGATTAACTAAATGGGTCATGCTCTTAAGTGAATTTGACATTGAATATGTGAAATGAAAAGCTATCAAAGGACATGTTATTTCTGATCAATTAGCATATGCACCTATGATTGATGATACACCAATGCAAATGAAATTTCTAGATTCCTCTATCATGACTCTTTCTTCTAGAGAATGGCAGTTATTCTTTGATGGCTCCTATACACAGAATGGGTCAGGAGCAGGCATATTGTTCATAACTCGTCAAGGATACTCAATCCCAAAAGCATTTAGATTAAAGTTCCCTTGCACAAACAATATTGTAGAATATGAAGCCCTTCTTATTGGCATGAAACTAGCAATTGAGTGGAGAGTAACAGAATTACACATTCATGGAGACTCACAACTTGTAATCCATCAAGTCAATGATGTGTACCAGACTAAAGATGAAAATCTCATCCCATACAAGAGAATGGTAGATGATTTAAAGAAGTATTTCATATCTATCACATTTGAGAAAATTCCTAGAACAGAGAATAAGGCTACTGATGCAATGGCCACGCTATCTACTCTATTACAATAGCCTGAACATGAGCTATGCTATGAGTTCCTGGTGGAAGCACTATCTTATCCTGCATATGACTCCCCCAAAACCCACATGATCTACACTGTTGTTGGTCATGATTCATCCGGATACAAAAACCTATTTTCCTATCTCCAAGACCAAATCATTCTTGATACCTTCAACCACCATGAAAAGAGATACCTTATCCGTAATGTCTCCTAATATGTCATCATTGGTCATGATCTATACAAACGAGGTCTAGATGGTACACTACTTAGATGTTTAGAACGGGAAAAGGCTCAATGTGCATTAGAGGAAGTCCATGATGGTATTTGTGGGTATTTGTGGGTCACACTCGAACGGTTTAACACTAGCTCAAAAACTTATTAGGGATGGGTACTATTGGCCTGAAATGGAGAAAGAGTCTATCAAATTTGCTAAGAACTGTCAAAAGTGCCAAGTGCATGGAAACTTAATTCATGCTCTAGGGAGAGATCTAATTCCCTTTACTACACAATGGCCTTTTCACCAATGGGCATTTGATCTTATAGGAGCCATACATCCTCATTCTTCTAATGGATATACCCATATAATCACAGCTATAGATTATTTTACAAAATGGGTAGAAGCAGTTCCTTTGACACAAGCAACTGGAAAACAAATATCTATGTTCATATTGAACAATATCATATGTAGATATGGGATACCTCATTCCATAATCACAGATAGTGGTGGACAATTCAAGAAGAAAGATCTAGATGATTTATGTGCCAAATTCTAGATTACACAACATTGGTCATCTATCTATTATCCTCAAGGGAATGGACAAGCAGAGGCTTCTAACAAGAATCTATTGAAAATCTTGCACCATACAGTTAATAAAATAGGAAGATACTGGCATCTCATGATCAATCCAGCTCTCTCGGCCTACAGAACAAGTATCAGAACACCTACTGGGGCTACACCTTTCACTTTAGTTTATGGGTCTAAAGTGGTACTTCCTATTGAGGTTGAAATCCCATCACTAAGAATCAGAATGCATGGTCTAGTAACTGATGATGACTACAGAGTGTCTAGGTTGCAAGAACTTGAACTACTAGATGAGTGCAGACAAGCAGCATATGATCATCTCAGAGTATATCAGAAGAGAATGTCTAGAGGTTACAACAAGAAAGTCAAACACAGAGAATTTCAGGTTGGTGATCTAGTCTTGAGAGAGAATCCTAAAAATCAATCACATCGAGAACGCAAGGGGAAGTTTGAACCCAACTGGTTGGGTCCCTTTGTAACCACTACTACTTTTGACTCTGGTGCCTATCAACTCTCAATGATTGAAGGAGAATAGCTCTGAGAACCAATCAACGTTATCCATTTGAAGAAATTCTATGCCTAAGGCATTCAGTCCATGGTAAAATGTCCTGAAAAAATAAAAATAAAAATCAGAAAAGGTCCTGAAAAAATGAACATCTTGGTGAAAACCTAGCAATAGGTGCCTTGATGATTCGCAAAAAAAGTAAAAAATATCAAAAGTACAAAAAAATTGAAAAAATGAAAAATACAAAAAAAATGAGAAAAAGAAAAAGTGCCTTGGTGAAAACCTGGAAACAGACGCCTTGGTAGCAAAAATAGAATCTCTGCCAAGATGGTGAAAACCTGGCAAATGGGTGCCACTTGTTTCAAAACACTCCATCTATCAGCGCAATCTTGGTCTTTCCCAGATTTCATTCTTTCTTTAGTTTGTACATATCTCCTGGTTTGTTTCTACTTTCCTATTTTCAATAAGTCGGTCTGTACACCAATTAGCTCAAGCGTCTGTATCCTATCAATGTTAAAACTTGGGGGCAATCAAAGACATATCCTATGGCCTCCAATGTATCTGAGATGTATCATATCCAATCAGAGTCCTTCGAAGCTTTATCCGAGTCAGTCAGTCAGTCTTGTCTCCAGAAAGGATTTTTGCATCTACAACAACGCAATCAAACAAAACTGAAAACAATCTATACTTTTTACATGCTTTTATCTCCTTGTATGCTTACTGATTCGCATTGAGATTTTTGTGTATTGTGTTCCTTCGAGCTCTTTGATGATGTCCTTTATAGGATTTAGAGAGTGATGACTAGGGGCATAATCTTTTCTTTGTCTTCTGCTTGTATGTGAAAATCTAACAACTTTGGAAATTTTGGATTGAAATGGTGTTCGACTATAAGAGCCTCTATCTCAAATTGGATGGCCATGCGTACCTCAACCATTGATACCCAGAAAATCCAAGAAATTTTGATCTAACTATTGTATTTTTGAGTGAGTTCTTTCTTTTATTGTGAAATGCGATCTTACCTAAGGATGTGAACGATAAAGGGTCACTACAGGTAATTCACATTGGATTTCGAATGCCCTCCTGATTGCTTCATGTGTTTGTACCGCAAGGCATATTCTGGTCATCAAAACATTTATGTTTTGATGCTTATACAAATTGCTATATCAAAATGGACATGATATTCAGGTCATCTTAGTGTTTATGCCTTGCTGCTTATATCTAATTCGACATTCTGAAAACAAAATCAATATTGATATGTCCATGGTTTCATAATCAATGCTTGTTGTATTGATTCTTGCATATACAAATTGATATTCATATGTCTATGGTTTCATAACTAGAGGGCATTGTATTGATTTATCTGGTTACCTAAAAATTCAATGATGAGAATGATCGACACATGATCAGTGACTAGGTCCTAGGTCTTAGGTTGCATTTCATTCTGCATGTTTCTTTGCATTTTGCATGTTTGTGTGATCTCACGATGGTTAAATGAACTTCAATGCTTAAAAAATTCTCCACTTGTCTCTTCAAATCTAACAAGAGCTGAATCTTACACAAAGGTCCATCCAACGAAACAACAAGTAGAATCTATTTTTGGGATCAAAATCAAAATCTGAGATCATTCATATTATTAACTACTTGCATAATCGACCTTCAATCATCACAAAAATTTAGAATTTAACTTAACTAATTATCTTACATCAAACTATCAAAATTTCAACTTGGTCAACTATGGTCAACTCATGGTCAAACCTAGTCAAACTTGGTCTCCAGGACCTCTAAACTATGTAGAATGCGTTGTCGAATGTGTATAACCACTTATCAAATCAATTAACATGCTTCTAAACTATCAACGCTGACTTTTCTTGTCAGAATTCAATTTTTATCCCGAAGGGGGCATGGTATTGCACATCATTCAAAGTTTGTAATCTAAAGCTGAAATCATATCTTTCCTTAGTAATCGAGACAACAACCACATCTAGTTGTTGATTCATCATAAAGACCTCATCGCTCGGGGCAAATCAATCATCGCTTGGGGCATATCAGATTCATTGAGATCCATATCAATCTGGTATTCTCTTAATCTTGTAAACGGTATCAATTTTGTACAACCATCAGTTCATTAGTGTTATTTCCTTGGTTCTTCGTAACTAAAGGGTTCAGATGTGATACCAATGTGATTCTTATTGACAATCGGGTCTGGAATCGGTCACTCACTTCTTCGCAATCATAAGGTTTGGAATTAGGTGTTTTGACACTTTTTCACAATCATCGGTTCATTTACCTGTTATAGTTAACATTATCTTTGGTCATTCAGGACCTATTATCTTCATATCAATTTCAATCAGTTTCTGCTTCATATCAATTTCAATCAGTTTCATATCTTTATCATACACAAATTGTCTTTGAACCACTGCGCTTCGCACAACAATTCAAAGAGGGGCAAAATGTAATACCCCAAAAATGGGCTATAGGTTCATTAACCTCCTATATCGACAAATCAAATGAAATTGACATTGAAGTCCTAACCTAAGGCACATCTGAACATTATCGAATCCTAATTGATTATCTTAAATTTTGCATCGAGGAATATTCCTAGAAATATTCCTAATTATCATAATTATCTTTAATTTAATAATTATTTGGCGATAAATCATATTTATCCTAAAGTTGATTAATTGAATATGATGAATATTTAATTAATTAGATTTAATACTACCACTTAATTATTTAATTAAATTTAATTAAATTTATTCCTAATTATTATTATTTAAATTTGACAATAAATCAAAATTCCTATCATTAATTGATTAAATTCTTATTTAATTAATTAAAGCAAGTTGTCATATTTAATGATATTATTTTTGAATAAAAGTTTGATTTTAATAATTGATTAACCAATAAATCAATTGTTATTTTTAATTCTAAAAATCAGTTAAGTTGAGGATAAATCACTTTATTTATTTATTTAATTCATATTAATTATGCACATCCAAAAAGCAGTTAAACTATAAATCAGAAAATCAATTCAAGTTGTTTTAAAGTTGAAACTCAACTTTGTTTTGAGTTAAAAGATGATCTCAACTTCTGATTTAAATCATAAAGCTTTTTTTGCATGATTTATTGAGTTAACTATCTTTAATTCCTTGTTGACTCAAAAATCAACTGAGTGATTTATGGCTTTTTCCATGCACCTCCAAAGCCCTGGATTTCTATAAAATCAAGGCTCAGCTCTTCACAAATCATCTCATTTTTTTGCAAACTTATGCTGGGGAATTGGTATTTGAAGAATTGAAGCTTCTTTGCGAATCAACAACTTTTGTGAGATGATTCATATTTAGCATATCATTGTTAGATTAATTGTATTGCATATCAGTTTTTCATATAGATTAAATTTCATATCATTTTTTATATTATTGCATAGAAAAACCAAAAAAAATAGATTAATTTGCATCTAATTCATATCTAGATTTTGCATTTAAATCCTTCATTTAGGTGTCATCAAGGTCACTGATCTCGGTCCAATCTGAGAATACATACTCGCACCTACTAGAAGGCAGTAAATCACCTGGTTAGATTAGTTTCCATTTCATTGCACGATTTTGATTTTAGCTAACCTCTAATGTTTTACTGAAGTGTTGTGTCTACAACTAGGTACAAAATTCACACACACAAAATGCAGTGATAGATGGATAGAATGTATGCATATGTGTAATGTATGATTTAAGTTATGCTTATAGTGGATGCACTTGTAAATGAGTATGTAAATGAGTTTATGAATGCAAATGGAAATGAAATGAAAATGCAATGGATATGTAATGTATATGGTACTAATCATCTCACGCAGGATTGTCACAATATATGATAGGTACTAATAAAAAAGATACATTTTGAAGATCGAGAGCGAGGACCGGACACTTGTGCAGCCAAGATGAAATCAGGACAAAAGATGAGAACCTTTGATGAATAGAAAGCAATCAAGAGAGTAACAAGATATCATCTCAAATGCAAGCTTAGCATGAAAATGCAAGCCTAAGCTAAAATGCAAGCCTAGAATGAAAATGCAAGCCCTAGGACTTGCTTGTTGGACTCACTGTATTTATCATCATCGAGTTCGTTTAAGCACGAGATGATCGCAAGATGTCATACAATCCTCACTAACATTACAATTATGAGAATATGAATATGACATAAGTCTTAGATTTGTCAAAATGAGGTGTAAGCATTAAGGCACAAGAAGCCAGAATGACTTGAACACCTATTCCTTTTGATTTAACAATTTAACATAAGCATCAAAGAACAATTGCTAGATTGACTTGAATGTTGCTTGCAAAAAAACACACCAGACACACGAGAGTTTCTTCTTTTGCCAAAGAGTTCTCGCAATGACCCTTACATTCACTTAGCAGGACGAGTGTTAGCAATTTTACTTGTAGCAGAAAGAAGTCACTTAAAACAGACAAGGAGAAGAACCAACCTCACCAAAGCATCCATATAAAAGGAGTCAAGGTACGCATGGCCATCCAATATGAGATGAAGGCTCTAATAGATGGACACCCCTCTTATATGAATTCATTGGATCATTGGAACTAAACCAACAAACAAATAGCAAAGGAAAGATCATGCCCCCAGTCTTCACATCTCTCAGTCAAGAAAGACGTCTTAGATTCGCTCGAGGAGAAATGATAAAGCAAAAAAAAAAACAAGCAAAGGAAAAGCTTAGCATGCTTCAAAAGAACAAAAAATCAATTTCAGTTTCAGTTTACATTTGTGTTCAAGCGGATTGAAGTCGAATCGAAAGCAAACAACATTTAAAGTCTTGATGGGATAGCGACAACAGACAGACGTAGTGAGAACCACTGGTGACTATTGCGAGAGGTGAAGTATTAAGAAGATATCAGAGCGCAAACCAAGTATCAGCAGGCAGACACAGTGAGAACCACCGGTGACCAATACAAGGAAGATTCTCAAAAGAGAGAATAAAGCATGAGCGAAACATCAACAGGGAGATGCAGTGAGAACCACTGGTGACTGATATAATGAAGAGATCCCAAAAGAGAGAAATCAAATGAAAGCTAGGTATCAATATGAAGGCATAGTGAGAACCACTGGTGACCGATACATGAGAGATCCTCAAGGAGAGAGATCTCAAAAGTAGCTAGACATTAGCAGGCAGACGCAGTGAGAATCGCTAGTGACTGATGCACAAACAAAACTTACGAAAGTGATAGGACAATGCCCCCTAGACCAGGAAGGTGCCCCAAAGTGTGAACCAGTTCCAATCCATGAAGAGTCGAGGAAAATCTCAAAGACAACTAAAAGAAAGTGCATGAGCTGGCAAACTAAAGCAGGAAACAGACTAAAAGCAAGAAACCAACTAAAGAAGGAAAGCAAGAAAGCAATCTAAAGCAGGAAAATAAGAGCCAAGTGATGTTGAGATGAGATATAGCTTTATGAAACAAGAGGCGCCTATTTACCAGATTTTCACCATCTTGGCAGAGATTCTATTTTTGCTACCATGATGCATGTTTACCAGGTTTTCATTAATGGCACATTTTTCTTCTTTTTCAATTTTTTTGTACTTTTCTCTTTTTTTATTTTTTTGTATTTTTGAATATTTCATTTTTTTTGGATTTTTGATCTTTTCACTTTTTTGTATTTTTAAATTTTTCACTTTTTTGTATTTTTTCAATTTTCAATTTTTATTATTATCAAGGTGCCTATTTACTAAGTTTTCACCAAGATAATAGATACATCAAAGTACTTGTTTACCAGGTTTTCACTAAGATGATCATTTTTTTAGGACATTTTGCAATTTTTAAGGATTTTTTGCAATATATCATTTTTTTGGATTTTTTCAAGGTCGATAAGTATGTACATGAGCATATAGAGAATGCCTCAGCTATAGAATTTCTTCAAGTGAAGAGCATTGATAAGCTCTTTGAGTTGTTCTCCTTCAATGGTGGAGAGTCGATAAGTGCCAGAGCCAAATGCTGCAGTGATGACATACAGACCAAACCAATTTGGTTCAAATTTCCCTTTCTGGACTCGCTGCTACTGATTCTTGGGGTTCTCCCTCAGGATGAGATCACCCACTTGGAATTCTCTTTATCTGACTTTCTTATTATAGGCTTTAGACATCCTCTTTTGGTATGCTCTTATATGATCGAATGCCACCTTCCGACGTTCATCAACTCACTCAAGCTCTTGAAGCTGGGATATTTTGTTTTCTTCATTAGTGATGAGGCCCCTTAGAGAGATTCACAATGTCAGAATCTTGACCTCAATAGGTAATACTACCTTTGCTCCATAAACCAAGGTGAAGGGAGTGGCCCCCATTGGTGTTCAGATACTTGTTTTGTAGGCCCACAAAGCTGGATTAATCTAGAGATACCAATCTCTACCATATTTATGAACTGTTCGATGCAAGATTTTGAGAATTATCTTATTAGAAGCCTCTGCTTTTCCATTACCCTGAGGATAATAGATAGATGACCAATGCTAAATAATTATGAATTCGGTGCATAAGTCTGTCAGGTCCTTATTTTGGAATTGTCCCCTATTTTCAATGATAATAGATGAGGGTATACCATATCTACAAATGATATAATTCAGTATGAACATAGCAATAGTTTTGCCATCAGCTACAGCTAGAGGCACTGCCTCAACCCACTTGGTAAAGTAATCAGCAGCTGTGATGATGAACTTATGTCCTTTTGAAGAAGAAGGATGTATCTACCCAACCAAGTCGAAGGCCCATTGCTGGAATGGCTAGAAACTGATGATAGGACTAAGCTCATTAGCAGGAGCATGAATCAAATTCCCATGAAATTAGCATTGCTTGCAAGTCTTGGCATATTGAACAGCTTCTTTTTCCATGTCTGGCTAGTAATAACCAGCTCTAATAAGTTTTTGAGGTAACGTCAGACCACTAGAATGAGACCCACATATACCTTCATGTACCTCAGCTAGCACATGTTTGGACTCATTGAGTTCTAAACACCTAAGGAGGGTACCGTCTAGACCCCGTCTATACAAGTCACTTGCTATGAGGACATACCATGAAGTAGTAAAAATTAGGTGATGCTTTTAATTTTGGGTATAGGTGTCTGGAATGATCTGGTCATGAAGGTAGGAAAATATATGGTGGTAGTGGGATGAATCATGCCCAATGACTGAACAAATCATCTGGGATTTAGGAATATCATAGGTAGGGTAGTGTAATGCCTCCACCAAGAATTCATATTTGAAGTCATTTTCTGGCATTTGTAACATTGAGGTGAGAGTAGCCATAGCATCAACTACTTTATTATCTTCCCTTGCAATCTGCTGGAAAGAAATGTGTGCAAAGTACTATTACAGATCATCCACCATTCTTTTGTAAGGTATTAGTTTGTCATCTTTAGTTTGGTAGACATTGTTGACTTGATTGATGATTAACTGAGAATTTCCAAAGACCTTGAGCTCATCCACATGCCATTCAAGGGCTATCTTCATTCCATTAATGAGAAATTCATATTTAGCTATGTTGTTTGTGTAGGGAAACAACATTTTATATACTTTTGGCATTGGGTATCTTTGAGGTGTAACAAACAGAATGCCTACACTAGATCCTTGCTAAGTGAATGATCTATCAAAGAACATGCTCCAAGATTGATATGTGAGAAGCATGATGGATTCATCCAGAAAGGCTGGTGATCTTTAAAAGGAGCTTCCACCAGCTGATCATCAATTGCTTGTCCCTTAATAGCTTTTCTTTCCACATACTCAATGTCAAATTCACTAAGTATCATCACCCATTTTGCTAATCTACCCATGAGGGCAGCCTTGCTCAACAAGTACTTTAGTGGATCAATTTTTGAAATAAGCCTTGTGGTATGAGCTAGAATATAATGCCACAACTTCTAAGAAGAAAATACCACTGCTAAACAAGCCTTGTCAATGATAGAATAATTCATTTCATAGGAAACCAATGTTCTATTGATATAATCTATTGCTCTCTCTTTGTTGTTCTGATCTTCTTGAGCTAGGAGAGCACCCAAAGATGTGTTTGTTGCTGAGATGTATAGTATAAGAGGCTTCCAATGAATAGGAGGCATCAAAATTGGTGGATTATCAAGATACTATTTTATTTGAGTAAGTCCCTTGTCACATTCCTCATTCCATTCATAGGTCACATTCTTATGCAAAGTTTTAGTAAAGGGTTGTGACTTGTCGACCAACTGTGAAATGAAGCATCGAATAGATTATAGCCTTCCCTATAATCCTCTCATTTCAATGATATTCTTGGGTTGAGGTATGTCCATAATAGCTTGCACCTTTTCAGGATCAACTTCTATGCCTTTAGCTGAAATGATATAACCCAAGAGTTTCCTAGAAGTAACACCGAAAGCACATTTCTTTGGATTAAGTCTGAGACTAAATTGTTCCATGTGGTCAAGGATGGGACCCAAATCTGTGAGATGAGTTCTTCACTACATGCTTTTGGCTAAAGTATCATCCACATAATCCTCTATTATTTTATGCATCATATCATGGAAAATAGTAGTAACGGCTCTCTGATATGTTGCTCCAGCATTCTTAAGCCCCAAAGGCATGACATTCTAGAAAAAGGTGCCCCAAGCACATGTAAAAGTGGTCTTTTCTTAATCTTCTGGCATAATTTTGATTTGATTATAACCAAAAAATTCATCCATCAAGGAATACATCTCATAACCTATTGTCATGTCTACTATCATATCAATATTAGGTAGTGGGAAGTCATCTTTTGGACATGCCTTATTTAGATCTCTAAAATATGTACATACACGAATGGATTTATCATGTTTAGTGATTGGAACAATGTTTGAAATCCATTCTGCATAATCAATAGTTCTTATGAAACCAGCCTTAAGAAGCTTTTCTAGTTCTCCTTTGACCAAAAGCGCTACATGTGGATGCATCTTTCATAGCTTCTGTTTAACAGGTTTGATACCTGGTGCAATGGACAAATGGTGCATGATTAGATTGGGGTCTAATCCAAGCATGTCAGAGTAGGTCCATGCAAAGTTTATTTTCTTGCTCTGAAAGAAGCTCGTGAACTCTTCTCTTTCTTCAACAGACAATGTTTGTGCTAAATGAATAATCTGTTGAGCAACCTCTACACCCAAATTGACTGCGTGTGTTAGCTCAATCAATACTGATGACCTCTCTTGAAAGTGTCTTGGAAGCGTATCAAGTATCTCATCCTTGGGTGCCTCAAAGAGGTTTTCACCCTCGGATACGTCTTTTATTTTTACTATTTTTGGCTCTGATACTGCCACAAAGTGGTTTTCACCATCAGAGCATCTATTTTTTCTTCTTTTAATTTTTTGACTGAGATACTTGATATCCACCTCTGTCATGTTGACATTGCTTTCACTGGTGGAGGACATCATAGGTTCAATAGCATGGAGGTAATAGGCTAGATCATAATCATTCTAGAACGTTAGGACTTCATTGGATTTGGAAGGGGAGTTCCAGTTTATCAGATCGGGATGGTGAAGTGATAGGGAAGTAGTGACTGGTTCAACTGCATTCATGGTATAAGCCTCAAAAGCGTTGATGAGAAAGTCAAGACCTAGAGCGATCTCATACAAAGGAGTGTTTGAATCCCTATAAGACCTTACATCGAAAGTAGAGGACATGTTAACATGAGTGGTGTCGAATTCATGCAGCCTAGCACTAGACCGTTCACCTACTTTGAGGAGTCTTTCATACATGTGAACACTATCTATGTCTACATCATAAGTAGCATCAGACAAAGAGTCAAAATCATATTCATGTGAGTCAGTACTTGATGTGGGAATTTCATTAGTAGCATCATCAAACTCATTATTATCCCTTGTGGCATTAATAGCTTGCTGAAGTTGTTCTTGTTCAAAATACTTTTGAAAATTTGGTGGCCTATATCGTTCACCTTGAAAATTGGGATCATCATTCAATGTTGCTTTCCATTCCTCATATGTGAATTGGTACACTAAATAAGTTTTATCAGAATCATTATCAGTATCAGTATTTGTCTCTACCATATGAACAAGTATGATAGACTCATCAGGTTTGGCAAAGAGTGTCGCAAGATCCGTAGGAATAGGATATGGAAATGTATCTTCATCGGAGCTTTCCTCTGGATTCACTTCTGGAGTGGCATCTTCAATTTCTTGTTCAGATTCAGGTTCAAGCTCAAGAGCTAACACAAATTTCTTGGTCCCCAAATGAAAGGGAGTCTTTTTAAAGCCTAAGCCACTAGTATCTTTTGTGCGGTGACCTATAGCTTCAATGGGTTTTAGTAAGCCATTATCATTTTTCCCTATAGGACCACTCCCCTTATAACTGAAGTGCTTCATGATCTTGAAGGCTTCACTATATGGTTCTTGCTCTAAATCTAGAGGTGGAGTGGTTGTTTCAGCTGTTTCTTTTCCTTTATAGATCCATGCTCTGATAGCTCTCTCTTCATCCTCATCTTCTAAAGGCATAGAGGCCCTTACAAAGGTGCCATCATAAACTATTTGAGGAGCATTAGAAATTTTTTTGTCCTCAGAAGGTCTCCCATAAGAGCATGGAGATAGAGGTAGAGAAACCAGTGATTGCACAGGTTCCATTTGGTATTCTCCCATGCTTATATCCTTAAGTCTCAAAGTTTGTTCCATTTCTTTCAGTTTAGCATCATAAAACTCAGTAGATTCTCTATTTTCTGGAACAAAGCTATCTGTGGTTTGTGCAAGAGTGTTGCAAGAGAAATTGGTATTTGTAGGTACAGTGACTTCCACCCCATGGAATGGGAACTTAATTCATTGATGATACGTGGATAGAACAACCTGCATCTCATGAATCCAAGGCCTACCCAACAAGATATTGTAGGCAAGAGGAATATCGAGCACTTGGAAAGTAACATCTCTCTCAACAAGACCTACGTGAATAGGTAGCATAACTAAGCCTTGGGACTTTTGTTATTCCTCATCATAAGCTTTGATGGTAATCTTTTTGCGAGGGTCTATACAATTCTCATCATAACCTAGCTAAGTGAGCAGTTTAGCAGAACAAATATTAAGACCAGCACCGTTGTCTATAAGCACTCAATGGATGCCTTTAGGGCCTATCATGACCTCTATATGCAAGGGAGTGTTATGCAGGTGACTCAAAGAGTGATCATCTTCTTCAAAGAAGGATAGATAGTGAGGTGAAGTAAAATGACCCACCATAGATTGGAACTGGTTGAGATTGAAATCCTTGGGAATGTTTGCCTCGGCAAGGGCCTTATCCAAAATCTACCTGTGAGTAGGCGAGATCTTCAACAACTCAAAAATGGTAATCTGAGCATTGGTTCATTAGAGTTGATCTAAGATGCTATAATTAGCTGAGCTATTTCTAGGAATAGATTTTGTGTTTTTGTTGGCGGGGCCAACAGTAGTCTTATCTGCAATTTTCTTCAAAGTGGAGGTGGAAGTATTGGGACCTTTCAAAACAACTCTTCCTTGTGATCAAGTGACAACATTAGCACAGTCTTGATATTATTCAGATTCAGACAAATGAGACACAAAACTACGCAAGAGAAAAGGAATCTTAGATTTGGGAGCATCGCCACTCCCTTTAAAAGTGATCACGTCACAATACTCTATCTCGACAGGTTCGATCATACCAATAACATTGTCATTATTAGTGTACGTGTAATTGACTTTAGCATTGGTATTCTTGGAGTTTGAAGACTCACCCTTCTCATGCGAAGGGAAGGGATCCTTAAAAGATTGATGGTCTGAATTCTTATTATGGTTCTCCACAAGGATGTCACCATTGTCAATGAGATCTTGAACTTTATGCTTTAGTTGGAGACAAGTAGAAGTCTTATGACCAATGTTCTGGTTATATTCATAGTAAGCATTATCATTCCACCAATGAGGTCATGGTTGTGGGTCATAAGTACATTTTTCCAAAGAAGTAAGAACCTGATTCTCTATAAGAGTTTTATAGACCACATCAAGAGGCTCTCCCAAAGAGGTGACATCACGCTTGGGTCGAGAAGCCCAAGGTTTGTTCCTAGTAAATCTTGAAGTTTGTTGACTATCTGTTGTGGTCTCTTCGACAGCCTTAGCCACTTGTATACTGGAAGTAAGATTAAAAGTAGGCTTTGCAATAACATTATCCACCACTCCATCATTTACTACATCTCTGTTCTTATTGACAGTCTTTCCTTTATCCTTGTTTGTGGAGAATCCTTGTTTATTGTCCTTATTCAAAGTTAGTTCTCCCTTCTTGATCATAAAGGCCTCTATTTGTACTTCTTGTTTGATCATACTATCAAAAGTAAGAGGACCTTGCAATTGCACTTGGTATCCAAAGTCTGGGACAAGATTGTCCAAGAAAATGTCAAGTCTCTCAGACTTTGGTAGCTTGTGAGGACACTTCATACATAATTATCTCCACCTTTGGAGAAATGTTAGGAAAGATTCTCCTTGTCGCAGTTTTAAGTTGCAAAGGTCCTGGATATTGACCAGATGCTAAATATTATGCGAGTAGTGCTAGAGAAAAAGATTAGCCATTTCATCAAAAGTCTTAATACCAGTAGGCAATCTAGAGAACCATTCCATTTCTGGCCCACCCAAACTACGAGGAAACAAGCGCATAAGATAAGTTTGATCATGCATAAATTCCATAGTCAATGGGCCAAACTCCCTTAAGTGATCTTGGGGATCAGTTGCACCCAAGTATTTGTCATATTTAGGGAGTTTGACACCTTTGGGAAAAGGTGGCATATGAAGACTTCTGTCAAATTGGAAAGGACAAATGCTTTCCATCATGAATTGTTGGGCAGGTTTGTCTTTACTCCTCGCAAGTTGACTAATATGATCTTGCATTTCTTGGACCATCTTTTGCAAGTTTGCGATCTTAGTTTCTTCTTCCTTAGCTATGAGTGTTTCAACTTGATAGTCTTGGGGCAACTTGGCCCCTTGTTTAGCTAGCTCAAGGAAGTACTTTTGTTTCTCCTCTAGGAGAAGGATCTCCATCATTTTAATAAGACCCTTATTAGCTTTGGCAGTGTCTATATCTTATTGAGTTATCACCTCATTTTCATTCCCAAGAATCTCATAAATACTCAGAATCTGATCTTGTTGTTGATCATCTTGGTTTTGATTGAACGAAGGAGGACGATAGAAATAGGCGGGTTGTCGATCACCTTGAGGTTTGCTTCAAGATTGATCATCATTGTGGGACTGATTTTGGTCATGTGGAGATTGACCATGAGGTTTCTCATTCCGAGGTTGAGCATGACATGGGTCATTAGAGGATTGACCATGATATTGATTGTTTTGAGATTGATCAAAGGTTTGACTGTACTTGCCCGACTGAAAGTCAAATGGATCTTCCATCTTGCTGTAGGCTTGTGCAGTACATGAATTCTCAGTGAAATGATATGTCTAGTGCTAAAAGGGTGCAGCCATGATAACCTTTGGTGAATGAATAGGATCAAAAGTTTTAACAAATTCAAGTGAGAAGATATCGTCAATAGTATCACTAGGTTTAATGATAGGATTATTCTCAGTAGGATCAATAGGTACAATAATAGGATTAGTCTAAGGAAGAGGTCTTCCAAAGTTGTGAAACAATGAGTTGTCTTGGAAGAACGAGTTGTCTTGCTCTTGAAATGAGAAACCAGGTTGCGCTTCAAACAAAAAATTAAAATACTCTTGAAACACTAGAGGTGATGGTTGAGACAGACTATCTTCAGATTTCACAACAAATTCAGGAGGTTCTATTTCTTGATTAGGAGGTTCTCTTCTACCTTGATCAGGATTCTGAATGGGATAAGTCTTGCCACTTCTAGTCGTGATAGTCATAGATGAAGATAAAACAAGAGAGGACTCAAGATAATGCTAGACTCGGTCTCTAAGAACAATGCAAAGAAGATAAAGGATAGAACAACCAAGATGTGAGATGGACTTGGTATGAATCATCAAAATAGGTGGCTAGAATAGTCGAGGTAAGACTATCACAACACGAGATAAAAAAGGCATAAAGAGATAAGATAAACCAATGAGAGACAACATGAGTCAAATAAAAGACCGATTGATTCTTAACTCAAAACAACTAGTTTCTGACAGTGAACGATAGGAAAATAGAAAAATAGACCTCAGAAAAAAAGTAGATCAGATAAAAAGTCAAACAGTCAATGGCAAATAGGTCTCTGGTTTGAAAATTGAGCTACAGTCTCGCATGAGAGAGTACCAGGCCACACAAGAGAACATCAACCTTTGCGCGAGAGAACAAAGTCTCGCGCGAGAAAGTGCTCTGAAGAGTGAAACTTCACGTGGGAAAAGTGCAAAATTTGACAATCTGACATAGTTTTTGAGGTTAAAGTTGAATTTTGAGGTACAGCCTAAATTGATGTCTGACAAAAAATCTAGTTTCCTGACAAGTTTGAAGAACAGTTTAATCAACAATCTCATTTTGAGGTTTCAAGCATTCGTTTAAAGACACAAAGGTTCAAATCAAGCAGTTGTGATACAAGAAGCAGTCATTAACAGACCTATCAAGGACAAAGAAACTTGATAGCATCAGGGGAGTCTTTGTTTTATAATGATTGGAAAATGTTTAAGACTCGATAACAAACACATAGCTTAGTCCTATAAAGAAAATGGTGAGAAGCCAAAACCTTTGCCCCATTGCTTATGTGCATATGTGCAACTCACACAACCATGTCACCCCCTAGAGGACATCCGTGTTTTTGGTGTTTCCAAGGACTCAATAGTGTACGTTCCAAGGTTACCCTTGTAGTAGGGGCCAGTGTCGCAACCACCTTCAAGTGTCCAGGTGTATGCCTATGATGGGAATCTACAAGAGAGATTCTTCCCCCTCCCTGCACAAAGATTATGATTCCTTTCGGAGGTGAAATAGGTAGGCCACTAGCTAAGGAAATTTTTTAATAGGCTTTCATTCATGCTAACCATTGGTGCCCCTGATATAGGGTTAAGGCCTCGTAGCCACACCAACACCTGAAAGTCATACACCCTCACAAGTAGGGCTAGGAGCGGCGCTGCTGAGTATAACAGACGGAGCCTTCTCAAGATGATAGTCAAAGTCTTGAGAAGGAAGCTAATATGGTTTTGGAGTCTTTAGACTCAACAAAATGTTCTTTATTAGAGTGAGGCGGAATCATCGGTGATAGGTGGGTACTCACTTGGGTCATTCCCAGAGGTTCAACTTTCGGCAGGCCTTCTAAAGGTGACACAACTTGGTTTAGATCTGAGGGTTTGATTTTTTGTTTCTCTCAAAGAGAGAAGAGCATACTTCTCTACCTCATCACTTCACCCAAACACATCAAGAAGATTCATCACTGAGTTAGCTTCACTCCACCACATCTACAAGCTTTTGGGTTTCTGTTTCTCTCAAAGAGAGAAGAGCATAATCCCCTGGCAAATAGAAGTGTAAAGATTCACTACCTTTCTCTCCTTCCCCAAGAATTTGTCATATTAGTAAAATCATTAGGATTTCAGGTTCATTCATGGTCATCACCTCCATGTAATGAAGATCCAAATTCCCTACTCACTATCAAAATCCTCAATTAATTTTAATGGAGCCCTATTTAAACTATATGAATGAAAGCAAGAAACAAACACAACATTTTAGCAAGTCTTCAACTATCATCTTGCAATCAAACCATTAGCATGTTTTATGTTCTTTGGTCAAACGTCCTACAGAAAACTGTTATGTTGTGAAAATAATAGAGAAATAATAAACAACAACAAATAGGAAACTGTCAGAAATCTAAAACAGGAAAGATAGAAATTGAAAATTTTAAACTATTGTATCCAAATCTTGCGTGAGGAAGTACTCTACAGCCCACGAGAAAGTACAGGGAGCCGTGTGAGGATGCATCAGCTCACGTGAGAGAGTGCTACAAGGAGAGAAACTTTGCATGACAAGCTCTAGATTCTCATGCGAGAATCCATACACAAATAGTATGGATGCATGACAAAGCTTAAATTTCCTATCAGAAAAAATGAGAATGAGGCCAAAAATTGATCTGTCTTCCCCACGGTGGGCGCCAAAATGTATATAGTTGAATGTGGACCTCTAATCCAACTACACACACAACCTAATCATTACTCACATGATCAAATTACAAGAGAGAGTATGAATTACTCAATCTAAAATCCATCATGAAGTGACTTGTTGCCTCCTATGTAAATAGGGTGTTTAATTACTCTCAGATTGGAGAGACAACAACCATAAGACCCGTTCTACAATGGAGGATTTTCAAAAGCTATGATGATAAGCAAAAACTGAAATTAAACTAGAATGAGTGCAATTTAATCTAAGATGCTTTGAAAGAAATATGACATTAATCTAGATAGCTTGGAAGGAAAATATGAAGTGCAGATTATTCTAAAGAACTTGGAAAAGAAATTAGATTAAGCTATGAGAAAATAAGCCAAACTAAGTATCATGAAAATGCAATATTAAACTAAATGAAGATTATACTAAAATGCAATAAAAGCTTGGAATTAATGAAATTGAGACACAAAAATACTATAGTTTAATTACTCTAAAAAATGGCCTCTTTTGAATGAAGAAAAGAGGTTCATTAAATAGACAAGCTCGGGAAGAGAATGAAGAGGTTCTTGATTTGAAACTCCTGACCCTTCATTCCCATTTGAGACAAAAATGCATAAATTACTTAATTAAAAGAATGGAAATTGCCACAGAGGGTGACCTTTCGAATATTATGAATTATTAATTCAAAAATGAGTGTCCATTCAAATAACAAGTAATTATTAATTCATTTTCATGTATATTAGCCAAATGGGGTGGGTTTAATTTAATTCCAAGTACTTAGGACTTTAGGATTAAATTAATTTATCATAGGGGTAATTTAGCTAATAAAAGTTGAAGACTTTAGGAATTAATTTTAATATTTGATTAATGCAATTTAGGGTCTTTGCAATTGACATCAAGTTGAATTAAGTCAGGTAGGAGAGAGAAAATTGACTAGGAAACTAGGACTTTGGAGATGTAAAATTGATGAAAATGCACCAAAATTAATTGAATTTATTAGGTGCCAATTTTAGGGTATTACACTATCAATATTGGAGATCTGTCCTACAAATGACTCATAGGGACATCAAATATCTCATCCTTAGGTGCCTCAAAGAGGTTTTCACCTTCGAATACGTCTTTTGTTTTTACTATTTTTGGTTCTGAGACTACCACATAATAGTTGTCACCCTCAAAACTCCTTTTATTTTTATTTTTATTATTTTGACTAAGATATTTGATATTTGACTCCATCATGCTAATGCTAGGTTCAGTGATGGAAGTCGTCATGGGTTCCACTGTATTGAGGTAACATGTGAGAATGTAGTCTGTCAGGAAAGTATGGATGTCTTGGCTAGTATTATCAAAGGTTTGATCTATGAGTTTAGGGTGTTGGATAGTAAGTGTAGGAAAGGATTGGTTGATGGAATTGACACATATAGTATTGTCATCATTAGTTATGATCTGACTCTCAAATTCAAAGGTGATATTATGACTCAAGATATTCAGGTCATTAGTCATCTCAACGTCATTATTGGACCCATCGTTAGTGATAAGTGAATCAAACTCATGAGGTATGTCATTTCATTATAGAATCATGTCATGCATAGGTGTGTATTGGTGAATGACATATATGTGTTTTTCTATGATAAGCTCATCTTATTATAGAACAATTCCCCATTCACAATCATTTGATTCTTCATCTAAGTCCCTGGGAAAATCAAGAATGTGTGTAAAATCTGGATGAATTCCCCAAAAAGGGTTACCTTCAGAGTCTGAATGGAACTCATACTCATGGGAATCTATGTTAGAAACATCAGAATATCCTAGATGTTCAGTTATAGTGAGGGATGTTTCTCCTATTTCTATATTTGTGTCTTCTTTTGTATTAGTAGGTTCTTGTGTGTCTACTACATTGATTTGTTCTTTAGGTTTCTTTTCCTCCTTAAGAAGGTCTAAGATATTCTAAGGAATATGTTCATAGGGGAAAACATTTGTAGCATCAAAGTCATCACTTTCTTCTTGGTGTGTTTCCTCCTCTTCTTGGTTATCCATTCCTAGTTCTATCTGTTCTATCACATGAGAAGAGTTTCTACTAATATGGAAATATTTCTTCTGATAACCTGGAATTTATGTATCCTTGTTTGTCTAGCCATAGTGTTCAATGGGTGTGATGATACCTTTGCCTCATGTTCCTAGAGTTCCTTTTCTAGTGTATCCCATTTTAGACATTAGTTTGTGTCCTAGTCCATATGATTTTGAAGGAACTTTAGGTGATTTAGAGTCACACTTTTGAACTATTTTTGATTGGGACTCATCTTTGTATAACCAGGCAAGCACAACTTCCTCCTCGTTAGATTCTTGTTTTTGACACTTGCTATGTGATAAAGATCCCATTGAAGATAACTTGGGGTTCCTTAGTTGAAGGTCTTTCTTTCTCGAAAGGTTGCCCATATTATTTTGGTGAAAGCAGGAGGGATGTGAGAGATAAAACTAGTTCCATAGTGTACTCTCCCATGCTTGTGTCTTTGATCTTGATGCCCTTTGATAGGTATTTCATTTTTGATGTCAATGATATGTCAACTTTTTTAGTGAAAGACTCTCTGTTGTGTGGGATCAGTTTATCTGCACTCTCCTTTAGAGCGTTGCAAGATGTTGACATGTCTGCAGGTATAGTGATTTCTACTCCATCATAGGGAAATTTGACACATTGGTGATATGTTGATGGAATAGCTTGCATATCGTGGATCTAGGGCCTCCCTAAGAGAATGTTATAGGCCAATGAAAGATCCAACACTTGACAAGTGATATCTTTGATAACAGGTCCTATCCTGATAGGTAACACAATGAATCCTTTGGAGGACCTCTCTTGTTTGTCATATGATTTTATGGTGATTTTCTTTTTAGTATCAATAGCATCTTCTAAAAATCCTAGTTGTGTGACCAATTTATAAGAACAAATATTTAAACTGGCACCCCCATCTATCAGAACATGCTTGACATGATGATTTTCAATTAGGACTTCAATATGCAAGGGATGGTTATGTGAGTGACTTAATGAGTTATCATCTTCCTCTGAAAAGGAAATATACTGAGGTGAAGTTAGATGACCCACCATAGTTTGGAAATGATCAAGATCAAGATTGTCTAGAACATTCCAATTGAGTAGAGCTTTGTCTAGGACAACTCGATGAACATGATAGATTCGAAGTAACTCAAATATAGAGATTTTAGCATTGGTGTGTAGTAGTTGTTGAATGATATCGATTTGGACTCTTTGGGATTGGAAGATTTGGAAGCAGTCCTTTGTTTAGATGCAGAAGCCACTAGTACATTTGACCCACTTTTTAGACCAACATTTCCGACCAAGTTATAAAATGATTTTGTATGGTCAGTTATAGAAGGAAAAAATTGATTTTTTTAAAAATCTATTCCCCTGTTGGTCAAAATTACGACCAATCTTTAGGTTCGTTATTCCGATCAATATGGGAATAGAAGTAAAAAAAAATAAGGTTAAATTTTATACATATATCCCGCCTACCGACACATTTCATTTTGGCATAGTGTGCGAGAAAAGGAGTGTAGCTCTGAAGGAAAAGGGAAATGATGACAGAGGTTTTAGTTTAACCAGTGGCTCCGGCCCCACTACAATAATAGTTGGGGTGGGTGGACATAGTTGCACCTTCTAGGCATATACATCAACTACTTTCTGGGTTCATCAGTAGGCCCTATTATTCTAAAGGAGGTGGTATAAGGTGGGAAGCTACTCTAGGTCGACACCATGTGCCTATATGCAAGTAAGTTTGAAATAGTGGTTGAATATCACGGAAGTGCGGATCGGTGAGAATAAAATCTTCATTTTAAATCTTAACCAACTAGGGTTTTTAGAGTTTTTAAAATCTTACAGGTATGATAGACAGGTGTGTTAACAGTCTTTGTGTGATTTCTATTTTCAATGTGTGTAGATGTTCCCTAGTTGTTTCCTTGGTGATTTTAAACACCTATTGATTAATTTGGCTTTATTGATTTTTGAGACCAGGTTAAAAATCTACACAAACCCAAAACATATAAAGGAAAGAAACTTGCATTCCATTTCTTTTTCCTTACTGCAATATCTTTAACTGATCTTTGAAAAATGATTCTTGTTTTTCACCCGAATCTGTGTTTCCTCCATCTCGAAGGGGCTTTTACTCCTTAAAATGATTTAGTTTTCTACCTTAAATTGACTTTCAACAAATTTTACAATAGCTACAATTTTGAGGAGGCATTCCTTGGTAACCTCTTATTAAATAAGCTGGAGAAAATTGTTTATATTTTCACATTTTGCATGCATGTCTACTATTACTAATTGCACATGATAGACATTTTAAGATTTCTGTTAAATGGGTATTATGTCTGTTAATGGGTTGTCTTAAAGATTCCTACCACTGACATTCATAACTTGGAATTATTTAAAACATTTGGTGTGCATCAAGAGTTATCTCCAGCACATGCAAAGAGGAAAAAATTGGAAAGATGCCAGCATACTTACCAATCACCACATCCATCATGCTTTTCCATGAACATTGTTTGGCTGTCCATCGCTATTCCACTCTTCGACATTTAAGAAAACATTTACCATGCTTTACTATGAGCACAATATTTTATCAGATGGATTCAAAATCTCATTGGGATAATAATTATTAGTATGTCATTTCTATGTTTCCCGACTGTATATATATTAACCATGGTATTATAGATATCATATTGACAGGAATATTTTCTATTGCCAATCACAATTTTGTAAAAGTTTGCATGACTCATTATGAATTGATATACATTTCCTTTGTTGTCATATCTCAGCCTTAAATTTACCCAAAAAACAATAAGGACTAATCACATTGATATAACCTCACCCATAAGTTGATAAGAGAAAAATGAGTGAAATCCATCAATACAACCTTACCCAAGAATGCCTTAAAAAATGCAAAATACATTGATATAACCTCAAATAGGATTTATCAATTTTAAAATAGAAAGATACATTCATTTAAACCTGTCCATAAATTGTCATGAAAAAATAGAAAAATACATTGATTTAAACCTTATCCAAGATTTATCAAAAAAAAAAAAACATAATAAATTAATTTATCCCCACCCAAGATTTACTAACAAAAAGAGCATAACAAAACAAATTGACATAATCTCATCTAAAATTATCAAGATAGAAGGGCAAAATATCTTCAAATAACCTTGCCCAAGATTCTCCAAGAAAATAAATGTAGAATACAGGGATACAACTTCACCTGATAACTACCAAAAAAATAGAGCAAAAACCATTGGTAAAACTTCACTCAGAGATTTAGCAAGAAAAATAAAATAAATATACATTCATATTCGATACAACACATGTCTGTGAGGGAACTCACTAGATTTGGTAAGATGATTGACTCATAGGGTGTCCAGAAAATGGTCAATTAACTACATATATTAAAGTAAGGAATAAGGTCAAAGTGCATAAACTGACATAGGCATTTTCCTTTTATTAGAATCCATGCCCTCTCTCCATCGAAGTCATTAGAATCTGAGATGAAGATCTGTAAGATGCCTTTCATATCGAAATCTATCATTGCCTCTAATGCTTTTAGATGGCACAATCTCTTCGGTGACATCACAGGTACAAGAATGCTTGTAGAACTTAGAATAACAATCCTACCAAAAAAATTTGAGGCCTCTAAATATGCTTTGAGTTTAAATAAATATTTTTTTAATTTCCTTATTTATGTTTCCTTCAAGAGAAATTAAATGAGAGCAGTTGAAAAATGCCCAAAAGGAATAAAATTTCAGAGTAGCTTCAATTTCCAATAGGAATTAGCTAGGATCAATCATTTAAGGTCTTTGTTGATCATCCCTTTTATATACTAGCATTTAAATGGAACATTAAGCATAGTAATAATATGCTCAATCTATTAGTAATTGGTAGATTAAGCATATTATTACTATGTAGTGTTAGGGCCAAGTTCGTACACACAAGAAAAAGTCCAGTACCCTATAGAATTAGTCTAACGGTAAATTTATAACAATGCGGATAAGAATCAATTTGTAATTACTATGCATTAAACATGCTAAACTGATAATGGTGTTATTGACATTTAATCTACCAATTACTAATAGATTAAGAATATTATTACTATTCTTAATGTTCCATTTAAATGCATTTAACACAAAAAACAAATTTACAAAACTAAACCAATGACATGTTTACAAAAAAGGTCTAATAGAACTCCCAACAATTCTTAAACATACTTTATATGATATGATGAATACTTAAACAATTAAGGTTGGAGTAGAAATAGTTATCACATAGTTTTTTGTGTGGAACAAGGAAGATTTGGCTAGGTCAAATCTTCCTTTGTGATAGCAGTCTACAGAATTAGACCTTTATTAAGAATTCATCATATTAGATAAAGTAATTCCGACCAACACGGGAATAGAAGTAAAAAAAAAAAGTCAAATTTTATACATATATCCCGCCTACCGACACATTTCATTTTGGCATAGTCCACGAGGAAAGGAGTGCTGAAGGAGGTGGTATAAGGTGGGAAGCTGCACTAGGTCGACACCGTGCGCCTATATGCAAGTAAGTTTGAACCAGTGGTTGAATATCACAGAAGTGCGGACTGGTGAGCAATAAAATCTTCATTTTAAATCTTAACTAATAGATTAAGCATATTATTACTATGCTTAATGTTCCATTTAAATGCATTTAACACAAAAAGAAAAATTACAAAATTGAACCAATGACATGTGTACAACAAAGGTCTAATAGAACTCCCAACCATTCTTAAACATGCTTTATCTGATATGATGAATTCTTAAACAATTAATGTTGGAGTAGACATAGTTATCACTTAGTTTTTTGTGTGGTACAAGGAAGATTTGGCTAGGTCAAATCTTCCTTCGTGCTAGTAGTCTCCAGAATTAGACCTTTATTAAGAATTCATCATATCAGATAAAGTATGTTTAAGAATTGTTGGGACTGGTCCTTTGGCGTGTATTAAACAGAATAGAATTTTTAGCATATTATTATCATTCTATTTCTTTGTTGCAAATATGCCATTAGTTTAGTTTTGTAAAAAAATTTTTGTGTTAAATGTATTTAAAATAAAATTCTAATTCTGTAGACTGCTAGCATGAAGGAAGATTTGACCTAGCCAAATAAAGGTCTAATTCTTTAGACTATTGGTCAGACAAATCTTCATTGTCTTCTGATTGTCTTCTTTATATACTAGCATTTAAATGGAACATTAAGCATAGTAATAATATGCTTAATCTATTAGTAATTATTTGCATTTAATATGCCAATTACTAATACTTTTGTACTACACATGCAATGTATTGTCAATAACACCAAATATATCTCTTAAACTCACCAAGAATCTTCACAAGAATTCTAAGTGATATATTTGGTGTTATTGACTTACATTTGCTTAGATTCAAGGACTTTAGAATATACTCCAAAAGTGATTATGTAATGATGGAAGTGAGAAGGAAGGATCTTGATTTAGGTCAATGGATATTTCAACATGATTTTGGACAAGATCTTGACATGAGTGGATGGGTGTGGATGGTGGGATGGGGGGTGTATTGGTGCAGGGCACCTAGGCCATTTAGTTTTGCTTTGGGACTTGAGTTCTATATTTTGTTTTGCTTTGTAATAAAGGATGTCTTATAAATTCCTAGACCATCCTATGGTTTGATTTTAGTCCTTCTTGTGTGGAGGTGTGTACGGTCGAAGAAGACAATGTAATGAACTACCAAGAAATAAACTTTCAATTCTTTACAAACAATCACTTCTCTACTCGTGAAGACACAGTCTGATGTTTATATTATTAAACTCTCTATTCAATGCAACATTGATAGGAAAATCATTCATTGATTGGTATTATAAGTTTTGATCATTTCATGTACTGATTATATTATTTTGAAGTCTCAAAATCAAAGAATTTTAGTCCTTTTATTGACTGTTCATGTACAGTGCTTGGCGTGCAAACAATCTTTGTTGGAAGTTGTGGCCCTAACTCACATTTTCACCATTGGGATTCAATTCCACTATTTGAAAGGTGAGTTAAGGTAATTCTTTATAAGAGTTCAGAAGCTCAGAGTTGGGATGGTTAGTTTTCTTTTTGAACAATGATGCCCTAGATTGAATATTTCATAAGTATTCAACCAGACAAGATGAAACTTGACTTCAACAGTAGACAAAAATCATGTGGGATCAAGTTGTTGGATTAATTGGGCCCTTAGAGTTCATGGGATTTCCATATATTAACAAAAACTTAAGACTATTACAACCGAATAGACTACTAGCACAAAGGAAGATTTGACCTAGCCAAATAAAGGTCTAATTCTGTAGACTATTGGTCATAAAAATCTTCATTGTCTTCTGATTGTCTTCTTTATATACTAGCATTTAAATGGAACATTAAGCATAATAATAATATGCTTAATCTATTAGTAATTATTTGCATTTAATCTACCAATTAATAATAGTTTTGTACTACACATGCAACATATTGTTAGTTTGAAGATAGTATGTGCCATGTGTGATGGTTAAGTAATGGGAAAGTTATGATGATTTAATCATAGAACTCCTGGTCCCATGAAACATTCAAAAAAAATTCTCAAAAGATGCACTCTCATGGAATACGATGACTTCAGGTTATGCACAAAATGGGTCTATCTTCTATCACTATGCTCTTATCCTATGTCAAAATGGGAGATTTATGACACAGTATAGATTTATGGGGTCAGTTGAGTGATCCAAGGATTTATGTAAGGGTCAAGGACCTATGGGTATATCTAAGTTTTTTATATGGCCATTAATGCCATTATTATCATGTAATTTCACTTCAAAGTTCAAAGATGCCAAAAAGATGTAAAATTGCATTTTTATGCAATTATGGCCTAAAGGGCTAAATGAGGGTTTAGTAGAGGTTTAGGTAGTTTAGGGGATTAGGATAGGAACCTAAAACCTTTTGAAAGGTTAAAGATGATGCAATAAAGATTAAAGTGGTCAAAGTTGACAACTACTTGTCAACTAGACAACAATGCAAACGAATAACTAACTGTAACAGTCATATAACTAACTGTGTAGGTTAAGAAGAAGTTGAAAATCAGTTTGTAAGGGGATTTTGGTCGATTTTGTACGTGATTTTTATGGGAGAGGAGTCTTAAAAGTTTTGGGGAGGTGTGTATGATGGAAGAAGACAATGTAATGAACTACCAAGCAATAAACTTTTAATTCTATACAAACAGTCACTTCTTTGCTCGTAAAGACACAGTCCAGTGTTTATATTATTAAACTCTCTATTCAATGCAACATTGATAGGAAAATCATTCATTGATTGGTATTATAAGTTTTGATCATTCCATGTACTGATTATATTATTTTTAAGTCTTAAAATCAAAGAATTTCAGTCCTTTTATTGTCTGTTCCTATACAGTGCTTGGCATGCAAACAATCTTTGTCTTGAAGAACCAATGATTTCCTAGGCTCTCCCACTTTCTGTGAATTTAATGTGACTTGTGGGATAAGCCTTGCCTTGTATTACTTGGGCCTATAAGTGTTTATGAAGGGAAGGTGAAATGAGGCAAGGAACAGTGACTGTCTTGGGTGAAAGACACAGGAAATGGTGCACTAGACAACACCAGTTATAGGCCTTGCCTTGTATTATTTGTCTTCCAACTTTTAAATTAAATTTCTATTACACTACTAATGTTGTTGAATATGAAACCTTCATTCCAAGTTTGTAATTTGGTGTTAACAAGGGAAAATAGTAACTGCAACATCACTACCAAGATATTACAACAAACTTGCAATTTTTTTCAAGTATAGCTTACAAACATTAGAAGTCCTCTGAAGAGTCTTGGTGAGTTTAAGTGCCCTTTTTTCTATTTTTTGATTGAGCGATCAAATTTGGGGAAGAATCAGCGTAGGCAAAGAGAAAGAGAGAAAAAATGGTGCAGTATAATTTTAGGAACAAGTTGGCCCTTGGCTAGATCAATATTGCTCGCAATCTCATTGCCAAAGTGGCCAAAGACTATGTTAGACAGATAAAATATGGGGGTTCTCTTTACCACAGTAGGATCAGTAGTTGTCTCAATAGGATTCATGTTTCAATGCCCAAGTGAGTTGCAATAAACATGGAAGTTTGAAAAGAAAAAGGAATATGGCTTAAATAGAATTGGAAGACATCTTTCTAGCCTGGGCCTGGATCCTTCAACAATTAGCTTCATAATAAATGAAGTATATGAGAGTTGAGCAATTAGCTTCCCAAGAAAAATCTCATAAATGAACTATGTGTACCCCAATTCATGTGCCCTCTATGCGTACCTAAATGGTATATTTGAAACAACAAGGGTAAGGCTTAAAGAAGCTAATTTTGCATCACAGTCTATAGTTGTTGCAGAAGCAGAGCATCGGGCGCCACCTTCGGCACAATATGATCACTAGACATGTCTGTATGTTTTATGAAGTTTGGTCATTGTAGTTGTCATTCTTGTTTCCTTAGTACCTTTAGTGGTAAGTCATCTACTTCAAATTCATACAATGAAAAAACTTCATAAAACATACAGACCTGTCTAGTGATCATATTGTGCTGCAGGTGGCGACTGATGCTCTGCTGCTACAAAAACTACAGACTGTGATGCAAAATTAACGTCTTTAATCCTTACCCTTGTTTCAAATATATCATTTTGGTACGCACAGAGAGCACATGAATTGAGGTGCACATAGTTCATTCATGAGATTTTTCTTGGGAAGCTAATTGCTCAGCTCTCATCTACTTCATTTATTATGAAGCTAATTGTCGAAGGATCTAGGCCCGAGCTAGAAATATGTCTTCACTTTCTATTGTGGATAGGTGTTTCATAAAACATACATACATGTTGCACATGCATTCTTGATTCATAGTGGGAAAATATTATTTTGGATGTGAGGGAGAGAAGCCAAACACATAAAGAACATGCACATAAACACGACAACTGAGAAACATAAATGTAGATATCACAACAGCTGGGAAACATAAATGTAGGCATCATGGTCATAGTTTTTTGGAGACACAACATAATTGAATGATATACCCCTCAGGTTCCAAGTTGACACTGCGGGATCCAAAAACCATAGATAAGGAATAAATTTAGAGAGTGGAGTAGGGCTGTAACGACCAAAATAATATAGGGCCCCTATATTATTTTGGTCATTACAGCCCTCCTCCTCTCTCTAAATTTATTCCTTATCTATGGTTTTTGGATCCCACAGTGTCAACTTGGAACTGGAGGAGTAGTGGTTGTGTTGCATCATCTGGGTGTACCACTCAATTATGTTGTGTTTCCAAAAAATTGTGACCAGGATGCCTACATTTATGTTTGTCATTTGTTGTGTCCTAGGACCCCTTTATGACCCTTTAAAATCTCTAAGAATACATCTTAGACGTCTTAAAATGTCGTAAAGGGTCATAAGAGGATCCTAGGAGGGGCTAGATGAGCTTCCACCTTCACGTGGTTGGCCCTGTTTAATAGAGAATGTTAAACTATTCTTGAAACAAAGAGAAGCTCAATAATTTAAGGAGAAGCTCTATAAAACCTTCACAAATATCCCTTCTTTGGCCTCCACTCATACCTCTTCTCAGAATCTAGAAACTTTAGATATTGTTTCTCATCCATGCATGAAATGTGCTAGTGATCATTTGGTTAGTGCTTGATAACACATTTGACATCATACCTTTTTCTCCTTGCAGGTTTGTGATCATACAAGAGCATATTGGATCACACAAGAGCATACTAGATTTAATTCATAAATGCAAACTTTGAGAAAATAGAGTTGTTAATGTTTCGCCTGCCTTTTCTGGGAGTGTAAGCCCCAATGCTTGTATAAAAATCTCAATGATGATCAAAATCAATGATGGAGAGTTATCATGATGGAAATGGTCGGAGTACCTTGTATTTAGTAAATGTTGGCAAGCGGTCCTTCTTAGCTATTGTTGTTTTAGATTAAAATACATACCAAAAACAACAACTAAGAAGGATCGCTTGCCAAATTTTATTTTGTATGTGAAATTTTGGGAGTTGCATCTGAAACTTACGCTAAATAATGTAAGTTGTAATTTTCAATTTTCATTACGTTGTCACTTTTTATTGTGTCAATTTTCAAATATATATATATATTTTTAAATAGTTAAATTAGACTTACTATCCAAATTGGATAAATTATTTTTGTTGTACATGGCACTTGGAGTCAAATGTGTCTCTAAACATTGTGAGATTTCCATATTCTTTAAGTGTTCTGTCACAATTATATTTGTCAAAGGTTGAATTAGGGATTAAGCATTTTCTCACAATTTTATTTGTACATTGATGAGAATCAATGATGGAGAGTTTTTAGATTCTGAGAAGACGTATATGCAGTGGAGGCCAGAAGGGATTTTTGTGGAGATTTTCTATATGTGGAGATTTTCTAGAGTGGCTATATACATACGAGGGTTTCCAGATTGAGTACCACTGTAGAGATGATGATTTGGTAACCTACATCTATAAAACCTTCACATGTATCCCTTCTTTGGCCTCCACTCATACCTCTTCTCAGAATCTAGAAACTTTTGATACTGTTTCTCATCCATGCATGAAATGTGCTAGTGATATCATTTGGTTAGTGCTATTGATGAAGAATATTCCAACTTCTACCATTCACTTTCTAAGGTTTGTCTTAATGGATATAATTTTGTACTAGTACCTTGTATTTAGTAGATGTTGGCAAGTGATCCTTCTTAGTTGTTTTTTTATAAGGTTTGTCTCAATCCCTGCCAATAGGTTGTAGTTTCATTTTCTAGATGTGTAAGTCAGAGGGGGCTTACAATAATAAATCATGTAATGTTGTTTTGGATATGAAGAACACTAGAAAAAATGTATCAGTAGAGGAGGAGAATGACGAGGATATTGATGCTCTGCTTAGCCGTTACCTTAGAAAAATGAGCAAGAAACCAAAAAAGAAATTATTTTAATTAACATTTTTTTGTAATGAAAGAATGTTGTCTTAATGGATGTAATTTTGTACTAGTAAATGTTGATGAATGATGTGTTAATGAATTATTCATGAATTTTGTGTGTTAATGAATTTTATGTGTTAATGAATGTTATCATGTGATTAGAATGATTGAATGTTATATTTCAAAAATGGATGAATGAATCAATGAATTAATGTTATTAGATGTTAATGGGGAATTTTAGAGTGATGTTAGGGGGGGGGAGGGGCCAAATGAGCTTCCACCTTCATGTGGTTGGCCTTGTTAAGTAGAGAATATTAAACTATTCTCAAAACCAAGTGAAGCTCAAACTAAACCAATGACATAGATTCAATGATCAAAAACACCTACTTCTTATTCCATATTATTTCTCATTCACTTTAAGAAATATTTTACTTCTTAAACATGTTCATCAACCATTCTGCATCACCATGTTCATCAAATTAGATTTATAGATAAGAGAGTGAATGGGGAATTTTTATAAAGCACATACCTTTAAGCCTAAAAATCTAGATGAAAAATTATCAGCTGCCTCTGAATGACTCATTCTCATGTTTCTTTCTACCCATTTTACTTCCCTACTACCTTTTCTTAGGTAGCTGCCTTCTTATGAGTTTTTTAATTGATTATGAATGATGAAGTTTTATGGTTGCACTGTTATTGATAAGTTTTATTTAATGTGTTGTATAATGTGCAAGTGACAAGTTGATCTCACTCATTAAGGATAGAGATGCCCCATATATATTTTCATTCATCACCTTCACATGTTAATATTGTATATAGGGATTTAAAATTTTCTAAAAGTGTCACTCACTCTTGTCATGGATGTTTTCTCTTTATTCCTAGCATTTGGCTATCCTTGACTGTTATGATCTTGTTGATCTCTATTTTTTTCATCATGACTACTCTCCTCTTAAACATATGTTTAGATCTATTTTTTGATAGCAATGAAAAGATCTCATATCTTTGAAACAATGAGATTATCCCAAGGAAAATGATGTCTAGTGTTAGAATAATGAACACCATGAATTGGTGAAAAACCCATTGAATGAATCTACCGTATCAAGAAAATTAATCTCTATCTTAAAAAATGAGATCTTAGAAAATAGTCCTTATCTAAAGCATGATGATCTTATAACAAAGGAAACCCCACCTCTTATCATGAAACTTTTTGTTTCTCATATAAATCTTGATGTTTAGAACCATGATACCCACTTTTCTTTGATAAAACTTGTTCCACTTTTGAATACACTTCTTTATCATCTATCTGCTGTTCTTAATGAGCAACCTTCTATTTATTGTTGTTTCTTGAATGAATCTCACTGCTTACTCATTATGGAATACTATTTACTGATGAAAATCCTTTGTTCTTGTTTAGAAAATGCTTTTTCTACTTGAAAATTTTCACTACAACATAGCTTGTTGTTCATGCATTGCTTCACCGACATTTATGCTTTGACTGAAGGCTTTAAAGCTTAGGCACAATCATACATCCCTACTTCTTGAGAAGAATATTTAACCCCAAAGGTAAAGGTTGTCCTTTGGTTCCTTGTCTTTAGATATGGGTCTCATAAGCAATTGTGTACATCATATATAATTTACTTTAATCAAGTTTTGGAGAAACCCATCTTGCACTCCTGCTCTCTCTGCATTCTTCAATTAACTGTGTTTCAAATAATTTTATCAACCATCTTGGAATGCTATTTTTGTTGTGTAGATTGATTCATTTGATTATGTAATACAATAACAAACACTCGTTTTAACTATGTAGATGTTGTGTGTCAGGTATTTAATTTCAACTAATAACAAGATATCCAACCATGACAAAGGTTAGTAACAATGCAAACCTTTTGTGAGTAGTTGTTTTATAATCTTTGTATAAAAATTTTTGTACAGTTGATTTTATCATAGAACTAATGATTTTTCTCACCCACTAAAGGCTATGGGAAATAAATCAAGCCATTATCATTATGATTTGTTAGCAACATTTTTTGTGCAACTCATACATTTTTTCCCCATCAATATTGTTTACTCCATGACACCATGTGTGCATGTGTGCTAGTTTAAAGTTTTAATTGTGTTTTTTTTCATCTTTAATGTTTAGTGTATTATTTTTTAGGGTTGTCTCTATTGACTAGAAACCAAAAAATTTCTTAAGTATGCTCACCTCGCTGGGTATTCTAAGCATGACTTGGTGATCAAAGTTGAACTCCTCTTGTGCCTTGTCCAACAAGGCTCAATACAAAAGATGACTGAGATAACTGGTGGGAATGATGCACCATGTTTGTTTGAGTCTTCTCTTATTTCTTATGCCAAACTCAAATTAAGAAACAACAATTCATGGATCAATGAAATTTTCTTCAAAGGCTACAAAAAATTAATTTATTGCAATTTTTTCACTTAATGAGGATCAAATTAAAGTAACATAAAATTTTCTATATATTTTGATTTGTTTTGAATTTAACATATTTAGATTTGAATTTTGCTTTGAAAAAGTTATTATAAAAAACTTCTTCTCTCCATATCATAGTGGGGGCCTTCACTAAAAGGTGAGAGAAGGAAACTAGACATAGAAACTCTCCCAACAAAGATGATCCAACATTAGAAGAGATGAAGATCACTAGGTCTAACTACTCTAATTTTAAATCTACACTGAATGCAGCAACCACAAAGTCAAGAAGGAAATTCTCTCGTGAGTCAAGAAGGATCCAACTAATTGGCTCTTCTAAATGGAGCAAACAATTATTTGATCTTGATTACATTCCATGTCAACAGAAGGTTACAATGACATCCATATGTTAGAACAAGATAAATTCATTTTGTATCATTGACTATGTGATTGGAAGAAAACAAAAGGATGTGTTGTCACATTAGCCAGCTCACCAAATTAAATCAAACAAGTACAATCAAAAGGCTATGCTAAATAATTTTAGATCTTTCCTTTAAGAGTTGGGCATGTTATATAGGAAATTTTGAATTAACCATATCTTGGGTGACTATAGGTCCACATTGAATATGAAGTATATACATTTAATCCAAATTTTCCAAATTAATTATCATGGCAAAGAAGTTAGAGGAAAATTTTTGGTTGGTAGGAGACATGAATTTATTAAAATCAATTTTTTACACCCCATCACCAACTTTACCCTCACCCTACTAAGTTGATGTCCCAACAAATTGAAAATAAAAGGAAAGTTTTATGTTGGGAGATAAATATGGAGAGAAGAAGCTTTTCTATATTGAAAGAGCAACAGGCAATGAAGAAGACATATAGATAGAAGTGGCATCAAAGGAAACATCACAAGAGCCCATACCAACATCTTTCCATGCACTATCAACTACAAAAACCCAAGTAGTGGGATTGCTAAATAAACAAAGATTGACAAAATTAATTGATTCCTGCAATACTCACAATTTCAGCAACAAAAAGTTAGCCAAATTTTGAACTGCTTTATTTTTCCAGCACAGGAACTGAAAGGTTTTGATTCTGAATGGGGATATTGTTAGTTGTTTAAGAAAATGTGACAATATCAAACTTATCGCAGGGAATGACCTTTGACCAGCCCTACATTTTCCATTTCCATGAGGGGGTTGGGGGTGAAGGGAGTGGGGGCATAGCAATGTAGATATATTATTGGGAGTATAAGGTCTCTTCATGCACTTTCATTCTAAGAGTAAGACATTTGAATGAAGAGGATTACATACAAAAGATCCATAAATGGTAACCTCTCATAAAATGCAAAAAGTGGTACCCAAAAAAATTAAAAGGTTTTGAGGCAAAGTTATTTTCTCTAGAGACCCCAAAATCACCACCTAGAGTTTGCACTATGAAAGATCAAACTCAACATCATAAATACGTACTTTCTTCTCCCAAGATGAATCTCACCATGGCACCAAACTAATTGAAGCATTAAGATGACCAACACCAAAGTGAGTAATGTTTAAGAGGGATATTAGGTCTTTTTGAGGTACCCTATAAGAAAATGGCACTAAAGCAGCAAATGAAGGACAACAAGTTCTCTCCCAAATATTATCAAATATTGCAAAAGATTGGAAATGAGGCATATAATTAGGTAGAGTTACCTTCAATAACAAAACTACATCCAATTTTTCATGTCCTTTTTTTTGTTAAAAAATTATTGGATAATAGATTTCAAAACAAAAAAATGTTACCAAAGCTTAATGAAGAGGGAATGATTATCTTGGATCCTAAAGTTATTCTCCAATCATGTACAAAGAATCTAAGGACTAGGATAGTCACAAATTACCTCATCACATGGAAGGAATTTCTTGTTAAAATGTAATATTAGTATAAATAGTATAATATAATACAATATAATATTAGTATATAATAGTATAGTATTATTAAATTATTAATATAAATGTACTATAATATATTAATAGATTTGATAATATATTTTTTTCAAATTTGATTTTGATGTCACTTTTTTGACGGCCAAAGAATATATGTTTGACGAGAACGCTATACATTCGATGGATATTTTGACCATAAATCATCGCTATTTCGACAACCATGTCGACCGAAATACCTTAATTTCGACCAACATTGGTCAAAGAGATAAAAGGTATGTCGGATAATTCTTCCAGATTGAAGAGATTATTTTGATGGCGGATTCGTCGATAATGCAATGACTATAGAGGTTGAATATTTGACAAACATATAATGTGTCGAATAATCAATAAAAAAAGTTCGACAATAGTTATGGTCGTTTGGTCGACCAATTGTCATCTAAAAATTGACTAATCGTCGTCAAAAATCAAGCTAAAATTTACTAGTGAGCTAGATTGAGTGACACCTTCTAGGCATTTGATGAACCCGAGCTTTGTCCTTGGAGAGTTACCCGAGCTTGAGATCGAGTTACTACATTAACTATTTTGTTATCTCTGCCCCTTTTAACAATGGTGATGACATTGCAGTGTTGAGGCATGCACGACTCTACCATGTTAATGATGTCATTGTTACCAGAGTAAGAGTAATTGACTTTAGCACTCATGTTAGGTTTGGAAGATGATTCTCCCTAATTATGTTTCGGAAAAGGTTTTGTGAATGTTGTATGATCATTGTTGGTTTTATGTTTGTCAATCACAATTTCTCTAGCATCAATTTTGTCTTGAATGAGATGTTTCAAACACATGTAGTTGTTAGTTTTATGACCCTTATTTCGATGGAAATCATAGAAATCGGTCTCCTTCCACCATTTAGGTTTGACTTCGGGGTCATATGGTTTGATCTCAGGTAATGTGATGATATTATTTTCTAGTAAGGTTCACATGGCAGATTCCAAGGATTCTCCTAGAGGAGTGAACTTGCACTTTGTTTTTGTAACCCAAGGTTTATAGTCAGTTGACTTTTTAGCAAGTTTTTTTGCCTTCATATCTAAAGCTTTTATGGTCTAGGTGCCAATAGTCAGATTAAATGTTGGTGCCTTAGGTGGAGCACCGATGTTATCAACAACACCATTTGTGAAAACATTTTTGTTTTTGTTCCAGAATTTGACTTTGTCTTTGGTGTTGGAACTAGAACCTGATTCATACTTGTTTACTTTATGCAACGATATGTCTCCTTTTCAAAAAAGTACATCCTCAATTCTTATGGCACTATCTACCATTTTATCAAATGAGGTATGATTCTAAATTTGGAGATGATAGTTGATTTCTGGGACTAGATTATTGATGAAGATTTCTAGTTTCTCTTTTTCTGAAATCTGTCGGGCATAGAGCAAGAACTTCTTTCTCCAATGTTTGAGGAAAGTTAGGAAGGGTTCTCCCAACCTCTACTTCAAATTACAAATATCGATCATGGTGACTGGATGTTGGATATTGTAGGAGTATTGTTGATAAAATATCTTGATTAACTCCTCAAAAGTCTTGATGGTTGGAGGTATCTTAGAGAACCAGTTGATGGCTGCTCCTCCCAAAGATCATGGGAAGAGATGCATTAGGAATGTAGGTTCATGCATGAACTCCATGGATAAGGTGCAAAACTCTCTGACATGATCTTGAGGATTTAAGTTTCCATCATATTTGTTATACTTTGGGAGTTCTATCCCTTTAGGGAATGGTGGCATATACAAGCTACGATCGAATGGAAAATGACATAGGGCATCCATAGAAAATTCCTTGGGTTCTTTCTCTTTTTCCAGCTGGTTTAGTTTAACTTGCATTACATGCATTTATTTCATCATAGTAGTAATGGGCATTTCTTCCTCATGTGTGACAATATTTTCAATGTTGAAGCTTGGAGGAAGTTTGGCCCCTTGTTGGGATAATTCAAGGAAATATGCCTCTTTGTCTTCACGTAAGAAGTGTTTCATCATTTTCTTGAAGACATCATCATTCAGATATTGGTCAATTTCAGAGGGTATGGGTTCTTGGTCCCCACCATGTTTAGATTGGTGACCTTGGGAGCCTTGGTTTGCTTCACCTTGAGATATAGTGGCACTTTGACTTGGATTTTGTATTGATACTAGAGGGGTTGCATGATATTGTTTCAAACACAAATTTCCAAGGGCGTCTTCTTTGTAAAGATTTGTATCGTATGGTTGATGAAATGTCTGAGAAAGAATAGAAGATGATGGAGAGATCTTTGGTTCTCTCATTTTTCTATGTGAGGAAGCTCTAGTTTCCACCATTAACCTTGGATGAACAATTAGAGCAAGATATGACAACTAAGAGATAGTCTAATTTAGGAAAGATCAGGTGACACAACCTTGTCAAGATTAGTTTTTGAAAAGATAGATTGGATGTAAATGAGGGATATTGTGTCTGAGATGTATGGGTAGATGACCAAAAGATGGTGGACACAAATTCACAACACTTAGTTGTTTGAAGATATTGAGTCAAGTTTTGTTTTGACAAGATTTTGACACAAGACAAGACAGGATTTAGACTGATCAATCAGATGGCAAATCGAACTCAATGGGTCACTTCAGGAAAATAAGATGAATTTTTTGTTTCTCTGCTCTGTTACTAACACAATGTGAATTTTGACAGAATCTAGATAATAACTACAAGTTGGTTGAATTTCTGACAAAATTTTGACTTTCTCGCAATTTTTGGTAAATTGTCATATGACAGTATCTAGGCTCGTACGACACAGAATGGGGTCTAGCATGACAATTGCAAAGGCTTGTACGACAACTAACAGTAGGATTTAATTTTGTTGCAATTTTTAGACAATTCTTGTATGACACAGTAAGGCTTCCCATACGTTCTTCGGGGGTTCTGATATGACAGTTGATAGTTTGGAGCAATTGTCGTACAACAATTACAGGTTCAAGAGGACAATTTTCACCAAAAAAGGATTTTGCTTCGGATTTTTCAAAATTTTCAAGCTTTTTGGTGTTTTTGGTTACAAATGTTTTGCGATTTTCTCTATCTAGTTTTCGAAGATCTGTGTATTGGATTGTCAAAGGTTGTTTATCATAGCAATAGGCTCATAATAACATAAAATAGAAGGGAACCGACTCAATGAATCAATCACACCTATCTTACCCTAGCTAGGAGAAGAGATGTATTACTTGCTCGTTGACTTAGGAACACAATCGATGACTCCTTAGAATATGGTGATCCAACAACATGCAATGGATGTTGGAGCCCATATCAGCCAAGTTCAAATTTCAAGGAGGGCTCGATATGATGAATTTCTTGGGGTGATTACTATTCACCTCGCACAAGCACTACAAATCCTTTGGGGGTGGATCAGTAGAAAACTAGCTTAGGATTTTAATCAAGGCATCTGTTCACAACTGTGTCCCATAGTCTCGCAAGAAAGATTTAGGCTATTAACCCTATGAGAATGTTGATCAATGTAGTCTCGCAAATAAGATTTAAGCAGCTCCGCTCTACACAAAATCAAAGCGTGTTCATGGAATGAATCCAAGGAACAAGCGCAACTATGTCTTCTGAGGCTTTAACCTCAAGGAAGTGTCAAATTTTATAGTGGGGTGGAAGAGTCAGCTTAAGACTTGTCTCCACTTGGGTCGTTCCTAAGAGATTTTTACCTCTCCAGCAAGCCCCCTAAAGGATTAATTGAAATGTAAGGTTGGGGACCACAGGATCTGGGTTTCTGATTCTTTGAAAGAGAAGAGCATAATCCCCTAACCTTGTCCATTTCCTATCCAAAACATGTCAAGTAGAATCAATCTAGAGATAGTACACAAACTGACACTAGGGAAGATACCTTCTAGGTTTCTGATTCTCCTAAGATGGAGAAGAGCATAATCCCCTCAATATCTACCTCAATAGAAATAAGCACACATACCTAATTAGCTAGGTGCCTATAAAAATGAAATGAAATTCTAAGAAAATAGAATATTTTCTCGCAGAAGAGTTAGGCAACCTGCAAAACCACCTATCGAAAATCTTGTTGAATGAGCATCTTTGACAAGTGTTTTTCTGAAAGGTTTCTTGCAAAAGAAGGGCTTAGAAGTCAAAACAAGAATAGGCTAAATATTTGACTTTTATTCTCCATCTTCACCTTTCATTTTACAAAGATGAATGAGGCTGTAAAAATGATCAATCAGTAGCAAGCAGAAAATGTCAGAGTTAGCTGTTAGTCAAAATCTTAAATCAAATATCTCAAAAATGATCAAAAATTCTGATACGATAATTAAAAACTGGAGTCAAAACTCGTACCACAATATACAAGTTCACATGCAACACTCTAGGCATGATATGACTCTGGGTTCCTGCACACACGATAATCCAAAGCTCATACAACAATACGTAACAACCAGTACAATAATGCAAAATGTCATTGTCGTACAACAGATAGAGTATTTTGATATGATAGTCTGCAAATGTCATATGAGATTGTAGGAAGAAAAATTAAAAATAGAAGCTTGAATTGAAAATGTCAGAAAATGATGAAAACAAACATGGAAACCCGCTGTCGGGCCCCACGGTGGGTGCCAAAAATGTGCGTGTGAAATTGTACCTACTTGTGGACACAACACTTCAGTAAAACATTATTGGTTAACAAATTAGAAAATCTGCAATGAAAAAAATATCGTTAACTAGATGATTTACTGCCTTCTAGTAGATGCGAGTATGGTATTCTCAGAAATAACCAAGATCAGTGATAATGCAACACCTAAAAAAAGGATTTAAATGATGAAAGCTTATGAAAAAAGGATGCAAATCTAAGCTATGTTTTTGAATTTTTCTATGCAATATGGATGAAAAACATGCTATGAAAATGAAGAAAATAATGTTAGCAAGAATCTCAAAAATTGAATAATCTCACAATTCGCTATATTGCATGAGCAAGATTCTCCAAATTCGTGGTCGTTTGTACAGGACTGAGGCCCATTTATATAGAAATCCAAGGTTTTTGAGAACTCATGGAAAGCCAAAAATCTCTCCCTGATCAACTCAAATTGATTGTTGAGTTATCAGGAAATTAGAAATAGTTAACTCACAAAATCATGCAAAATTGGCTTTTTAACTCATTAGGAGTTCAGATCATTCAAATCTGCTTTTCAACTCACAATCACATGTTGAGTTCGAAAAGTTAACAAATTGAATTGAATAGTTGATTTAGAGTTAAACTGATTTTCTGATTGTGCATGGATAATTATGAATTAATTAATTTTCCATGTGATTTATTCTCAACTTAACTAATTTTTGAATTAAAATAACTAATTTATGGGTCAATCAATTATTTAATCAAACTTTATCCCAAAACTATATCATTAAATTTGACAATTTGATTTAATCAATTAAATAAACATTTAATCAATTATTTTTAGAAATTCAATTCAATGTCAAATAAAATAATATTAATTAAGAATAATTGTAATTGAATCCAATTAAATTAATTAAGTGGCAGAATTAAGTTTAAGTAATTAAATATTCAACATATTCAATTAATTGACTTTAGGATAAATAAAATAATATAATTTATCACCAAATTTAATATTTAATTAGAAATAATTAGGATAAATTAGCAATATTTAGGAATATTCTCCAATGCAGAATTAAGATAGTATCGATTAGGGTTTCGATGATTTGATGTGCAGATGTGCCTTAGGCTAGGACTTTAAGGTCAATTTTGATTGATTTGTCGATGTAGAAGGTCAATGGTACTGAAGCCCATTTTTGGGGTATTACAAAAACAATATAAAATTTAAATGTCTAGAATCGTACTTCTGAGATCTAGAAAAGGGTACTTTTAGTTTTTTTAACATTTTCTATTTTGATCAGAGAAAGGAACAACAAAAGTGGAAAATTCTGGTTCTTTTATGTTTTTGGAGGTTTGGCTGCCAATAGGGCATGCCACCTAGGTAGACTAGGCTAAGTCGTACTGGGCCGAGTACCCTTAGGGGTCAGCCCCTCGTGAGCAGCCAAATAATGTGCAAATGAGGGGCTTGTGATGTTTTTTAATATTTAAAATATCATATAGACTCGGTTGAGTACCACTTGGTCCAGTCTACTAGGCCACGTAGATGCCATTCGGCACCGCATGGCACCTACATGTACTCGGCCATGTTAGACTCGGCTGAATCTAACTCGGCCAAGTGATTTTAGTTAGCCTAAAAGGTGACACTCAATTGTGCTTTTACCCTATGTTTATACCTTATATTTTTAAATTTAATAATAGATTCATTCAAATTATAATATTCATTCATTATAATAAATTATTATATTATTCATTTACTATATTATTGTATTATATTGAATAATATTTATTTGTTCATTAGTTAATTTATTAAATTAATTTATTGAATTTAATGTCAGAAGTGTGGGACATGATAGTCTTCCCTTCCCCAAAATTGCTTGTCCTCAAGCAATTAATGTGAGTGGCTTCTGTTGCACGATCTTGATAATGATCAACAATACTTGAAAAATAAAGTAATGTATGATGACATAATATATATGACAAGAAAGTACTTGAATGCATGAAGACACAAAGCATACATGATGTAGACACATGAATGCATGAAGACACACAACATACACAATGTATACACATAATGTAAACATTTTTTTATCATTGATTAACCTTATAATTCAATAAGCGAGGGCTAGGGGTGCTTAATTCATCATTATGCCCTAGGCAAAAATCTTGCAACAAAGGAGCACAAGTTAGTACATATAAATTCCAAAATGAGAGTATACTATTGGGATGTATATCATTACTTGAGTCTAAAAACATTAGAGAACATTATGTAGAAATCCTATATTTATGATGATCAAAATTAGAAATAAAATTGACCATTGTTACTTTATTAAGATTAGAGATTTGACAATTCATTCATGGTTTGTAGAGACAAGTCATACTAGAGTGGAGAAGGAAATCCTCAATAGTTACTTTCCTTACCTAACCATGCCTTCCTTATAGATAGGTCATCTTAGAGTTGGACAAGAAAACTTGAGTGGTTACTTTCCTTCTCTAATCATGCCTACATGCTAGAGTGGACAAGGAAACCCTCCATAATTACTTACCTCCCCTAACCATGCCTTCCTTACAGATAGGTCAATTTAGAGTTGGACAAGGAAACTTGGGGTAGTTACTTTCCTCCTCTAATCATTCTTTTTTCTTGTATCTTACATCATAAGGGAGTGTGGAGGTAGATATAGTGGGGCCTTTGGCTCGGTAGATCTAAGCTTCTGGTATGATTCCTTTACTTATGCTTAGAAATCCAACCTACCTTCTTACCTAATCTCCTCCCTCCAACTATGATGAGGTGAATTTATTATTAGATTTTTCTCATCATAAAGGAATGTAATGACATTGTAGCAGGGTCCCTTGGCTCGATTAGTCTAAGCCCAAGAGCTGAATGCATCCCTCTTGCCTTAGCCATTAACCCTACCCTCTTACCTACCTGGTCCTCCCTCCAACTATGATGGGGTGAATTTATTATTAGATTTTTCTCATCACAAAGGAATGTCAGGATATTATAGCAGGGTCCCTTGACTTGATTAACCTAAGCCCAAGATAAGAATGCATCCCTCTTGCCTTAGCCATCAGCCCTACCCTCTTACCCGCCTATTCCTCCCTCCAATTATAATGGGGTGAATTGACAATTCATTATGTGATTAAGATAACACTTATAAAATATGTCAACCTTATTAACATTAATCATTTGCATATTTATTTTGCATTGATTGATAATTTCATTCAAATAATGGATGGATGAGAAATTGTCTTAATCATCATATTCAATGGTGCGTACTTGTTCCTTGATTCTTTACCTCACCTTCATGATCAGTCATTGTTCTTATATGCAAATTTTTGTTTTACCTTTACCCTTTAGGATGGAAAGATCATGCTCTGATACCACTATAATGTCCTCATTAAGGGATTACTTAAATTAAATGTTGAAGTAGTAATTCCAACTCGAAATAAGAATTGTAATACATTTACAAATATAACTTGAATAAAAATGTGAATATTTCATTATAATATTTAACTTAAATTCTAAAATTAATTCTGAAACATGACTTATCTTGATTTTGAACAAGGTGCTTGAGCAGCCATATAGTTTATTCTTCATTATCTATTTCTTCTTCCTCACTTTCAAGGCTATTAGAGAGGCTCATTGATCTCACAAACTATGTATGTCATAGGTTATAAAATTATCAGTGATTAATCTCCTTAATCTCTTCTATTACAATTTATACCAATAGTTATGTCGTGTTTGACATTCACAAATGGTCTCCCTTAATGCATTCATCCATAACAGTAAATTCAGTGATATTATATGAATTGTTCAAATCAATTTTGGGGTATCTAGTTAAGAATCTCCTATCAATAGAGATGTAATATTTTGGCTTGAAGTATATCTCTGTCAAGCTCAATGTGAATTCACTAAAGCATCCCTTCTATGCAGTTGGTATTGGTTTGATGGTGTTTTTGATTCAAGTGTTGATAAGTGAAGCCTAAAAGTCATAATGTTTTATTCTCCCTTTTATTACGACTCTTCAATTCAAAGACTCTTCATTATGTAATAATCCTGGAGCCTTTATATATGCTGCTCCTACTCATTTGTAAATGATCTTTTGAATTAATATGATACTATGCAGTCTAGACATAGCCACAATTTGTGGTGAACTAGGATAAATATGGTGTTGTGTATTTGTTAATTTACATTGTATGTCTATTGTTTATTTCTTACTTTCAAATCCCTTTCAATTGGTATCAGAGCACAGGTTGTACAGATTGGAAATTTGGGTTGAATTTATGAAAAGATGGAGGATACGAAAGTAGAGAAATTCACAGGCAAGAACTTTAGCATGTGGAAAGTGCAGATGCATTCAATGTTGATCAAGCAAGATTTTGCAATCACAATCAAAGGAAAATCCAGCAAACCAGCTATGATGTTGGATGAAGATTGGAAGAAGATTGATGATAAAGTGATGGCATCAATCTATCTTTCACTATCACAAAATTTCTTGTTCAATGTCTTCAATGAAAAGATAACAAAAGAAGTCTGGGACAAACTTCATAGCATGTATGACACAACATCGGCTGCAAATAAAATCTTCATTATGAAGAAACTCTACAAGCTGAAAATGAAGGAAGGTATTGCAATGTCAAATCATGTAAATGATTTGAACACTTTATAATGTCAAGCAACATTGGTTGGTATGACACAAGATGACGAAGCCAAAGCCATCATCTTGTTATGTTCTTTACCTGACAGTTGGGATCCCTTAGTTACAGTTGTTAGCACTTATTCTACAAAGAAGAAGTTGGTCTACGATGAAGTGGTTTCTAATTTTCTTAGTGAAGATATGAGAAGAAGTAACAAAGACACCCCATCTGATGATGCTCTTACCATGGTCAACACTGAAAGAAGGGGAAGAAGCCATCATAGAAGTAATAATAATAATTATTACAATTAAAGAAAATCAAGATCACCCAATCAATCAAAGTCAAGAGGTAGAAATGGAGAGTGCTGGTTTTGTGGAAAACCTCATTACTCAAAACAAAATTGTAGGTCTTACAAGAAAGCACAAGAAAAAGTGAGGAATAGTGAAGCTAATATAGCCTATGAGGTAGATGAAGCTACTCTAATTCTTTCTACATGTGACTCAAAATCATATTCTTGGGTGATAGATTCTGGAGCCTCCTTCCATGCCACTTCATGTACGGATTTCTTTACTAATTATTAAGAAGGCGAATTTGGAGAAGTATATTTGGGTGACAACAAAGCATGTAAAATAATTGGGAAAGGTGATGTCGTCTTGCATCTAGAAGGTGGAGCCAAATTGCTGCTCAAAGATGTTAGACATGTTCCTCAATTAAAGAGGAATCTAATTTTAGTCAGCCAACTATATATCCAAGGATTTAAAAAAAAACTCATGGATACATGGAAAATAGTCAAAGGTTCATTGGCTATTGCAAAAGGAGAGAAGACCGGTAGTTTCTATATTGTGAAATGAATCAATGAGGTGGGAGATGCTATGATAGTTGTAGGCAATGATGCAACACTTTGGCATCAAAGATTAGGCCACATGAGAATGAAAGGACTAGAGGTAATTCTCAAAGGGATCAACTATCGGGTCTCCAATCAACAAACTTGGAGTTTTGTGAACATTTTATCTACGGAAAGCAAAAGAGGGTCAACTTCTTGAAATATGGGCATGACATGAAGGCAAAACCATTGGAACTTGTGCACTCAGATGTCTTTGGTCCTACCGAGGTAAGCTCCTTAAGAGGTGCTAAATATTTTGTTACTTTCCTTGATGACTGTACTAGGAAACTTTGGATATACATGATGGCAAATAAATCTGAAGTTTTCTCTAAATTTAAAGTTTTCAAAGCTCTTGTTGAAAACCAAAGATGCCACAAGATTATATGCTTGAAAATGGATAATGGAGGGGAGTTTTGTTCGCTGGAATTTGATAATTATTGTGTAGATAATGGTATTCATAGCATGAAATTTGTCCCCTACACCCCTCAAGAAAATGGGGCAGCGGAAACGCTAAATAAAATAATAATTAAGAAAGCTCGATGTATGCTTTCCAATGCAGGTTTGGGCTGAAGTGTGGAATAAAATAGTCTATTTGATAAATCGAAGTCCCTCATCAAGGTTGAACTTCAAAATTTTGGAAGAGGAATGGAAAGGAATAAGATTTTCATACTCTCATCTTAAACTCTTTGGCTATCAGGCTTTCATACATGTCCCTAAGGAGAAGCGAAGCAAACTGGATACTAAATCACAGCCTTGCATATTCGTTAGATATGGAGAAGAATAGTTTGGCTTCAGACTTTGGAGTTTATCTGATAAGAAAATCATAAGGAGTAGAGATGTAGTCTTTAATGAGAAGATATTTCCTCATTCTAAAGATGAAACTCCTATCAGAGAATACATTCCCCTATTTGAGATGATGGACAATGGATCAAAATTATCCCATCTACTCTCAGTTTACTCCCACATCAAATTATCTCATCTTTGTTCTATCTACTATACCTTAGCTATCACAAAGTTCAACATCAGGAAGCTTGGCCATTAATAATTCCCCTGGATCCCTGCCTCACGGTGACATAAATTTAACCCCAACCGGCGATAATACCATGTTTGGGAGTCATCCTAGTTTTGGCTCCATAGAAGATTCTTCCTCTACATCTCCTACCGCATATCACAATACCTATTTTTTAACCCCATACGGTGGCAGTAAAACTTCCCACTCATGACATGAAGTTGATGCTCTATCTGAGTATCATGTTTCTTTAACTCCTCACGCACCTGACTCTACCAGCGGGGAACACACTCATGGCTCCAAAGAGACTAGCCATGATAGGGAGCACACGCACGGCTCCAAAGAGACCAGCCACGGTAGGGAGATCACTCATGATAGTCATGACAAGCATAATATACACAATAGGGACACTATCCATGACATTCATAGTAGGAAACAAGGTCCACCATAGCCTGCTATTGACACCATGTTTGGGAGTCATGACTCTTTGACTCCACATGTAGAACACTCCTCTCAGACTCCCATAGCATATCAAAATGATGATGACTCCTTCCAAACTCTCGGTAGTCTCAGGGATCCCATGCGAGAAATCTTTGAGCAAAACACAAAGCCTCAAGAAGCTTACCATTTGAATCCAAGACACCACAAATTTGCATCCTCTGAGATTGCAAAGGATCTTGGATAGAGAACAAAGAAATTTGGAGGACATTCATAGACTTTGGGGAGTAATGAGGATAATGAAATAGAGAGGCGGAGTATTAAATAGGAAATTAAACATTCAATTGGAAGAGATACAAATTTTGGCTCTCCATTTGAGCTAGTTCAAGATCAAATAGAAAGTATAGAACCTCAATTAAGGAGATCCACGAGACAAAGGAAAATGCAAGCGAAATACTCTAATTATGAGTTATTGTTCGTTGAAGAAGTAGAACCTTCAATTCTTGTTTCAAAATTTTCAAAACCATCTACATTTAAAGCTGCTCTCAAAGATGTCAATAGTGATAAATGGAAAATAGTGATGCATGAGGAGATGGATTCTCTACTTAAAAATCATACTTGGGAATTGTTCTCTCTTTTTCCAGATCAAAGACCACTTAGGAACAAGTGGGTATACTGGTTAAAAGAAGAAGATGAAGGCATAAAATGCTTCAAGGCTAGATTGATGGTAAAGGGGTTTGATCAAGAAAAGGGGATATATTTTAACAAGATCTTCTCTCCGGTTGTCAAAATGACAACTATCCAAACACTCTTGGGATAAGCAGTAGAGTGGGATCTTGAGTTGGAACAACTTGATGTAAAGACCACATTCCTACATGGTGATGTAGAAGAAGAGTTATATATGGAGCATCCTTAAGGATTCTTCAAGAAGGGACAAGAGCATCTTTATTGCAAGCTAAATCAGAGTTTTTATGGCCTCAAGCAAGCTCCAAGGTAGTGGTATATAAAATTTGATTGCTTCATGGTTGAAAACAATTTCACGAGATGTGAATCAGACCCATGTGTCTACTTCAAGATACTTCCTAATGGTGAATTTGTCATTCTCCTTTATGTTGATGACATGTTAGTGGTTGGCACAAACAAAATAATAGTTAATGAGTTAAAGGAGAAATTGGCAAGAAATTTTGACATGAAGGACTTAGGGGAAGCCAAGAAGATTCCTAGCATGATAATCACAAGAGACAGGAAGAAGAAGCAAATTACATTATCTCAAAAACAATACATTGATAAAGTTGTTAAGAGGTTTGGCATGGTTGATGCTAAAGTTTCTCCCCTTCCTCTTGCTAGTCATTTCTGCTTAAATTCTAAATTGTGTCCAAAAACACAAGAAGAAAAGGACTTCATGGAGAAAATTCCTTATAAATCTACTATTGGAAGCATTATGTATGAAATGGTTTCTACACACCCTGACATTGCTCATGTGGTGGGAGTTTTGAGAAAATTCATGAGCAATCCCGGTAAGGCTCATTGGGAAGTAGTTAAGTGGATACTATGGTATCTAAAAGGAACTTCAGATTATGCATTATGATTTGGAGGAAATAAGGTCCAGCTACAAGGTTACACTGATTCTAATCATGCCAGAGACTTGGATAAATGAAGTTCTAACACTGGATATACCTTCATGTTTTTTGGAGCTGCCATCAGTTGGGCTTCAAGGCTACAACATTGCATTGCTCTTTCTTCAGCTAAGGTTGAATACTTGGCTCTTTCTGAAGGTGCAAGGGAAATGATTTGGCTTCAATGATTGCTTGGTGACTTGAAAGTTCATCAAAATGAGTATAAACTATTTTGTGATAGCCATAGCGCTATCTTCATGGCCCATAATCACTCATCACAACATCATTCTAAGCACGTTGACACACATGCTCACTTTGTTTGTCATGCAGTTGAAGAAGGAAAGATGGAAGTTGTTAAGATTGATACTAAGATCAATCCGATAGATATATTCACAAAGGTTGTCCCCAAAGAGAAGTTTAAATGTGCAAGGACTTCTCTTGGTCTTGTGAAGAAAAGATAAGTCAGCACTTCAGTAGGGTATTGGGTGATCAGTTGCAGCATGGTTGTCCTTAAGGTGGGAGTTTGTTGAGAAGTGAAGGCCAATAGTCATAATGCTTTATTCTCCCTTTTATTATGACTCTTCAATTCAAAGACTCTTCATTGTGTAACAATCTTGGAGCCTTTATATATGTTTCTCCTACTCATTTGTAAATGATCTTTTAAATTAATACAATACTCTGCAATCTGGACATAGCCACAATTTGTGGTGAACCAGGATAAATCTGGTGTTGTGTATTTGTTAATTTACATTGTATGTCTATTGTTTATTTCTTGCTTTCAAATCCCTTTCATCAAGGAGATAGTGATGTATAAGTCGCTCATTACAAGACAGTATCTATCTATAGCTGAACTTGGACCTCTAATCCAGCCATATACACAACATAGTCATTGCTCAATCATTGAAATTCTGAAGGTGAGTATGAATTACTCAATTCACAATATCTATCAATTTGACATGTTGCCTCCTAATTAGCCAGGGTGTTTGAATTACTCTCAGATTGGAGAGTCAACAACCATTAGACCAAACTAAAATGGAGGATTTTCAAAGCTATGAAGATAAATAAAATGATAATTTAAGCTATATGAGGATGCAATTAAACTAAGAACTTGAAGAAAATATGAGAAATGTAGATTTGATCTAAAAGAGCTTGAAAGAAATCTGAAAATTAAGCTATAAGAAATAAGCAAACTAGTTTAATATGAGAATGCAATTACACTAAATGAGAAATTAGACTAATTATGCAATAAAAAGCTTGAAAATATGAAAGAATTGAGATGAAATTTTTCTATAGTTTATGTGCTCTAAAAATTACCTCCTTTCGAATGAAGGAGAAGGTTCATAATATAGACAAGCCCGAAGAAGGAATGAAGAGTTTCTTGAAATGAAACGGTTGACTCGTCATTCCCAATTGAGACAAATATTGAGGAATTACTTAATTAAAAGAATGAATTATTGCCACATATGGGTGACCCTTCGAATATTTATTAAATCCAAACAAGATAATCCATTCAAATAACCAAGTATTAATTCCTTTTATGTGTATTAGCTAAAGGGGGTGGGTTTAATTTAATTTAAAGCACTTAGGACTTTAGAATTAAATCAATTTATCATAGGGATTATTTAGCTAATAAAGTTGAATACTTAGGAATTAATTATAGTGTAAGATTAATGTAATTTAGGGTTTTTTGGAATTAACACCAAGTCAAATAAAGTTAGGTAGGAGAGAGAAAATTGCCTAGTAAAATAGGACTTTAATGATGTAAAATTGAAGAAATGCACCAAAATTGATTTGAAATTATAAGGTGCCAATTTTGGGGTATTACATTTTCCACTCTTTGAATTGATGTGCGAGCAGCGCGTTGATTCAAAGAATGGTCTGATGTGATAGATGAGGTTTTAGGATTATCCCCAGAATGAAGCTTAACCCTTGGAAGTCAAGGTTAGGATGCTAAGACACCGAAATAGGTTGAATTGCAAAACCACCTCTAGAACGAGGCATGATTCTCCGAAGTCTAAGTTAGATTGCGAAGATAATGATCTAATGATAACATGAGAAGAAGCTGGAATCAGGGTTAGATTGCCCCAATCCCCATTGATCAAATGATGACAGATGTAGATTTAGGACTAATCTCCAGAATCAGGGTTAGATTGCCCCAATACAAAGCTTAGCCCTCTGAGACCCAGGTTAGATTGCCCAGATAATGGTCTAAAAGAGATTTCAAGAGCCATCTCCAGAACGAAGCTTGACTTTTAGGAATTAGGGTTAGATTCCCCAATACCTAATAAGATTTTGAGAACCATCTCCATAACGAAGCTTGATTCCCAAGGATCTGAGTTAGATTGCTCAGATACCTAAGAGATAGATGATAAGATACAAGGCACGAAGATACCCCTAGAGATGAGATGCCCCAAGTGGTGAGGACTTTGATTTAGATCAGATTGATATGGGACTGGTTCGACAAGATTCAAATGATGCAATCATCCTACCCCCTTAGGAGAGAAATCGAAAGATGACATATCAAAAGGATGATTGACAACAAGAGGTTGCAAAGTAGAAGCAATCAGACTAGATTTGTGAAGCTGTAGAAGCAATTTTGAGTGATTGGGAGGTCCTATTGACCAATTTTGACCATGGTTGACCAAGTTTGACTAGAGTTGACTTGATGAAAACATTGAAGATCTCAAGAAAATGATGAGATGATAATCTAGCAAGAAAATGACGCCAGGAGGTCGACTGCACAAGCGTCCAATCCCAAAGGATCCCAAAATTTTAAAACGTGATTTCAAGCTATCTAGAGATGTCAAATTTTGATTTTGATCCTGAAAATGGATTCAGAGTAGTAGATTTAGCCAAGGGTGCAATTTTCATGCAAAATGGAGTACTTTGAAAATTAGGTCGAAAAGCTATATAAGGCCCAGAGGGGTCATTTTCAAATCATTATTCACTTTGTCTTCTAGCGATTTTGAGAGCTCTGAGAGAGAATGGAGGGTGTTCCAGTGCATACACATCGATTCAAGCACTCCCGATGCCATAGCCAACCACCGGAGTATGACCCACCTATGAGTAGTCGATAAACCATCCTGCATTTCAATTTTTAACGCTTTATTAAGTCATTTAGGTTAGATTTAGCATGTTTTAGGGCTCGTTCTTCAAATTTCACACGAGGAAATAGTTTCCTCGCACCGGCCTCAGTTGCCCCTCACGCGAGGAAATAGTTTCCTCGCATGGTTCAAGGCTTCCTCACTCGGGGCTTTCTTGAAGGCTCGCATGAAGCACAAGTTGATATCATGTGAAATTTCTCTTTCTCGCACAAGAAGTGGTCCTGTCTCACATGAGGGAAGAGTTTCCTCATGCGGGAATCTACTACAATATTTTGAGTTTTCTTCCAATTTTGCATAAAATCAGCCAATTAAAATATTCTAGAGCCCTGTTAAGATAGATGTATAGCCTCATTTTCTTGTTGTTGCTTTGAAACCATCATAGTCAGATACTGATCCAACGTTGTTGCTTGCTTTGCAGGTTGACTTCCCAGATGTCGCTTTTTGGTCACATCACCCTGTCATGACCACACTAGTCCAAAGGTTGACCAAGGCTGAGAGTGCTCATATTCAATGACTAGGATTGTCGTACTTGCATGATATACTCAACATTCAGGTAAATCACAGTCTTCTAGGTGCACTGGTCAAGTGCTTCTATTTAGAGATGAACACATTCCACTTGCCGATGGGGGAGATGACTGTCTTTCTCAAGAATATATACAAGATATTGTGGATACCCTTCCATGGTGCTTGAGTCAAGTATGATACATAGCCAAGAGTAGGTACACTAGCATTGAGGGCCATATTCAAAGATGATTTAGTGATGGATCTCATGGGAGGACTTGATGAATAGATATGGCAGTGCTCACAGATTAGCAGTTGTCTTAGCCATATTCCTGAGTTGTTACTTGGTTCCAGATCAAGGCTAGCATGGATTAGAGTGTAGCTAGGGTTGCATGCTACAAAGGATGATGGATAGGCTAGCTACTAGATTCAGATGGGGTGAGTGCATGCTCACACAGATGTATCATGAGATGCATGAGGTCGTGTATTGAAGTGCCAAGACTATGACAGTTGGTGTTCTCGTATTACAGATCTGGGCCTAGGAGCATCTCCCTATTTGCAGGCTAATATTTCATGATACATGGCAAGCCCTTGAGCCTTATATCTATAGATACACTAGTCCTATGACTCAGCTAGCGCTAGGAAAGACTGAGTAGTGGGGAGTACAACTAGATGATATGGTGAAAGTTGTGTGGAGACCTTGGGTAGTCACAGAGCCATGGGATGACACTCGGAAGGAGCTGCCACACATGTTCATCTTGCATCCATTGATTGGATGTACCATTAGCATTATTGAGGGATTCTTGCTCACATGTGTGATGAGATAGTTCGGGAGACAGCAAGACATCTCCCAGGAGTATGCTTCTTATGCTTGCTTTGTCGATGAGATGAAGAAGGGCTGGCAGCCTAGGTTAGATCAGAGCATGTGCACTATCAAGGCACGAGTGGCTTCGGCTCAGTGGCATTGCATGGTGGATGTCACCAATGTAGGGATGACACCTGCATATAGAGATTATTTCTTGTTGCACCCCTTCCCTGGTTTCACAGATCCTGTCGGGATGGGACAGAGAGCTCAACAATAGCCCGCACAGGAGCAGCCAACATAGTAGCAGCGTGCACAACAACCATAGGGACAGCAACAACAGTAATAGGTACATGTCTAGTAGCAAGTATCATTACAGTGACCTAGGTAGAGAGTATTAAGGCCCATGACAGCTCAGATAGATATCCCCCCGAGGACTATGGGGTCAAATGCAGGTGCAGGGAGCAGTGGGACCCATCAGAGGTCCACTAGACAGAGGATAGGAGATTCCTATTAGAAGCCACCTCCTGATGAGGCACAGTTACAAGAGGATATTGATATGTTAGATCATGCCACATAGGGGCTAGTACAGCTAGCATGGGTTCAGGAGGCTCTCAGGAAGAGCTGAGAGAGGGTGAGACAGGTACAATGGGAGAGGGATGACTTCCATACATGGGTCATCATCTAGGAGATGCAGATGGTGGATAGGGATCAATAGATTAGAGAGCTCTGAGAGGAGCTAGCGAGGTCACAGCTAGAGATGAGATATGAGTCTGCTCAAGCAACCTATTACTATGCAGCATACGTGGGTGTTGTTCTAGATTTATCAAAGTAGGTGCCTCCTTTTTCTAAGTACGTCAGAGCACCACAAGAACCTCCACCACATGCACCTCCACAGGCACCACCATAGAGATCAATGCCTCCTCTGCAGAGACTGATGCCACCTCCTCAAGGACCACCATAGGGACCACTGCCACCACCTCCTCTAGGTGGCGATGAGCAGAGTTAGCTCATTTTTTATATTCATAGTGTAGCCCATATTTTGATACTGTGCTTGAGTAGCACCATTCTTTTGTACATGACATTGATCAACCATGAGATATATATATGAGATCGCCTCTTTCATATCATTGTTCTTGTTTATACATTGCTTTAATGTTGATGTTCATGTTTTATGAGATGTTTCCTAGATGCTTAGATGTATGGATTAGATATGAATGAGATGCACATGTTTTCTTTTATGATGGTATATGAATATGCAATGTGAAATGCAATGATAGATGATAGATAAATGAATGCAATGTATGATTTTATTTATGCTTATAGTGTATGAAAATGGAAATGAATATGTAAATGTATATGGATTTTATGGATGCAAATGGAAATGTAATGGAAAAATAAATGAAAATGCAATATATGTGATACTAATCATCTCATGTAGGATATAGAAATATATGACAGGTACTAATCAAAAGGATATTTTGAAGATTGAGAGCAAGGACCAAAAACTTGTGCAGCCAAGATGAACCTGAGACAAAAGATGAGAACCTTTGATGAATAGATCCAGAAGAAGACAATCAAGAGAGCACCAAAACATTGTCTCAATGCAAGCCTAGAATGAAAATGCAAGCCTAAGCTAGACATGAACCCTAGGACTTGGTTGTTGGACTCATCGTATTATCATCATAGAGTTTTAAGCAATGGACATTCACAAGATGCCATACAATCCTCACTGACATGAGAATATGAATATGACATTAGTCTTAGATTTTTCAGAATGAGGTGTAAGCATTAGGGCACAAGAAGCCAAAATGACCTAAACACCTATTCCTTTTAATTTAGCAAGTTAACATAAGCATCAAAGTATAGCTGCTAGAATGACCTAAAAGTTACTCACAGATAATCATGCTAGACACATAAGAGTTCCTTCCTTCACCAAAGAATGCTCGCAATGACCCTTACATTCACTTAGCAGGACGAGCATTAGTAATTTTACTTGTAGCAGAAAGAAGTTACTCAAAATAGACAAGGAGGAGAACCAACCTCACCAAAATTTTCATATAAAAGGAGTTGAGGTACACATGGCCATCCAATATGAGATGAAGGCTCTTATAGATGGACACCCCTCTTATGTGAATTCTTTGGATCATTGGAACCAAACCAACAAACAGGAAGCAAAAGAAAGATCATGCCCCCAATCTTCGCTCCCCTCGGTCAAGAAGATGTTTTAGAGTTGCTCAAGGAGGAATGATAAAGCGAAAGAACAACACACAATAGGGAAAATCTCAGCATGCTTTAGAGAATCACAAATTCAATTTTAGTTTCATTTTAAGTTTGTGTTCAAGCGGATTGAAGTTGAATCGGAAGTGCACAACATTTGAAGTATTAACGGGACAATGACAATAGGTACACGCAGTGAGAACCACTAGTGACCATCATGAGAAATGAAGTCTCAAGGAGATATCAAAGTGCTAACCAAGTATCAATAGGCGGATGTAGTGAGAACCACTGGTGACCAATACAAGGAAGATTCTCGAAAGAGAGAACCAAGCACGAAGGAAACATCAGCAGGCAGATGCAGTGAGAACCATTGGTGACAGATGTAAGGAAGAGATCCCAAAAAAGAAGGGTTCAAATGAGAGCTAGGTATCATTAGGCTAGCACAGTGAGAACCACCAGCAACCAATACATGAGAGATCCTCAAGGAGAGAAATCTCAAAATTAGCTAGGCATCAACAGGCAGACGCAGCGAGAATCGCTGGTGATTGATGCACGAACAAAACTTCCAAAAGTGATAGGACAATGCCCCCCAGATCAGGAAGGTGCCCCCAAGTGTGACCAGTTCCAATCCATGAATATTCAAGAAAAATGTTAAAGATAATTGAAAGCAAGTGCATGAGCTAGCAAGCTAAAGTAGGAAACAAACTAAAGTGGGAAAGCAAACTAAAGCAAGAAAGCAAGAGCCAAGCAGTGCTGAGATGAGATATAGCTTCAGGAAACAAGAGGCGCATATTTACCAGGTTTTCACCATCTTGCAGAGATTCTATTTTTGCTACCATGACGCCTATTTGCCAGGTTTCATCAATGGCACATTTTTCTCTTTTTCAATTTTTTTGTTCTTTTCTCATTTTTTATTTTTTTTATTTTTGAATATTTCTTTTTTTTTTGTATTTTTCAATTTTTGTAATTTTTTTATTATTATCAAGGTGCCTATTTACCAGGTTTTCACCAGGATAATAGATACATCAAAGTGCCTGTTTACCAGGTTTTCACTAAGATGATCATTTTTTTAAGGACATTTTGCAATTTTTAGGTTTTTTTTGACAATATACCATTTTTTGGATTTTTTCAAGATCAATAAGTATGTACATGAGCACACAAGAAAATGTCTCAGCTGTAAAATTTCTTCAAGTGAAGAGCGTTGATAGGCTCTTTGAGCTATTCTCCTTCAGTGGTGGAGAGTTGGTATGCGCCAGACCCAAATGTTGCAGTGATAACATACGGACCAAGCTAGTTTGGTTCAAATTTTCCTTTCTGGACTCGCTACTGCTGATTTTTGGGGTTCTCTCTCAGGACAAGATCACCCACTTGGAATTCCCTTTGTCTGACTTTCTTATTATAGGCTTTAGACATCCTCTTTTGGTATGCTCTTAGATGATCAAACGCCACCTTCTGACATTCATCCAGTAATTCTAGCTCTTGAAACCGGGATATTCTATTTTCTTCATCAGTGATGAGGCCCCTCAGAGAGACTCGCAATGTAGGAATCTTGACCTCAATAGGAAATACTACATATACTTCATAAACCAAGGCTAAATGTGTAGCCCCTATTGGAGTTTAAATACTTGTTCTATAGGCCCATAGAGCCGAATTAATCTGGAGGTGCCAATCTCTACCAGATTTATGAACTATTCTGTGCAAGATTTTGAGAATTGTCTTACTAGAAGCTTATGCTTGTCCATTACCCTAGGGATAATAAATAGAAGAACAATGCTGAATAATCCTAAACTTCGTGCATAACTCTTTCAGGTCCTTGTTCTTGAATTGTCCCCCATTGTTAGTGATAATGGATGAGGGATACACCATATCTACAGATGATATAGTTTAGTATAAAAATAGCCACAGACTTGCCATCAGCTATAGCCAGAGGCACTGCCTCAACCCACTTAGTAAAATAGTCAGTATATGTGATGATAAAATTATGTCCTTTTGAAGAAGAAAGATGTATCTGACCCACCAAGTCAAAGGCCCACTACTGAAATGGCTAGAAACTGATGAAAGGAATAAGCTCTTTAGAAGGAGCATGGATCAAATTTCTATGAAATTGGCATTGTTTGCAAGCCTTGGCATATTGAACAGCTTATTTCTCCATATCTGGCTAGTAGTAACCAGCTCTAATAAGTTTATGAGCTAATGTTAGACCACTCGAATGAGACCCATAGATACCTTCATGTACCTCAGCTAATGCACGTTTGGACTCATCGGGTTCTAGACACTTAAGGAGGGTACCATCTAGACCCCGTCTATACAAGTCATTTTCTATGATGACATACTATGAATCATTATGAATTAGGTGATGCTTTTCATTCTGGGTATAGGTGTCTAGAATGATCTAGTCATAGAGGTAGGAATAGATATGGTGGTAGCGAGATGAGTCATGTCCAATGACTGAATAGATCATCTTAGATTCAAGAATGTCATAGGCTAGGTAGTGTAATGCCTCCACCAGGAATTCATGTATGAAGTCATTTTCTGGCATCTGTAACATTCAAGCAAGTGTGGCCATAGCATTGGCTACCTTATTGTCCACCCTTGGAATTTTCTGGAATGAAATGTGTGCAAAATACTATTTGAGATCATCCACCATTTGTTTGTAAGGCACTAGCTTGTCATCTTTTGTTTGATAGATATCATTAACTTGGTTGATGATTAACTAAGAGTCTCTGAAGACCTTGAGCTCATCCATACACCATTCAATGGCTATCTTCATACCATTAATGAGAGCTTCATATTCAGTGATGTTGTTTGTGCAGGGAAACAAAATTTAATAAGCTTTTGGCAATGAATATCTTTGAGGTGTTATAAACAGAATGCCTGCACCTGATCCTTGATGAGTGAATGATCCATCAAAGAACATGCTCCAAGCCTAATGTGTGAGAAGCATGATGGATTCATCTAGGAATTCAATGATTAAAGGTTGGTGATCTTTCAGAGGAGCTTCCGCCAACTGATCAGCAATTGCTTGTCCTTTAATAGCTTTTCTTTCCACATACTCAATGTCAAATTCATTGAGTATCATAACCCATTTTGCTAGTCTACCAATGAGGGCAGCCTTGCTCAGTAAGTACTTCAGTGGATCAATTTTTTCAATAAGCCTTGTAGTGGGAGTGAGCATATAATGCCGCAACTTCTAGGAAGTGAACACTACTTCTAGACAAGATTTCTTGATGATAGAATAGTTTATTTCATAAGAAACCAATGTTCTAGTGATATAATAAATGGTTCTCTCTTTGTTGTTCTGATCTTCTTGAGCTAGGAGAGCACCCAAAGATGTGTTCATGGCTGAGATGTATAGTATGAGTGGCTTCCCATGAATAGGAGGCATCAATATAGGTGGATTACCAAGATACTATTTAATTTGAGTGAGTCCCTTGTCACATTCTTCATTCCATTCATAAGTCAAAACCTTATGAAAAGTTTTAGTGAATGGTTGTGACTTGTTAGCCAACTGTGAAATGAAGAGCCGGATAGATTGTAGCCTTCCCTAAATTCCTCTCATTTGACTAATTTTTTTAGGTGGAGGCATTTTCATAATAGCTTGCACTTTTTCTAGGTCAACCTCTATGCCTTTAGCTGATATGATGTAACCCAAGAGTTTCACAGAAGTGACACCGAATGCACATTTTTTGGGATTAAGTCTGAGACTAAATTGTTCCATGCAATCAAGTATGGGACCCAAATCTATGAGATGAGTTTTTCACTACATGCTTTTGGCTCAAGTGTCGTCCACATAATCTTCCATTGTTTTATGCATCATATCATGGAAAATGGTAGTGACAACTCTCTGATATGTTGCTCCAGCATTATTAAGCCCAAAAGGCATGAAATTCCAGTAGAAGCTGCCCCAAGCACACATGAAAGCGGTCTTTTCTTGGTCTTCTGGCACAATTTTTATTTTATTATAGCCAGAGAAGCCATCCATCAAGGAATACATCTCATATCTTGCTGTCATATCCACTATCATGTCAATATTAGGTAGTGGGAAGTCATCCTTTGGACATGCCTTATTTAGATCCCTAAAGTTTGTGCATACACGAATGGATTTATCATGTTTGGTGACTGAAACAATATTTGAAATCCACTTTGCATAGTCAATAGTCCTTATGAAACCAGCCTTAAGAAGCTTTTCTAGCTCTGCTTTGACTAAAAGTACCATGTGTGGATGCATCTTTCAAAGCTTCTATTTGACAGGCTTAATACCTTGTGCAATGGACAGATGGTGCATGATTAGATTGGGGTCTAATCTAGGCATGTTAGAGTAATTCCATGCAAAGTTTATTTTCTTGCTTTGAAAGAAGCTAGTGAACTCTTCCTTTTCTTTTGCAGATAATGACTATGCTAGATGAATAATTTGTGGAGTAGCCTCTGTACCCAAATTCATTGGCTATGTCAGCTCAATCAATACTGATGATCTCTCCTAAAAGTGGCTTGGAAGTGTGTCAATTATCTCATCCTTGGGCACCTCAGAGAGGTTTTCACCCTCAGATGCATGTTTTATTTTTACTATTTTTGGATCTGATACTACCACAACGTGGTTTTCACCATCAAAGCATCTATTTTTTGTTCTTTTAATTTTTTTAACTAAGATACTTGATATCTGCCTCTGTCATGCTGACACTATTTTTGCTAGTGGAGGACGTTATAGGTTCAATAGCATGGAGGTAACAGGCTAGAGTGTAATCATTCTGGAATGTTAGGACTTCATTGGATGAGGAGGGGGAGTTCTAGTTTATCAGATCAAGATTTTTGAGTGAGAGAGAAGTAGTGACTGGTTCAATTGCATTCATAGTATAACCATCAAAAGTGCGGACGAGCAAGTCAAGACCTAGAGTGATCTCATCCAAAGGAGCATTCAAATCCCTATGAGACCTTATGTTGGAAGTAGAGGATAAGTTAACACCGATGGCATCTAATTCATGTGACCTAACACTAGACCCTTCACCTACTTCGAGAAGGTTCTCATAAGTATGAACCATGTCTATATCTTTATCATAAGTAGCATCAGACAAAGATTCAAACTCATACTCATGTGAGTCAGTACTTGATGTGGGAATTCCATTAGCACTGGTTGTATCATCATCTGCACCCCTTACAACATTAGTGGCTTGCTAAAGTAGATCTTTTTCAAACTGCTCTTGGAAATGTGGGGGTATGTACCATTCACCCTAAGAGTTAGAATCATCCATTTGTATTTCTTTCCATTGGTCATACATGAGTCGATGCACTGAATCGGTCTCATCGAAATCACTATCAATCTCTATCAGGTGGACAAGTATGACAGGCTCATCAAGTTCTGCAAAGAGTGTAGCAAATTTTGGAGGAATTGGATATGGAAAAATATCTTCCTCAGAGCTGGTCTTTGGATTTACCTCTGGGGTAGTATCTTCAAATTATGGTTCAGGTTCAGGTTTAGGTTCTGGTTTTGGCATGAATTTTTTTATCCCTATATGAAAGGGGATCTTTTTGAAACCTAAGCCAGTAGTATCTTTTGTGCGGTGACCTGTAGCTTCAATGGGTTTCAAAAAAACATTGTCATTCCTTCTTATAGGACCATTCCCTTTGTAGCCAAAGCTCTTCATGATCTTGAAGGCTTCACTATATGGCTCTTGCTCTAAGTCTGGAGGTGGAGTGGTCATTTTAGATATTTCTTTCCCTTTATAGATCCAAGCTTTGATAGCTCTTTCTTCATCCTCATCTTCTGAAGGTGTAGAGGCCCGTACAATGGTGCCATCATAGACTATTTGAGGAGAGTCATTGGAAGGTTTGTTACTCTTAGAAGGTCTCCCATAAGAGCATGGAGATAGAGGGAGAGTAGCTAGTGATAGCATAGGTTCAATTCGATGTTCTCCCATGCTTGTATCCTTAAGTTTCAGAGTCTACTCCATTTCCATTACCTTAGCATCATAGAACTCAGTAGATTCTATATTAGTTGGAACTAAGCTATATGCAGATTGTGCAAGTGTGTTGCAAGAATAATTGGTATTAGCAGGCACAGTGAATTCTACTCCATGGAATGGAAACTTGATGCATTGATGGTATGTAGATAGAACAGCCTACATCTTGTGAATCCATGGCCTACCCAACAAGATGTTGTAGGTAAGAGGAATGTCAAGAACTTGAAAAGTAACATCTCTCTCAATGGGTCCTACGTGGATAGGGAGCACAACTAAGCCTTGGGATTTTCATTCCTCTTCATCATAATCTTTGATGGTAATCTTTTTGTGAGAGTCTATACAATTCTCATCATAACCTAGCTGAGTAAGAAACTTAGCAGAACATATATTGAGACCAGTACCATTGTCTATGAGAACTTAGCGGACATGTTTAGGACCCATCATGACTTCTATGTGCAAGGGAGCATTATGTGGATGGCTTAGAGGGTGATCATCTTCTTCAGAAAAGGACAAATAATGAGGTGAGGTCAAATGACCCACCATAGATTGGAACCGGTCAAGGTCAAGATCTTTGGGGATGTTTGCCTCAGTGAGGGCTTTATCTAGAATCTTCTTGTGAGCAGGCGAGATCTTCAACAACTCAAAAATGGTGATCTGAGTGTTGGTTTGATGGAGCTGATCTAAGATGCTATAACTAGTTGAGCTAGATGTAGGGACTAATTTTGTGTTCTTGTTGGCAGGGCCAACAGTAGTCTTATCCATAGTTTGTTTTGGAGAACATACAGGAGGATCATGACCTTTCAAAACAACCCTTCCACGAGATCGAGTAACAACATTGGCACAATCTTGAGATTATTTAGATTCAGATGAATGAGATGCAAAACTACACAAGATGAAAGGAGTCTTAGGTTTGGGAGCATCACCACTCCCCTTAATAGTAATCACGTTGCAATACTCAACCTTAATAGGTTTGATCATACCAATGATATTATCATCGTTAGTGTATGTGTAATTGACTTTAGCATTGGTATTCTTAGTGTTTGAAGATTCACCCTTCTCATGAGGAGAGAAGGGATCCTTAAATTCTTGTTATAGTCATCCATAACAATGTCACCGTTATCAATCAAATCTTGGACCTTATGTTTCAGCTGAAGACAAGTAGAAGTCTTGTCACCCTTATTCTGGTGATAGTCATAGTATGCATTGTCATTCCACCAATGAGGTCATGGTTGTGGGTCATAGAGATGTTTTTCCAAAGGAGCAAGTATCTAATTCTATACAAGAGTTTTATAGACCACATCAAGTGGTTCTCCCAAGGAAGTGAATTTACGCTTGGGTCGAGATGCCCAAGGTTTATTCCTAGAAAACCTTGAAGGTTGTTGATTTTTTGTTGTGGGATTTTCAATACTTTTGATCACCTATATGCTAGAAGAGAGATTGAAAATAGACTTAGCAGGCTTTGGGGTCACATTGTCAACCACTCCATCATTCACAATGTCTCTATTCTTGTTGACAAACTTCCCTTTATCTTTATTTGAGGAAGAAGATCATTGTTTGTTGTCTTTGCTCAAAGTCAATTCTCCTTTCTTGATCATAAAGGCCTCTATTCACATCGCTTGTTTAATCATGCTATCAAAGGTTAGGGGACCTTGTAATTGCACTTGGTATCTAAAGTATGGGACAAGATTGTCCAAAAAGATGTTGAGTCTCTTGGACTCTGGTAGCTTGTGAGGACACCTTGTACATAATTGTCTCCACCTTTGGAGAAATGTTAGGAAAGATTCCCCTTGTCGCTGTTTTAAATTGCAAAGTTCTCAGATGTTGATTGGATGTTGAATATTATGTGAGTAATGTTGGAGAAATAGATTAGCCATTTCATCACGAGTCTTAATGCCAAAGGGCAATCGAGAAAACCACTCCATAGCTGGTCCACCCAAGCTATGAGGAAATAGGCGCATAAGATATGTTTGATCATGTATGAATTCCATGGATAAAGCACCAAACTCCCTTAAGTGATCTTGGGGATCGGTAGTACCCAAGTATTTGTCATATTTAGGGAGCTCTACACCTCTGGGAAAAGGTGGCATGTGAAGACTCCTATCAAAGGGGAAAGGACAAATACTTTCCATTGTGAATTGTTGTGTGAGTTTTTCCTTATTCTTTGTAGGTTGGTTAATCTAATCTTACATGTCTGGGACCATATTTTTCAACTTAGCGGTCTGAGTTTCTTCTTCCTTGGCCACAAGTGTTTCAACTTGAAAATTTGAGGGTAATTTGGCCCCTTGTTTGGCTAGCTCAAGAAAGTATTTTTCCTTCTCCTCTAAAAGGAGGATCTCCATCATCTTGATAAGAGCTTTGTTTTCTTTCACAACATCTATATCATTTTGAGTTATTGTGTCATCACCATCATTGCCAAGAATCTCATAAATGCTTGGGACTTGATCTTGACTCTAATCATAAAGGGCAGGACGATAGTGATATGCTGGTTGACTGCCTTGAGCTTTGTTTTGAGCTTGGTGCTAATTCTGATCATTTAGGGTTTGATCATTGCATTTCTCATTCTAAGGTTGGGCATGATGTTGGTCATTGGAAGATTGACCATGATTTTGATTGTTTTGAGATTGATCAAAAGTTTGGCTATATTTGCCTGGTTGGAAGTCGAATGGCTCTAACGTCTTGTCGTAGGATTGTGCAGCAAATGAAGACTTAGTAAAATGATATGCACAATGTCGAAAGGGTGTAGCTAAGGTAACTCTTGGCACTCTAACAAGATCAAGAAGATCAATAGGTTCAGATGAGTCGATATTGTCAACAGGATCGATAGGTTCAATGATATGACTAGTCCGAGGAAGTGCTCTTCCAAAGTTATGAAACAATGAGTTGTTTTGGAAGAATGATTTGTCCTAATCTTGAAATGAGAAACTAGGTTGTGCTTGAAACAATGGATTAAAACACTCTTGGAACATTGGAGGTGATGATTGAGATGGGCTATCTTTCAAAGTACTCAATGAAGAACTTGAGGACCCCTCACAATGTTCAGATTGCACAATAGGTTTGGAACAACTTGTTTCCTAATTACAAGGTTTACCTCTATCTTGACTAGTATTACAAATGGGGTAAGTATTGCCACTTTGAGTCGTGACAGTCATAGATGAAGATGAAATGAGAGAAGACTCAAGATAATGCTAAAACTCTATCTCTAGGAATAACGAAGAGGAGATAAAGGCTAGAACAACCGAGATGTGAGATGCACCTGGTATGAATCATAAGGAGTATGGCTAGAATAGTCGAGATAAGACTATCATGAGGTGAGGTACAAAAGCACAAAAGATGAGACAAATAACAAGGAGACAAAATGAGTCAAAGAAATAATCGATCAGTTCGCAGCTTGAGACACTCAGTTTCAGACAGTGAACGATAGGAAAATAGGTAAATAGACCTCAGACAAGAATTAGATCGGATAAAAAGTTCACCAATCAACGGGAAATAGGTCGCTATTTTTGAAATCTAGGTACGGGTTCACGCAAGGAAGTACCAGGCCGTGCAAGGAAACACCAAAGTTCATGTTAGAGAATGAAAGCTCATACGAGGAAATGCTCTGAAAGATGAAATTTCACACAGGAAAAGATCAAAGTTCGATAGTTCAACACAGTTTGCAAGGTAAAAATTCAAGTTCTAAGACACAGCTTGAACCATTCTCTCACAGAATTTCTAGTTTTTAGATAGTTTAATCAACAATCTTAGTTTGAAGGTTTCAAGCATCCATTTACAAGCATGAAGTTTTGATCAAGCAATGGTGACACAAGAAGTAGTCACAAACAGACCTACCAAGGACAAAGCAACTTGGCAGTATCATGGGAGTCTTTGTTTAATCATGATGGACAAGGTTAAGACTCGATAACAAACACATAGTTATCCCTACAAAAGAAATGGTGAGAAGACAAAACCTTTGCCTCACTGCTTATGCACATGCATTCACCTCACACAGTCGTGTCACCCCCTAGAGGGTGTCATGTTTTTGGTGTTTCCAAGGACTCAATAGTATATGTTCAAAGGTTACCCTTGAAGCAAGGGCTAGTTTCATATACCACCTTCAAACATCTAGGTGCATGCCTATGGTGAGAATCTATGGGAGAGATTCTTCCCCCTCCCTGTGCAAAGATTATGCCTCCTTTTGGAGGTGATTCGGGTAGGAAACTAACTTAGGAAAGTTTTTAGTGGGATTTCATTCACACTAACCTTTGGTGCTCCCGATACAAGGCTAGGGCCTCGTAGCCACACCAATAATCGAAAGTCATACACCCCGGCAAGTAGGGCTAGGAGCGGCGCCGCTCTATACAACAAAAGGAGCCTTCTCAAGATGATAGTCAAAATCAAGAGAAGGAAGTTAACATGGTTTTAGAGTCTTTAGAATTAAAAAAACATTCTTTATTATAGTGAGGTGGAATCACTGGCAATAGGTGCGTACTCACTTGCATCATTCCTGGAGGTTCAACATCCAGCAGGCCCTCTAAAGGTGACACAAATTGGCTTGGATCCGAGGGTTTGATTTTTTGTTTCTCTCAAAGAGGGAAGAGCATACTTCTCTACCTCTTCATCTTACCCAAACACATCAAGCATATTCATCACCGATCTAGTTTCACTCCACAAAATCTACAAGCTTTTGGGTTTCTGGTTCTCTCAAAGAGAGAAGAGCATAATCCCCTGGCAAGTAGAAGTGCTAAAGATTCACTACCTTTCTTTGCTTTCCTAGGTATCCATCATTCTAGAAACATATGGGTCTTGGTTTCATTCGTGGGCATCACTTCCACGTAATGAATAGCCTATTCCCCTACTTTTCTATCAGGACCCTTAAGAAATTTTAACAAAGCCCTAATTATACCATGTGAATGAAAGCAAGAAAAACAAACACAATGTTTTAAAAATATCTTTGGCAATTGTCTTGCAAGAAAACTGTTAGCAAGTTTTATAATCTTCGACAAAGCGACCAGCAGAGCACTGTTATGTTGTGATAGAAATAGAGATATGAAATCAACAGTAGAAAGTAAATGTCAAAAAAAAAACAACAGTAAATTACAGAATCTGGAAATTTAACTGACTAACAGTGAAACTTCGCGTGAGAAAGTACTACACTGAGCGTGAGAAAGTGTAGGGGTCTACACGACAGAATGTTTCCTCACATGATAGAATGCTACAGGGAGAAAAACTTCAAGCGGCATGCTCTGAAATTTCACATGAAATTCTATACACAGTGAAGTACAGATGCATGGCAGAGTTCAAATTCTTTATCAGAAAAATTTCAAGAGTGAGGTCAGAAATGATTTTTCTGCCACACGGTGGGTGCCAGAATGTCTATAGCTGAATGTGGACCTCTAATCCAGCCATATACACAACATAGTCATTGCTCGATCATTGAAATTATGAAGGTGAGTATGAATTACTCAATTCGCAATATCTATCGATTCGACCTATTGCCTCCTAATTAGCCGGGGTGTTTGAATTACTCTCAGATTGGAGAGCCAACTACCATTAGACCAAACTAAAATGGGGAATTTTCAACACTATGAAGATAAATAAAATGAGAATTTAAGCTATATAAGGATGCAATTAAACTAAGAACTTGAAGAAAATATGAGAAATGCATATTTAATCTAAAAGAGCTTGAAAGAAATCTGAAAATTAAGCTATAAGCAATAAGCAAACTAGTTTAATATGAGAATGCAATTACACTAAATGAGAAATTATACTAATTATGCAATAAAAAGCTTGAAAATATGAAAGAATTGAGATGAAATTTTGCAATAGTTTATGTGCTCTAAAAATTGCCTCCTTTCGAATGAAGGAGAAGGTTCATAATATAGACAAGCCCGAAGAAGGAATGAAGAGTTTCTTGAAATGAAACGGTTGACTCTTCATTCCCAATTGAGACAAATATTGAGAAATTACTTAATTAAAAGAATGAATTATTGCCACATATGGGTGACCCTTCGAATATTTATTAAATCCAAATAAGATTATCCATTCAAATAACCAAGTAATATTAATTCCTTTTATGTGTATTAGCTAAAGGGGGTGGGTTTAATTTAATTTAAAGCACTTAGTACTTTAAAATTAAATCAATTTATCATAGGGATTATTTAGCTAATAAAGTTGAATACTTAGGAATTAATTATAGTGTGAGATTAATGCAATTTAGGGTTTTTTGCAATTGACACCAAGTCAAATAAAGTTAGGTAGGAGAGAGAAAATTGCCTAGTAAAATAGGACTTTAATGATGTAATATTGAAGAAATGCACCAAAATTGATTTGAAATTATAAGGTGCCAATTTTGGGGTATTACAGTATCTACTTTGATACAAACTTATAATAAGTGTTGTCCTCCTCCAATTTCCTTTATCACCACATATTCCATCATGGGTTTTGTGTGTGACTTCATTCATGTAAGTGTTTTCTGAGCATAAGCCACGTCAACTCTTCTCCATACATATTTTCTTGTAGTTACATTGGACTGTATTAGATGTATCCATCGATAATATTGTTTGGTAATTTCCCAGGCACTGACAAGAGTTTGATAAAATTCATTGTATGCTTGATGCCTTTGGTATCATGTTTTATTCTCTTATGCTCCCTCTCTTTCTTGTAAACAATAATAATATCCTCATAAGCGATAATTATTTATTCCTATATATTTTCCTTCAGAATTGAGGATTTTTCTTGCATGAGACATGTCTCCTATCTTTAAGGAGTTCATGCTGAGAAGTGAAGGCCAACAGTCATAATATTTTTATTATGAATCTTCAATTCAAAGACTCTTCATTATGTAATAATCCTGGAGCCTTTATATATGTTGCTCTTGCTCATTTGTAAACAATCTATTGAATTAATGCAATACTTTATAGTCTGGACATAGCCACAATTTGTGGTGAACCAGGATAAATCTGGTGTTGTATATTTGTTAATTTATATTGTATATCTATTGTTTATTTATTACTTTCAAATCCCTTTCAATTGGTATCAGAGAACAGGTTGTGTAGATTGGAAATCTGGGTTGAATTTCTAGAAAGATGGAGGATATGAAAGTAGAGAAATTCATAGGCAAAAACTTTAGCCTGTGGAAAGTGCAGATGCATTCCTTGCTGATCAAGCAAGATTTTGCAATCGCAATCGATGGAAAATCTAGCAAACCAGCAACGATGTTGGATGAAGATTGGAAGAAGATTGATGATAAAGCAATGGCATCAATCTTTATTTTTTTGTCACAAAATTTCTTGTTCAATGTCTTCAACGAAAAGACAACTAAAGAAGTTTGGGACAAACTTTAGAGCTTGTATGAGATAGTATCGGCTACAAATAAAATCTTCATTATGAAGAAACTCTACAAGCTAAAAATGAAGGAAGGGACTGCGATGTCAAATCATGTAAATGATTTGAACACTTTATTATGTCAAGAAACCTTGGTTGGTATGACATAAGATGATGAAGCCAAAGCCATCATCTTGTTATGTTCTTTACCCGATAGTTGGGATCCTATAGTTATAGCTGTTAGCACTTCTAATTCCAAAAATAAGAAGATGGTCTACGATGAAGTGGTTGCTACTTTGCTTAGTGTAGATATGAGAAGAAGTAACAAAGACACCCCATCTGGTGATGCTCTTACCATGGTCAGCACCGAAAGAAGGGGAAGAATCCATCATAGAAGTAATAATAATTATTATTACAATCAAAGAAAATCGAGATCACCTAATCAATCAAATTCAAGAGGTAGAAATGGAGAGTGTTGATTTTGTGGCAAACCTAGCCACTCAAAACAAAATTGTAGGTCTTAAAAGAAAGCACAAGAAAAAGTGAGGAATAGTGAAGTTAATACAACCTATGAGGTAGATGAAGCTGCTCTAATTCTTTCTACATGTGACTCAAAATTAGATTCTTGGGTGATACATTTCGGAGCCTCCTTCCATGCCACTTAATGTACAGATTTCTTTACTAATTATCAAGAAGGCAAATTTGGAGAAGTTTATTTGGGTGACAACAAAGCATGTAAAATCATTGGGAAATGTGATGTTGTCTTTCATCTAGAAAGTGGAGCCAAATTTTTGCTCAAAGATGTTAGACATGTTCCTCAATTAAAGAGGAATATGATTTTAGTCAGCCAACTATACATCCAAGGATTTAAAATAGAACTCACGGATACATGGAAAATAGTCAAAGGTTCATTGGCTATTGCAAAAGGAGAGAAGACCGGTAGCCTCTATATTGTGAAACCAATCAATGAGGTGGGAGCTGTTATGACAGTTGTAGGAAGAAATGCGTCACTTTGGCATCAAAGATTAGGCCACATGAGCAAGAAAGGACTAGAGGTAATGCTCAAAAGGGATCAACTATCGGGTCTCCAATAAGAAAACTTGGAGTTTTGTGAACATTGTCTCTACGAAAAGAAAAAATGGGTCAGCTTCTTCAAAGATGGACATGACATGAAGGCAAAACCATTGAAACTTGTGCACTCGGATGTCTCTAGTCCTACCGAGGTAAGCTCCTTAGGAGGTGCTAAATATTTCATTACTTTTCTTGATGACTGTACTAGGAAAGTTTGGATATACATGATGGAAAATAAATCAGAAGTTTTTTCTAAATTTAAAGTTTTTAAAGCTCTTGTTGAAAACCAAAGAGGCCACAAGATTAAATGCTTGAAAATGGATAATGGAGGGGAGTTTTGTTTTCTGGAATTTGATAATTATTGTGTAGACAATGGTATTTGTAGGGTGAAATTTGTTCCCTACCCCCTCAAGAAAATGGGGCAGCGGAAAGGCTTAATAGAACAATACTTGAGAAATCTCGGTGTATGCTTTCCAATGCAGGTTTGGGAAAAGAGTTTTGGGTTGAAGCATACAATACAATGGTCTATTTGATAAATTGAAGTCCTTCATCAAGGCTAAAATTTGAAATTCCAAAAGAGGAATGGAAATGAAGAAGAGTTTCATACTATCATCTTAAAGTCTTTGGCTATCAATCTTTCGTACATGTTCCTAAGGAGAAGCGAAGAAAAATGGATCCTAATCATAGCCTTGCATATTCGTTAGATATGGGGAAGAATAGTTTGGCTTTAGACTTTGGTGTTTATCTGATAAGAAAATCATAAGGAGTAGAGATGTAGTCTTTAATGAGAAGATATTTTCTCATTCTAAAGATGAAACTCCTATCAGAGAATACATTCCCCTATTTGAAATGATGGACAATGGAAATCAAAATTATCTCATCTACTCACATCCCACATCAAATTCTTTGATCTTTGTTCTATCTACTATGCCTCAACTATCACAAAGTTCAACCTTAGGAAGCTTGGCTTCAAATAGGAATCCATACGATGGCAATCTAGTTGTCCCCCCACACGGCTTTGATTCCACTGAAGTTTATTCTCCTACTCATGGCATAGAGAACACTAATCACAAGGATGAAGACTCATCCCCTACTCACAGTAGTTATGAATACTCAACACATGGCAGTTATGAAGTTCCTCACGACAATCACGGTAGGGAGCACACTCTTGGCAGACCTCAGTCAATTCACAACACTCTTCAGCTACCTCATGATAGTTACAACACACCTTAGCAAAGTCACGATAGAGAAATTACTCACGAGACCAGTCACGATAGAGAAATTTCTCATGAGACCATTCACGATAGGGAGATTTCTAACAAGACCATTCCTGGTAGAGAGCAAGGTCCACACGCACCTAGCTCTATCGTAGAACATTACTCTCGACCTCCTATGATAGATTGCAAGGATAATCACTCCTTCCAAACTCTCGGTAGCCTCAGGAATCCATCTCATGACAGTCTCAGGGACCACTGCTCACCTCAGAACACTCATGGTAGTCTCAGGCATCCCACGTGAGAAGTCTTTGAGCAAAACACAGAGCCTCAAGGAGCTTGTAATTTGAGTCTAAGACACCACAACTTTGCATCCTTTGAGATTGCAAAGGATCTTGAACAGAGAATAGAGAAATTTGGAGGGCATTCACAAAATTTGGAGAGTAATGAGTACAATTGAAATAGAGAGGTGGGGAATTAAACAGGGAATCCAACATTCAATTAGAAGAACTACAATCTCAGGTTCTCTATTTGAACTAGTTCAAGAACAAACAGGATGTTTAGAACCTCAACTAAGGAGATCTACCAGACAAAGAAAAATGCCAGCTAAATACTCTGATTATGAGTTATTGTTCATTGAAGAAGCATAACCTTCAATTCTTATTTCATAATTTGTAGAACTATCAACATTTAAAGCTGCTCTCAAAGATGTCAACAGTGATAAATGGCAAACAATGATGCATGAGGAGATGGATTCTCTACTAAAAATCAAACTTGGGACCTGGTCTCTCTTTTGACAGATCGAAGACCACTTAGGAATAAGTGGGTATACCAGTTAAAAGAAGAAGATGAAGGCAAAAAACACTTCAAGGCCAGATTGGTGGTAAAGGGGTTTAATCAAGAAAAGGGGACAAACTTTAATGAGATCTTCTCACCGGTTGTCAAAATGACAACTATCCGAATAGTCTTGGGATTAGCAGCAGTGTGGGATCTTGAGTTGGAACAGCTTGATGTGAAGACCGCATTCCTACATGGTGATGTAGAAGAAGAGTTATACATGGAGAAACCTCAAGGATTCATCAAGAAGGGACATGAACATCTTTATTGCAAGCTAAATCGGAGTTTGTATAGTCTCAAGCAAGCTCCAAGGTAGTGGTATATAAAATTTGATCACTTCATGGCTGAAAACAATTTCACTACATGTGAATCAAACCCATGTGTCTACTTCAAGAAACTTCCTAGTGGTGAATTCATCATTCTCCTTCTTTATGTTGATGACATGATAGTGGCTGGCACAAACAAAAGAATAGTTAATGAGCTAAAGGAGAAATTGGCAAGAAAGTTTGACATGAAGGACTTAGGGGCAGCCAAGAAGATTCTTGGCATGACAATCACAAGAGACGGGAAGAAGAAGGAAATTACATTATCTCAAAAACATTACATTGATAAATTTGTTGAGAGGTTTGGCATGGCTGATGCTAAAGTCACTCCCCTTCCTCTTGCTAGTCACTTCTACTTAAGTTATGAATTGTGTCCAAAAACACAAGAAGAAAAGGACTTCATGGAGAAAATTCCTTATAAATCTGTAGTTGGAAGCATTATCTATGCAATGGTTTCTACTCGCCCCAACATTGCTCATGTGGTGGGAGTTGTGAGCAGATTCATGAGCAATCTCGGGAAGGCTCATTGGGAAGCAGTTAAGTGGATACTAAGGTATCTAAAAGGAACCTCAAATTATGCATTATGCTTTGGAGGAAATAAGGTTTAGCTACAAGGTTAGACCGATTCTAATCATTTCGGAGACTTGGATAAACAAAGATCTACCACTGGATATACCTTCATGTTTGGTGGAGCTACTATCAATTGGGCTTGAAGGTTGCAGCATTGCATTTCTCTTTCTTCAGCTGAGGCTGAATACTTGGCCCTTTCCAAAGGTGCAAGGGAAATGATTTGGCTTCAATGATTGCTTGGTCACTTGAAAGTTCATCAAAATGAGTATAAATTGTTTTGTGACAACCGCAACACTATCTTCATGGCTCATAATCACTCATCACAACATCACTCTAAGCACATAGACGCACATGCTCACTTTGTTCGTCATGTAGTTGAAGAAGGAAAGTTGGAAGTTGTTAAGATTTATACTAAGATTAATTCAAAAAATATATTCACAAAGCTTGTTGCCAAAGATAAGTTCGAATGTGCAAGGACTTCTCTTGGCCTTGTAAAGAAAAGATAATTCATCATTTAAGTAGGGTATTGGGTGATTAGTTGTAGCATGGTTGTCCTTCAGGTGGGAGTTTGTTGAGAAGTGAAGGCCAAGAGTCATAATGTTTTTATTATGACTCTTCAATTCAAAGAATCTTCATTATGTAATAATCCCAGAGCCTTTATATATTCTATTCCTGATCATTTGTAAACAATCTATTAAATTAATACAATACTCTGTAGTCTGGACGTAGCCACAATTTGTGGTGAACCAGGATAAATATGGTGTTGTGTATTTATTAATTTACATTGTATATTTGATGTTTATTTCTTGCTTTCAAATCTCTTTCAGTTCACATCATTTGATGAAGAATCCAATTGATAAACTAATATTCTATTATTATGGGCATTACTTGAAACTAATGTCAATTATCATTAATCACTCATAAAATTTATTGATAATACAACTATTTGTGTCTCTTTATAATTCACAAACCCTATTACCTATCATGGTCTATTAATTAATCTTTGTTATTAATTGATGTCATTACTGATGCTTATTGTTAGCATAATATTCAACATTTCTGATGGTTTACAGATCTGCACATTGTTTACCAATCGCACTTCACATTTTCATCCAACTCACATCGTTTGATGACCACAATATAACCACATCTTTGGTAAGATAATCGTACTCCCCTTTGACTAACTAAAGACTTTGTATTATAGCACCTTCCTTCATATCTATGTATATGTTCGTAGGCTGGAGATAGTATCACACTTATTTATATTTATTGTCTTATGTAATCCAAAGGTTCCATTGATTATCATCATCCCACACTTACATAGTATTATCCTGAATGTTATTAACCTTTGTATAATACAAGGAGATTTCACAAAATCATTGTTTGTTAATTTAGATCCATTGTTGGCTTATTATTATTCAAACCTCCTTTGTATAGCTAATCACTATTTTAGGTATTAACGATTGCTCTCTACAGGTGTTTATTAATTTAATCTTATAACAGATTGATGTTCTATGATAATATTATAATAATATTTGATTAACATTTAATAAATATATTATTATGTTTATACCTTATATTATTATATTTAATAATAGATTCATTCAAACTATAATATTCATTCATTATAATATATTATTATATTATATTGAATAATTATTTATTTATTCATTAATTAATTTATTAGATTTAATGTCAGAAGTGTGGGACATGTCACTGTTATTCAAGGAGATAAAAATCTTCACAATCTCAAACAAGTCAACTCCTTAAAGATTTTCTATAAAGGTGACGCAGATCAAGGCAAGGAGGATCTGATTAAGGAAAGTCCAAACCTTGCAACTTCAGAACAACATAGCGGGACAACACAACACCATAATTATTTCAATATATTTTCATTAAGATGCCCGACTGTAAGGCCTTCCGGGTTAGGGCCAATTACAATCAGAAGTAATTCTACAAGATCAACAAGATCCAATACAACTCTAGCTAGTTCAGCTCTAAAAACTCTCAGCAAATGATGAAAACCCTAAGGCAGATCTAAACTTGAGCTCGCAAGCCTCCAAGCAATCTCCTTGTTTCCAAGCCTCAACCACTAGCTCTGCTAAAACAAACTATTAGAAATTAGTCTGATCTGCAAGATCTCACAGGATCTTTTCCACAACTTCATCATTCAAATCTACTATTAGAATCTCCTATCTGATCATCTAGATCTTCTTTCAAAACCTCTAATCTGACTCCCTAAAATAACTACCCAAACACCCCTTAAATACTAATCATCAGCCACAAGTTGGTTGGATGAAACGATTAACTCCCCCCAACAAATATTAAATGCAATACAAGTCAGCTCTCAAATAGCCTTACAAACATTAAATCCAACATGTCAGCCTGTAACAACAGCTACCAACAATAAATGTACCAAGTCGACCCAAAAAATCACATAGAACTCCAGTTGGTAAACCAGAACTATCGAGCACCAATGACATAACGAAGCATGCCAAGCATTACAGAGCACCAATGTTGATCGAGCACTGTAGGCATTGTTGAGTAACACTTTCACCGAGTGCCAAAGATTACCGAGTTCCTTCAGTGACCAAGCTTCCTTCAATGACTGAGACCGTCAATCAAGGTTGCAATTGAGTAACACCGACCAAATAACACACCTCCATCCAGATCCACCGAGTACCCTAGAATGCCCCTACATCAGACACCCTAGGTTTGAAAAGATGTTCACATGTGAGAAGAACATCTTCCAAGATTCAACACATAAACCCCAAACTGGTTCTTCACATACAAGTCCTCCACCTTTTTAGTTTGCACACTCTTCCACTTCAGCTTTCTATGTCTCTTCAATTCTTTCCTTGATAACACACAGGTCTGTCCTTCACACTAATCAACCACACCTTTAGGATCCACTAACTCAACTCAACTACCAATACTCAAGCTTCTCCTACCGAGTGTTGTATCTAGCAAAGGCATCAGGGAAAACTTCCTGTCATCCTTCTCAATAGTAAACACATTTCTGACATAGTCATACATAGCTCTGCAATCATATTGCCAAGGTCTACCAAGCAATATATCACAACTATTCATCTTCACAATATCACATAACACAAGATCCTTATACTGGCCAATTTGAACATCAATAAAGCATTGTTCTCTTACTTCTAGAGCATGAACATCTTGTAACCAGCCAATCCTATAAGGAAAAGGATGCTTCATTCTATTCAACCCAAGTTTATGAACCATGTCCTCAGCAACAAGGTTATCAGTACTACCACTATCAACAATAACATCACAGAGTTTACCTCCAGACTTGCATCAAGTCCTAAACAAGTTACTCCTCTGACAAGGTTCCACCTTTGTACCAAGAAATGTTTGCCGAAGCGGTAAGTTCTCAGATTCAGGTTCATTCTCATTCACCACAGTAGTTCATTGGTCACCAAGATTATTCTATGTACACTCAAAAGAATGGTGTCCTTCTTCTCCATAGTTATAGCAAGTACCCTTAAAGATAACTCTACCTATCTTCTTCTTCGATTCTACAGGTTTTTGTTCATCTTCTGCATCATTCAGTTTATCCTTCACTGAGTGATCAATCTTTTCCTTCCCTTAGGGATTACTATGTTGTTTCCTCTTCAACTTGTCTTATGCCTTTAGAGCATACTGATAAGCATCTTCAATAGAATCAATCTTCAACATACCAAGCCCATCCTGAATATTGAATCTCAAACCATTCACATATCGAGCTACCTTTTCCTTACCAAGTTCTTTGTGTCCAGACCGAATAGTAAGTTTGTAGAACTCCTCGGTATAATCTTCAATAGAAAAATCCTTCTGCTTCAGATTTGATGACTTCTTAAACAAGTTAAGCTCATAGTCAGAAGGTATGAACTTAGCTTTTAGTTTTTTCACCATCAACCTCCACCAATTGATCTTCATTTCACCTTCATCTTCTCTATCTCTTTGTAATTCTTTCCACCAAAGAGCAGCATGTTCTTTCAACTTTGTCTGTGCTAACCTCACCCAAAGGGGATCTTCAATTTCTTCTAGCTCAAATAAATCTTCAAGTTAACCAATCCAGTCAATCAATTTCTCAGGCTTCAAAGTACCAGAGAAATTAGAAACTTCCATTCGGTAACTATTACTCAACTGAGCTCCAGATCTATGCAACTAAGAAGTTCTATCTTCACTAGATCTATCCCTTCGGTCATCACCACTAGATCCAGAAGGTTCAAAGTCTTCAACAGCTTCCTCATAACCATCTTTAGTACCAACATTCTGAGGTACACCAACAACAGCTCTCATGATCTCGATGACCATGTCATTATTCATCAATTCCATCTTAGATCTAAAATTTGATTTCACCTTCTTTGTAATCCTAGATTCCACAGTATCACAGAGATCTGCAATCACTCTAGGATCCAATCTTCTTAGAGACATCCTTAAAGATAAGAGAAACCCTCTGCAACAAAAACCCTACACCGACCACCTTATGGCAATCTCCAAGTTGTATGCAAGTCAGATCTCAACCTACCACCTTGCACAAACAACTAGGGCAAGATCCACAAGTTCAGTGCTTTGAATCTGCAACTCAGATCATACGATCTCTTCACCAACAAGATCAGCCTTGCTAGGTTAACCTTCACTCCACAAGATCAACTCTGCTATGATACCACCTGACGTAGACCAAGGTAGGGAGGATCTGATTAAGGATAGTCCAAACCTTACAGCTTGAGAACAACACAACAGAACACCACAACACCACAATTGTTTCAATAGATTTTCATTAACATGCCTGGCTATAAGGCTATCCGAGTTAGGGCCAATTACAATCAGAAGTAATTTTGCAAGATCAACAAGATCTAATACAACTCTAGCTAGTTTAGCTTTGAAAACTCTTAGCAATTGATGAAAACCCTAAGGTAGATCTAAACTTGAGCTCACAAGCCTCCAACAAATCTCCTTGTTTCCAAGCCTCAACCACTAGCTCTGCTAAAATAAACTATCAGAAATCAATCTGATCTGCAAGATCTCACAGGATCTTTTCCATGACTTCACCACTCAAATCTACTATCAAAATCTCCTATCTGATCATCCAGATCTACTTTTAGAACCTCTGATCTGACTCCCTAAAGCAACTACCCAAACACCCCTTAAATACTAATCATCAGCCACAAGTTGGCTGGATGAAACCATTAACTCCCCCAAACAAATATTAAATGCAATACAAGTCAGCTCTCAAATAGCCTTACAAACATTAAATCCAACACGTCAACCTGTAACAACAACTACCAACAATAAATGCACCAAGTTAGCCCAACAAATCACATAGCACTCCAGTCGATAAACCAAAACTACCGAGCACCAGTGAAATAACCAAGCATGCCAAGCATCACCAAGCACCAGTGTCGACTGAGAACCACAGGCATCATCAAGTAACACTTTCACCGAGCACCAAAGATTACCGAGTTCCTTCAGTGACCGAGCTTCCTTCAATGACTGAGACCATCGGTCAAGGCTACAACTGAGTAACACTGGCCAAATAACACACCTCCATGCAAATCCACCAAGTACCCTAGAATTCCCCTACATCAAGAGGTTTTCATCTTGTCCCAATAAATATGCAAGAGAAAGATGGAGGAAAGATCCTTCCTTTCAGATGATCATTCACTTTAATCAGTGATCAACAACAATGACGATGTTCCTTCTACTACACTTTTTGGTCAAAGAAATCAAGATCTTGGTGAACCTAAACAAGTTGAGTTTTTGAAAAGCTTCTATGGAAATATGCAGTTTGATCTTGATAAAATTCATCCTTCATTGCTTGAAATATTATAAAATATTGAACAAAAATATGAGGGAAATAATTACTTTATTGATAGTAGATTGAATTTTGATGTGGTGTATTGTAATCCAAGTCTTTAAATTGATTCACTACAACATGCATTTGTCAAATAAAATGGAATTATATCTCCTCATAGGTATGCATGGCAAGAGAAAGATCGAGAATTGAGAAGTAAAAAGGATGGAAAAAGAAGATTTCACTAGAGCATGCCACAAGGAAAATAATGATTTTTATGGAAAAGAAGAAGTCTTCCATCCACTTAAAAATAATGAGTTTGAAGAAGAAGATACATCAAATGCCTTCCATACATGTACAAAACCCAATGCTAGAGAGAATGGTGAAGGAAATATGTATCAAGATGAATCTCATCTAGTTTATATTCCAACTTGGTGTTTGGAGGCTTTAGATGATGACTTCCTATGTGGAGAAGATGTTCCTACTCATCCATTACTAATAATTAAAGATGACATCTATATTAAAAAAATCAATGCTTCAAAATCTATTGCACAATCTTATATGACTATCATTGATGCAGAGACAACCACATGAGTATCCTTGCATATATATTGTTCTCCTTTAGAAATTGAGACTTTTACTTTTGAAGGTATAGGTAAAACCTTAATGAGTGATACAATTGATAGAAGATTGAAAAATCATCCCAAAGAGGATGAAAAATAACTGTCATGCAATCTTGTCCAAACTTTCATGCAACTACAATATTAATTTTTTACATTTAATGAAGAATGTCTTGGAGAAGAATCAGTGATTCAGAAGAACATAGATATCAATGAATAGATTAAAGATAAAAGATATGAAGATGTTTCAACAAATGTCCTTGATTTTATAGAGGTACAATCAAAGTCTTATGGAGCATTCAAATTTCAAAGCAATCCACTTTTTGAGTCTATTGATCAAATGGACAATCCTATATCTAGGAATGTTGGTGGGAGCTACATCAATGATGATGATAGGGATGAGATAGAAAATGATATAATAGAGGAATCTAATACAATTAACTCTTATGATGTTTGTATATGGAGTTGGTTCTCAAAAGCTTCAAATGGTGATTTACTCACTGGAAAAAGTGTCTATTTTAAAAATTGTATGAAGGTTGTCCAATTCGCCAAATTATTTCTTTAAATCTAAAAAGTCAAAAGAATCTTTAGTAGAAGAAGAAAAATACTTAAAAACATATGGTGAAAATGATAAAGGAAAGAAGAGTGCAGATGTTGAACGAATTAGAAAATAGATGAAGGAAACATGGGCTAAAAAAGGTGTACTCAATTCTTTTGAATTGATAGAGAGCTCCAAAACATCAAGTAATGTCGATAATTCATCATCAAACTAAGTCAAAGCTATTGCCTTAAGGAGAGAAAATCAAGTAAGATCTATAACCTATCCCCTAAGTTGTGTGCACAATAAGATTTATCAGCATATTTAGATATCTATTGATGATATGATTTAGAATATGATGAAGAATCATGTATTTCATATGATTCTATGCGACCACATAATATTTTATTTTGACTTGGTAATCTTTTATGTTCTAACCATTGCAATTGGTTAAAGGTACTATTTGACCATTACTACTTGTAAGTGAATGTTAAAAGGGAAAAAGTGAATTTCATTTGCCACATTGCATTCTACGAGCTGAGTTGAGCACTTGTGAGCAGTCTAAGGTAGTTTGAGGTGATTGTGGATTCAAAGTCATGATCTTGTGCCAAGATTGAAGCGGTGATTGAAGAACCCTAACTGACAAGCAAAGAGGAATTTTTGTGTGTTGCAAAGTATTACTTTGAGATTCTTGAAGTAGATTGCTGGCATTATGACCACTCTAGCATTAGTTGAGATTACAGAGGAACCGAGGCCAGTATTCAAGATACATCCTATGAAGGCAAGTAAAAATTATACCATGGGAGCTTTTGTTAATTCTATGATTAGATTACTAAGAGGGGAGGGGTGAATCAATAATCTAGCAATTATCCAAAAAAATTCAACCAATTTAACTATATAATACCATTCACAACATTCTCTCTAATAACAGTAAATGAAAATCATAACCATAAGCACATCCACAAAATATTAAAGCACTTGACACAAATAATTATCTTGTAGAAACCTAAATTGGAAAAAAAAACCACGGTAGGGATTAGAACCCACTAAATGATGTAATCTTATGAAGTATGCCCTGTGAGGAGCTTAACCTTGTTAGGAGTTTACAAAATCACTATTAGGTGCTACCCAATTAAGGTATTTACCTTTAGGCTTGTTATAACCTTTACCTTGTTAAGAGTGGCCTTGTTAGAGGACTTCAAACACAACTTAATGTGCCACCTTGTTAGAGGATTTTCAATAGGGACCTGCTAGAATCCACCCAATTAAGGGATTTTGACTATTGTAACTATTAGGGAACAACAAAAAGAGTGATTTGTAGAATAGCACTATTGAGTTGCTTGATCAGATCTATTGAAGCACACAATTAATTCTATGCATAATCTTCTACATCCTAGCTTGATCACAACCTTCTCTTTTCCACCGCACTTCACCAACACACGATCAATAATAAAAACTTTCAAATTCATCACTTAAATATTGTTCATCAAGCCCAAGACTCTTCCACCACCTTAAGCTTTCCCTAAATGGATTATAATTTAACATTCAATCTTTGCAATCAAATCCAACACATCAAAACACACATCTCAATGCACAAAAAAAAATTCCTATACCACGTCAACCAATACAATGATTTACATAGGATTAAGTGTCAAGGGGTCAAACACGTTTTGACCAAATATACTCTTCCTCTAGAATCTTCTCCACACACTAAAATTGACCAATGTGATGCCAGATCATCACCTCCAATCACTAAGACACATCACCAGAACATGAGTGACTCAACTAAATTCACCACAACCTCTCCACCGATCACTGATTAAAGATTCATCAACTTTCATTCAAAAACACAAAAACTTCAACCTATTAACAACTCTGACTTTGCTCACCGATCACCCAAATGAGTTATGGTAGAAACCATAGCTATTAAATACTATGAGCATCCTTTACCTCCAATATCATCTCATAATGCTTAAAGGATTTGACAAACTAAGCAAATCACCTATCACCTTTCACTAACTATTCTGGCAATTGCACTATTTTCCTTCAACTAATCATAACTACCTTACCGGTCAATATTAATAATAGTGGTTATTCATTTGATATTCTAAGATATCCCAAAGTATCCACATGAATTTCTACAATTGAAACGTAGTGTAATACCTTGATCATCATACATATACTTGGAAATATACTAGAAACACTAAGTCAACATTTAACATCAATGACAACTCAATAATTGATCATCATGCAATCAAACCTATATCATTACAGTACCTGAAATCACTTACCATCACTGCATCAATTATGCCAACAACTTTATCTTCAATACCACATGGTGTGCTATTGACTAAAGAAATAAGATCATTTATCCATTATAAGATTGAGGATCTTGGTTCAAATTCTATCTTCAATGCATATACCAAACTATGTAATGACTCGGGATTGAAGGATGAACACAAGCATTTGGAAGATAAGGGTTTTACCTATATTTTTTACCTACTCGATTATTTTGAGATCAAATATGTGTTGAGTCGAGTACATGATCAGTTTATCTGGGTGGATAGGCCACATAAGATGACTAAGGAGATAATTCATGTTGTGAATGGGTTGCGTGCGACTAATAGTGCACCTGTTTTGAGAATGATTCTTGCAGATGAGGTTACACATTTAATAAATTCAATTCAAGATCCACAGGATATGAAAATTAATGACATTGAAGATATCAAGGTTAGGTTTGCATCAATGGTGATCGATTACATAGTATATCAATCGATCTGATTGAATAGTGCTCCCAGTGGTGGTATTCATGCTCCATATCATATGGTGAAGGAGAATGCATAGTATGACCTATGTGAGGTCATGAGAAGTCATTTCTTTTTGAACATGGAGAGAATCAAGATGGACAAGAAACAAACCTTCAAGTATGGTTCATTTCTGGTATGTATATTCTTCTACTTGCAAAATCATTTCCCTGGTATCGGTAATGTTCAGTGGTCAATCAATAAACCGGTAGTAGTGTAGATTAAGGAATGCATAAGGGTGTTAGGAAATAAATTCAATAGTTCTATGTGGATTTATTTCAAGGATTTCCAAAAAATAATGCATGAGAGAGAGAGAGGATCCCAACCGGTATAGTAGATAATTACAAAGAAGATATATGTTTTATTTTGGATACCAATACATGCAGGATGCAGACAATACAACCAAGAACTTCTTGGGCTCTACCAATGGGTTATAAGGTAGATGGTAATATTACATCAGTCCATGTTGATGAGTTACTATCTAAACCAATCGATGTCAATACTCCCAGGTCTGGTACTTATGAAGAAACCTATTTGAAAATTCATTCACAACTAATGGAACCTGTGATAGAGAGAAGAGTAAGGAAATGAGTTGATGAGCTAAGAAGAGTGGAATTACCAAGGAGATGATGGATAAGATCAAGAATAATTTTGTGAGTGAAGAAGTTGGTACTTCTGATGCTGTTGCAGAAGAAGTAGAAGTAGATGTTGTTTCATCTACAACTAGTAAGGAAATAGGGAGACAAACTAGAAGCTCCATAGTACTAAATGAAACTCCTTCCCCTATTACAAGAACACAATCAAAGAGTATAACAACACAGCCTGAAGCAATAATGGAAAAGGAAAAGACACTTAGAACTGAGCAAAAAACTTACAAGAGAAAGAAGGGAATAACACATGGTTACAAAGAGTCAAAACACAAGAGTGAGAAGAAGGATACAATAGAGGAAGAAAAATCTAAAATAGACTCTGACAAGGAATAATCTGAATTGAGGGCTAGTGGAAAATGATCAAAGGTTGTAGGCATGACAATAGAGAAATCAGTAAAACTGGTGACTAGGAGATCTAATACTGTTGATAGCATAGCTGAGAAAATAAGGGAATATGGAAGTTTGGTTGATGCCTACCAATGCTATGAATGATGTGATGATGAAGGAAAGAAAAAGATATAAGATGCTATTATATATAGTTTACATAAGTTTTGCAAAGGTCCTAGTGAACTACATAAGATAATACCTGAATCACTTTATAAGAAGATTTATGCTAGGTGGATATATGCTTTGAAATAATATAAAGAACATTTATTATACTTAAGCCTAAATTATCTATTCAAGAAGTGAAGCTTACAATAGAGGCTATGAGACCAGTTTTTAGAACAACAACAAGAGTATGCATGATACTCATTGGTGAGTCTCATGAAGTTCATGATGAGACTCTTGATATCATGAATAAGGAATTGGAGAAAGAAGAAGAATCAGTGGATTATACTCAAGGGGATAAACAAACACAAGAACCTATCATTGGAGAGGTAACAATAGATGAATTTTTCATGGTTGAACAAGTGATTGAAGGAATTATCAGTGATATACCTTATGATACTCCACAAGAAGTTCATATTGTTGAAGTTGAAGTACCTATTGCAACTGCTATAGTTGAACAGAAGAAAGATGAAGTTTATATAGAGGTTACAATTGGTGAACATGCAAAGAAAGATGAGACATGTGAAGTGGATGTTTTAGCATAGTTAATAAAGAGGAAACTAGATCTAGGTATGAGTTCAAGATAGAAGAAGGAAAGAAGATCAATATTTATTTCTGAGGAAGAAAGTGAAGATGAACATGGAGAACATGAAGTTGAAGTATTTCAAGGACCAATTGATATTACCAAAATGAGTCCCAGTGAACTAATGAGAATGTCTGAGATACTGAAGTTGAATGCTAAAAGGGACAAGCTTAGAGCTCAGAAGAAACAAGAACTCTATCAGCTAGAGACATTCTTTTAGATCAAGTACCTAAAGTTGACTATGATCCTAATGCTACACCGATTGATTAGATGGATACTTTGATCAATGCTATCTCTGAGGAAGTTACTAGTTTGGAGGAAGTTGTTGAGTATAGAGAAAAGGTGAAATATGAAAAGAAGAGGAATAATAAGTTAATGAAGATTATTGCATCAGATAAAGGGAAACTTATAGTTCCTGTGAACCAATTGAAGGAAACTTTGAAGGAAGTTGGTAATTTAATTGCCAAAGTTTATGATTTTTCATTTTTTATGAAATATTTAGAGCTAAAAAGGAATGAAGCTCAAAAAGATCTTAAGTCATTGATAGCTAATTTTGATCCTATTACACAATCAAGAATTACCTATGGATCACAAGTGAAAATGGTTAATCACAATTCAAAGACTCTACGAGAAGAACAAGATAAAAGGATAACTACATTTTTGGAGTTGCATACCTATTTGATCCCTATGGTAGATTTTATGCAACAAAAGGTTAGAGAATATGAAGTGACTCTTGGGTTACCAAATATGAGCACACTTGAAGCTATGGAGGAGTTAGCTTCTATATTGCAGGGATAGATTCATGCCATGGAGCACTTGCAGAAGTCATGGGAGAGTTCCTTGGAGTCAAGCAAAAATAATTTCAAATATGTTTTTGACAAATTGTGATAGGTAAGATGATCTCATTTTTTAAGTTCAATTTTTTACCTTTGGCATTGTTGTCAAAGGGGGAGTGATTAGTGCAGTGAAAATAAAGTCAAGGCCTCTAGTTTAGTGATCAAAGGGGAGTAGTGTATAACAGTTTTCACTATGTCTTGCCATCAATGCCAAAGGGGGAAATTTTTGGCATTATGATGGATTTTTGGGTTGAGATGCAGAGTATTGATGTTTAGTAGTTTTTCATTGATGGAAACTCTACAACTTTATCATCTCTATCATGTTTGATGAACAATTTGTAGATATCAATTAACTAGATGGATAGGTAGAGGAAAAACAAGCTATGTGTTTTGATAGGTGAACAAGAAGACAGTAATAGAGAATGTTTTTTGTGGTAGTCAAGATAGATGACACTTTGTGAAGTGTGATTATTCATGGTGGATTACCAAGGTCAAATAATTACAATTCTACAACCACAACTGATAAATCAATGTTTTGGGTGAGTTAGTATTTTGGTGATATGATAAGTGTGAACTGATTGTGTTATCGATTGGTTCCTGCTGATTAGATGATAAAGGTGGTTGATTACTTGTCGGTGTTTGATAATAAAATTTTGTATTACATTTTGGGCTGACATTTTAGGTATGAGTGGCCCTGATTTTCATAAGTTAGGTCAATATTGTGGAACAACTTGTAAAACATTTTTCAAGTCTTATCCGACTTAATAAATACTATATAAATATGAACTAAATCACATGATTTAGGGTTATGATCATGTTATTGGTGGTTGTGATCAGAGACAGAGACAGTTTAGTGCGCTAGGGTTTAGAGATTGAATTGGATCTAATAGGGAATCAATGTCATTTACAGATCATTCATTTGAGTTCATTGCTCAAGGCTAACTCTAATAAGTTAGTAGGTTAAATCCCTTAATAGGGTGGACTTTAACAAGTCTCATTGTATAAATCCTTTAACAGGGTGACTTGTTAACTGGAGTTTTAAATCCTCTTGTGAGGTAGATCCTAATAGGTCTTTTGGTACTTTTAACAAGGTACTAGTCACTCCTAATAGGGTGAACCCTTAATAAGGTATTGTAAGATCCTAATAGGGAAACTCTTTTTACTACAGTGAAGAGATTTTTTGGTGTCATCCCCACCGTGGTTTTCTCCCTCTTACAAGGGTTTCCATGATAAAAATAGTGTTTTTATGTGTTATGATTTTATGGATTCTTGAATTGTTTTACTTCTATTACATATTTACACGTGTATGTTTGGTTGTATGGAAGTTGTTTAAAAGGATAATAAGATTAGTGGTTGAATTGGTTCATTACCTTTTTACACTGATTCATCCTCCCCTTCTCAGTGCCTCCTATATCTAACATAACACTCCTCATTTGCTTGTATAGATCCAATTAAACTCAACCTTCTGCTTCTTGCAGATTATCTTCACCCTTGTCTCGGTCGCACCACAACATCCATGATCTAGAACTTCAAAATTCATCAATCTGAATATAAATATCATTTTCACTCACTAGGTTGGCCATCACCTTTAACACAACCTATTACATTTGAATTTCACCATTTAAATCTTTCACGCTTCACCCTAGTCTACCAAAATGTATTACCAAATAATAAAATGCATTTACAAATCTATATCGGCCTCTAAATGCACTCACACATTGATTTGATCAAGAACAGTCAAACTCCTTGACTTTTTCAATACACTTCCAAAAGCTTGATAAATTTGATCACCTTGAACAATGCAAGATCAAATCATCATTAAAAATTAAATCTACTACGTCACCATGACACTTGGAACATGAAAAGATTCACCACAACCAACTACATCATCACCGGTTGAGGATCTAATACCAACTATTCCAAAAAAAATTCCATCCTACACATAGAAATCTTCTGGTTATTAAAACTATGCCTTGTAGTACTCCAATTATCTTGCAGTTGTGATATCCATTTCATAGCTTAGTTAAGATAATCTTGACTAAACCGCAACACCTGAATCCGCACCAATTTGATAGATCAATCAAATCATTCATTATTTATCACTGTCTATTCTTCTAGTTGGTCTATCAACCTTAAATCAATCATAACTCTCTCCATTCATGTCTCCAACCTCTTCAATCAAACATACAACATCTAGAGACATCTCTAAGTCTCCCATAAGAATCACACACTCTAATTCCTTCTACAATACTAAATTCTTAGCAGTACATCAGGAACACTACCAACCAACACAACACTAAGTTGACATCAATGACAACACAATAACTGATCTTCTTGTCATCAAACTTGTACCATACAATACTCAACAATCTCTACATCATTTATACAAATACAATAGAGAAAAATAGACATATTTGAACCTAATGAATAGAGAAAAAATATACATATTTAAACCTAATTAGTTGGGTCCCTAAATTATCATAACAACATATAAATACAAATCATATTAGATAGCTACTTCTAAAGTTGAAGTACTTTCAAATCCAATCTACAACATGCACCTTCACAATTTCTATACATAATTAACCCTTAAGGAGTCCTCATTAAAATGATATAGATCAACCCTTGTCTACAACCACCTAGCTTTATTCACTTCTCACTAACTCTTCTTTGACTAATAATTCTTTTTTCATTCCTTCTGTTTATTTTGGTTGTGTAATTTGACACAAAAAAATAAGTGCATCATCCTTCATCCATACACATGTTCGGACATTGTATACACATAGATATCATCAAAATTACATACTAATTACATCATACATCTTGAATACATAAAATTAGGAAATAGTCATCATATAGGATCATGGTCATCACATTCAATCACATTGTATTATCATCACATTCAATCACATTGGAATATCATCACATTGCATAATCATTAGATAAATAGCATAAAAATATGCATATTATATCATCTTGCATACACATATGTTAGATTCATTTTAATCCATGTAGTCATTGTATATCCATACATCAAATTATACATATTAAAGTCATTGCATCCATATATATTTAACATAGAATCAAGAATATAGAAATATCTCATTTCATAGACATCCAAATGTTCATAAAAAATACATGCATATAACCATTAATAATAGGATTGTCACATTAGAATCACATGGTAACATGCATCATAATCATGTAGAAACTATCATATGCATCTAATAAACATCATAACATAAATTTCCAACACCATAGGAACATGTACATAGAATCATGTGAACATCATAAAATCATGCATTTCAAATCATGTACATATCTTTCTACCAAAAAAACATACATATCATATATATCAAATTGTGTGTCAAAGTAAAAAATTGGAGTAACTACAAAAAAGTGAACCTCATGGGCATGATTGAAATAAGTGTCTAATACAAAGATGAAAAATTAACTAGTGTTTCCCAACCCTCTAAGTAAGAAATCTTCTCTACATGAGGCCCAAATGGTCTTGTCTCACTTTACTTTTATGATGCCTTTGGTTGTGTTCTATGTGGCCTCACAAGTCCCTCTACTCATCTATTGTTGTCTTTTATCCAAGAATGAGTTTGAATATGTGAGAGAGTACATTGTATCCCAATGCCCTCTAGTTGGGAGGTACAAAATCCTCATACAAACATATCCAATATGAAATATCATGGTTGGCCTCTAGCAACTAACAACCTAAATCTAAGGGTGGTCCCTCCAATGTCTAAATAAACCTCACTTATGCTTGGTCTACCTAGTGTTCTTATGTGATTGCAGTGTCTCATCTCCACTATCAATTGATCAATCCATGCTTGTAGTTTTTCCACCTCTACCTGAAATGTAACCACCTCCTATCCATCCCATCTAGCTACTCCCTTATCCTCACCATTAATAATAATGTCATGGATATCATCATCAACATCCATATGATCCTCATCTAGACCCTCCTCAACATTTATTTGTGCATGTACATACAACAATTTTACTTAATCTACCTATCTAGGTACAACTTAAGGATCCACTTGAACTCCTCTACCTACACCCATGCCAACTCCACAATCACCCCTATCAACTACATCCCCTCGACCATCACCCCTATCAACTCCATTCCCTCCCTCATCACCCCTACCTTTGCCTCTGCCTCAACCCCCCACTATCTCACTCCAAACTCAACCCTATAGTAACCAAGGGTTTGTTAAAGATAGACATGTTAATGGTGTTAACTAGTGAGTGGAAATCTAAGCATCATACATTTGTGTATTCTTAAAATCTATAATATTGGAAAAAATTCCCCGTTGTACAAGATATAGTTCTTCAATAACTTAATATATTTCCTATGGTTTGATAACTATCCTCCAGTCACCAACCTTCCATGTCAATCTCATAAAATAAGCCTATTTGTGGGTCTCATCTGGTCACTCCCCCAACTGACTTAAAATCTTATTATAATTTTATTTTTCAATAATATGTTTACTTTGTACAATCCCACTTATCAAATAACATATCTAGTAGGTTTAGGTTGACCCCCATCATCATCCCATGGCTGCATCTTCATGTAAGGTCTCCATATGAAATCAACAAGAAAATATATAGCATGCCTCCAATAAATAACATGATCTAATCAAGGTTATGTAATTGAACCTCCATACTTGTAGACACATGGAAAATTTCTCTAAGAGATTTTTTACAAATAGGTCTACATGCCATAATATGCTCCCATGCCCATAGCTATAGTATTGTAACTGCACATCCTATAGAACATATGTTCTTGTAAGAAACAATATATATATGGAAATAAATTCATGAGAACTCTAGGTCCCAAGGCATATACTGTATCATCCCCCATCATGACCTTCAATGCTACTTTCTAACCAATCAGAATTTTGTGGCCATGTTGATCAGCTACCAAGACACATGTGATGAGTACAAAATATACCATAATCAAATGCTCATAATGGTCAACTAATGTGTCATAATAGATCTCACAGCTCTTTATCCTAAGATTTTGAGTCCCAAAACATCTAATAAAATTTGTGGGTTCGATATCAGGCTTGTATGTGACCCTTTATCCTTGGATGGGGATGCAAAGAATCTTTTAGACATCTTCAAGAGTGACACACCTCTTTAATGGGTAGGTTAATAGAGTTGGTCTCATAATACCACCTCCCAACTAATACAATAAGGAGACCCATAATTTCCCCAATCTCAAGCATGAACGTAATCTGGTATAAACCCAACATGTATAGAGTATCAGGTTCCTCATCAATCAAGTGTTGTCACAATTCCAATCATGTGGGACAACTCTCTCATGTACAATGGATCCAATGAAACCTATATAAAATAAATGAATATGATCAAAACTAACCTAACCCTAATCCTAATTAACCAAATTGAATGACAAATTTTGAAACCTAGGTCAATTTTCTACTTTGATAGTCATTTGTGTTACAAGATTTCATAGATGTGGTACTACATCAATAGCAATACAAATATAGACACTTTCTTTAAACTATCATTTGTAACCCAGGGTAAGTGCTTGTTGGGGGACCAAAAATATGTCACTCATCTTTTGGTCCCTTAAAAAGCATAGTTGTGTGTCATATAAGGTGCACACCATATGTGGAATATGCCATATGGCTCCATGTGTCAAGCCTAAGGCTTGGGCATACCCAGCCTAAATGGTGTATGACATATATGGCATGTACCATATGGAGTAAATTATATGAATTTGAATCAACCTCTAAAACCCCATTTCATTTTCATTTTTAGTCATGAGTTGGAAAGAGGAGCAGTGATTTAGAAGGGTGTATGTCATACCATGAGCATAGTTTTCTTTTTAGGTGCATTAGATCATCACAAAAATGCTACCAAGACATCGAGGAGGTGGAAGAGGTGAGTTAATTTATAGTGTATGCCTCTTTTTTGATAAAAACTTAAGTTCAATTAGGATTTTAAATTAATTTCTATTTTAATTTCCAAAAAATATTAATCTACCATAACCAAACCATGAGCCACCCTCTCATGATGAAGTTCATCAAGAAAATGTACCTCAACTCCTCCATTAATCCATAAACATCCACTAGGAATACGGGTAAATTTGTTAAACCAAATATAAAATAACAAAAATCAATTAGAGGCTTTGATTCAGAGTTTGAAAGAATTGATTGGTAGGAATCCTCATAGGGCAACATAAAATGCAGAGTCATTACAATAAATCTTGACCCACGTAGGCTCTATTAGTGGGGAACTTAATTTATCATCAAACAAATGAGAGGAGAAAAACAATATTATGCAGATAAATTATCACATGAGGATGTAAAAAAGAAAAAAATAAACAAAAGTGACATTTGTGCACTCTTTATAGTGTTAGAAAGTAAATATCCCTTGGTATAACTGAGAGGGGGGTGAATTAGTTATATAGATTAAACAAGTTTCTGCCCATCCATGGATATCATTTACTGTCTTTATACATGCATATAGTAAAGTACTGAAAAGTAAAATCAAGCTTAACATAATGAAACACATCACACCATATTTTGTTAACTAGGGAAACTCTGGCCAAGAGAGAACCCCGGTGAGGATGGTACCTATTGGTGTTCAAAAACTCTTATGCTCATGAGGCTGCCAATATACTCTCAGATGGATCTTAGGAATGGTTAGCTCCGAAATTTCTATGAGGTCTTAGGGTAACTGGACCAACTATAGGGACAAGACTGCCCTCTTCTGCTTTTGGCTTTGCAAAACCAAGGCGGGTGCACCTAACCCAGTATAAAATATACTTCACACATCAAGGACTGGGTTCATATAACAGATGACTGGATAGTAAGAGGGTACTAAATGATAACCACACATTCATTGACTCCTCTTCACTATGGGATAGGACCTCATACAACCAAATACTGAAAATCTAAAGGATGGTTCTTAATCTTATATGTTTGAATCATAACAATCTAAGTCAGGATATGTCAACAAGGAAATACTCATCTAGGCTAGTGCCTCATCCATTGGGCAAGTTTTCTTAAATAGATCACATACACACACTAGAATTATATCTAAGATTCAAAGCCATAAACACATCTATAATCTCCTTTACTACTTATATGAAATCCTCACATAGACAAGAGATAGACCTATGTCTCATCTAAAGCATAATTTAATCTAATCCTTGATTAGAACTGAAGAATGAAGACACATACACAAACAAGTATGCAGTGAACTAGAAAGTTCAAAATCTATTTGCAATGACACAAAGGAGAGATAAGGATCATATATTTGCATTAAGTATGAAGAATCCTTAAGTGCATACAATCAATTCAAGCATAACAAGCTTGCAAACTACAGCTTAGTCCTGCAACTTTCATTCAATTGCCAACAAAAACTAAGTCAGATCATTACAATTCAGACTAGGCAGAGGACTCACAACTGAAAAAGCTTGAATACCAAACTCCCAATAACCTCAAAATGATCACCAAAATTCCTTTATACCAGGGTTACATTACAAGCACAATGATCATTTGAAATCAAGATTCAAATCCACCTAACCCCACCAAGAAATTAACACTGACAAGACTAGGATCAGGCCGCCACATGCAAGCTCAAACAGTCTAATCAACCAGCTACAAACACTTCTTGAGCCAAGATTGTAATCATTCCTCATAGTACAAATCCCTCTGCAATCAACTGTTAAGCACCCTGGACCACACTACAAATCGCTTCTCACCAAACAGGGTCTTTTCTGCATTCAATTCCACAAAAATGGTACCAGAAATTCAAACTCAAACTACAACGGTCACCATGCAATCGAGTGGCTTGTGTTTTTTCAACCATTTTCCTTCAGTCATGCAATTGCGCAGTCACAACTCACCGCCAGAGGAAACGGGCTCCAATTTTATGCTTGGTCGCATGATCACATAACCCAGAAACGGGTTATGCGAACATGCGACAACCATTTCCCCTTTCCTTCTACATAACCGCTGACGCTAGACCATTTCCACAAAAGGGCATGTCACATGTTCGCAAGTCAAAAAACTAGCTCATGCGAACATGCGACAAGCCGCTACCATGCACCCTGTTGGCTGTTAGATCACCGTAGAGAATCCCTAGCCCGGGCCCGCGTTCAAATATATCAACTTGCCAGCTCAGACCAACTGGAAACCACCATGACATCACCTACCAACGGGACCACCAAGCAACTGCAAATAGGCCCCAGCACATGTGGCACCCTGTCGCATGATCACATAGCCCAGAAATGGGCTATGCAAACATGCGGCAACCTGCAAACCGCTACTGTAACCACCACCGCAACCACCACCGCAAGGGGTTTGTTGCATGATCGCAAGCCATGGAAATGGCCCTTGCAATCATGCGACAAGGCCATGAGACCACCACATGTCCATCCGCCAGCCAATAAAAATCACACACAATAGCACTGCGTGGCATCTGGACCCACCGCACAAAATGCATACCTCTGCAACAAAAGCCAACGGGACCACCGACAAAACACCAACACACTACCATGGACATGTGTCAACCAGTCACATGATCACATAGCCAAAAATTGGGCTATGTGATCATGCGACAGCCAACCCAAAGTCACCACATCACCACCTCCGGGACCACGAAACTACAACCACCAACTACGAAGAGCTGGGACCCATGTGGATAGATGGTAAGCGGTTGCATGATCGCATGTCAAAAAAGTTTGACATGCGGCCATGCGATAGCCAATAAGGACATGCCATCTATCACCCCTCTGACACTGGGCCCACCTCACCGAAGAGACACCTAGAACAGACAAAATCAATGGCAGGCGCATGATCGCATGGGGAAAGAATATTCCATGCGATCACATGCCAATCATTGATATCCTCCCTCTGCTGCTTTGAAGAAACTGGCCCCACATCATCGCACTTGCGCAGTTAAGACAGATGAACAAGGAGAACCGACAGAAAAGAAGACATGCAAGGTTGAAAACACACAGGGTTTTTGGTGAAAGATCAAAAACACACAACATTTTCAACATGACACAAAGGTAAACAAGGAAGCTGAAAATATTGAGGGTTTTCATGCAGGCCAAAAAGGTCGAAAACATCATGGATTTTTGAAAACACTATGGGTTTTCGACACTGTGGCAGATTTTGAGACAATTTCCTACAGACCTTGAAATTCGAATAACTTTTTGAATTTTATGATTCAGCACGTGCAAATTGGACCAGAGCTTGGTGACAACACAAGGAACACAGGGCAGGACACAAACCATGAAACATTTGTAGGGAGGAGGCCATTTTCAAAGGATTTTGCTATGACAGAAAAATGGCCTAACAGTACCCACAAAATGATCCACTAATCAAAAGTATCTTGCGAAAGATGTTGACCCTGTGAGGAGTCTATTACATCCATATAGTGTATATGTCCTTGTGAGAGGACTAGGCCCTATTAAAAATCCTTTGACCCTATGAGGAGTCAATTATACAATACAAAATTTGATCTTACTACTTATACAAAGTTCTCACTGCACATACAATACATATACAACTTTGCAATACAAAACTTTGACTATTGTTGATATCTTCAATATCTGATCAATCCTTGTACGTGCTCGCATAAAATCAAGCATACAACTATCCTTCTTTTCTCTAATCATAAAATTTTCATTTACACATGACATATAAAGTGCGTATATCTCAATCATTTCATTACATTACAATTGGCCATCTCTCTTAAATAAAGTGCCTTCCTTTATACCTTTCTCTTTATCCAGTCAGCTCTTAAAATAAGTATATGTTACCAAAACTTAAATATCTCATTTTTTTTGTGTTAGGATGGATAGCTATGATGTTGTCCCAAACTAATTCATAACTTCATTTCATAATCAAAAATAACTTGTTAGCCAAAACTTGATATACTCTAACTTGCCATGTTTATGTGATATACATGTTGTCTTAGGAAAACTTTGGAAATTATGACCAAAACATAGTATCTTCTTTTGCACAATCCTACACATCATAAATGATGTCCATACTATCTATAGTGAATCTCTCTAAATTCCAACTGTCAACAATAAAGCTCACTGAATAGATCTTTGTATCTACTCATTGTAAATTGCCTTATACTTAGACAATTTTCTAAGTATCCCTTATCCAAATCTTCAGCTAAAACATATATGTCCAAAATGTGTCTATATGTTTCCATTAATGGCAACCCTATCATATCCCCTTAGCCAAATTTCCAACAATATCCCCCTTTGGCATTGATGGCAACATATGAAAAATTGGATAAGTATGCATAGTTACAAAAATCTTCAAAATTGGCATGTGAAAACTTTGTGGATCATCTATATGTTTACCATCTGATACATACTCTACTCCCCCTTTCTATATACTCTTATGAATTTTTTCTATCTACTTCTCCCCCTTTGACATCAATGACAAAGATAGGGTAAAAAAGTGTATATACATGACAAAAAAATTATTTTACCTTCATCCTTCAAGGTTGTGAGATTTGTGGTGGTGGATGAATGAATCCCATCAGTTTCATACAATCCAAAAATCTATTCTTCAAATTTGAAAATTATGTGTCCCAAGAGTTATTCATTGTTAAACCTTTTCCAAGCGATCCACATAATCCATAAGTTATCACTTCTGCTCCTGTCAGATTTATAAATTGAAATTTTCCAAAAGTTGTCCTTGCTACTATCATGTATCAAATTCTTTCTGCAATAGGTCATTTTTTGTAGATAATAGGTCTCTAAATAGGCTAAATCTCTTTAATAACATGTCCTTATTTTCATGGATAATATTTAACTCTTCGTATGCTTGGTTTTACTTATTTTCCTCATCAATTATCCTTACCTCGTTGCTCTTTATATGCTCAGCCATATCATTTATTTCATTTTCTTTCGCTGCTATGGTCTCTATTGTACTAAAAATGTGTTTTTGTGCCCTTGCACATTCAAAAAAAATATATTTCCCTTCTAAAATTTGGAATCTTATATCCTTTATGCATTTATCTAAATGTTCCAGTTCTTTCTTGATGTTCTCATTTAGCTTATTGAACAACTGTGATTCATATTCCGTTTGCATTTTTATCTTTTTTGTTTATTTTAGTGAAGAAAATTGTGCATCGAATTCTTCAATAAATTTTTCTAATTTCTTCTCCTTTTCATGCTCAACAAAATGAATTTGATATGGTAATGTTTTATGTAGCTTGTCAAGTGCTAGGTTTACACATTTTTCCGCAAGTTATGTTTTTCTTTTCGTTTCCTCAATTCCTTTTGAAAATGAAAGTATTGAAAATTGCATATACTTTAATGGGTTTGTCATTCCTTTGATTAGATCTAAAAGATCATCATGTGATGAATATGTTTCTACTTTTTCTTTACCTTTTTCTGTATGCATTGGAATAATTTGTTTTGCTTCCTTTGTTTCTTCCTTCTTTTGTTTTGTACTTTCATCTTGTATCTATGACTCCTTTTGTACTATGGGAGGTATGGTAGAGGGTGCTTGAGTGGTTTGTGAAGCTGATTACTAATGTACCTCACTTCGTTGAGTATCTCCTTTCTCTTTACTCTACTCTTCCTATTGGTCAGGTAAACTGATTTGCATATCTCTGCCCAAATTGTCAACATCATGTGCTTAATCTAGAAATGGGTCCTCTTTATCATTGACGGGGTCCAATGTAATCTCAAATCCTTCAATAATCAAATTTGGTTGCTTACTAGTACTTGGATGCTCATCCTTTGTAGGTATTTGAATTAAATATTCAACCAACTTCTTCAATGCATCTTTAGCTATTTGTTTAGTCTCTCCAGTAATTTGAATGTATTTTCCCAACATGAATAAATTCATTCTTTTCTTTCTCCTTAAGGAATTATCCATGATGTTGAGTACCTTCTTAAATTTATCTTTAAAAAAATTGGGACTGAGTTTCCTTACTACATCATTTCTCAACTTCAAATCCTCTTCATTTTCTCTATCCTTCCTCACTTCTAATCTATCATAAAGTTCTCTAGGTATGTTGCCCTGAATTTCTATGAGTGCTATTTTGTATTCCAAAAGATATATTTCTAAGGTTGTCTTCTAATTAAGGTTATATCTATCAAATAAATTCAATTGATCAAGATTACCTTCTTTGAGTATTATAGTGTTCAGTCTCCCAAGGTCAGATTTCCAACCTTTATGTGTGCTAGTAGAAGGTGTCTTTTGTTCAACGATATTTTCTTTCTTCTTATTTTCTTTGTCTTATTCAATTTTCTGTTTAGCTTTCTCTTCCTCTTCTTTTGATTCTTCTTCATCTGAGTCCTTAGTGTGAATTATAGTAGGCTTCTTTGATGTCAGTTTGTGTGCCATAGCCTTTTGTCTTGTAAATCTGCTGGGAGAGGTAATAACTGGTTCTATTTTCACTTTCACTCCTTTTACTCCAGGAGATATTCTTGTCAATTTTTTTGTGATTGGTGATGATGATGGGCTTGGTTGCACATGAATTATCTCTTCATCTGGTGTACTTTCTATTGGTAATGGTGTTGTTGGTGTGGATAGTTGTGAAAGTACCACTAGTACATTTGACCCTAGTTTTCAACCAACATTTTTTACGAACTTGCAAAATGGTTTTGCTTAGTCGAAATGTAGAAGGAGAACCTTTTTTTTTAATCCATGCCCCTGTTCGTCTAAAGTTTAATGACCTAGATAGTTTGTTTAAATTTAGATGAACATGGGCATAACTTAAAAAAAAGGTTTCATTTCAATTCATTATGTTGTACGACAGAGCAGAGCAACACTATTACACACCAAAGAAGAACTGAAGGAGGGCCATGAACGAATTGAATTGACCACATGTAAGTGTGCCCTAACTAAATATTTCCTTTCATCTAGAATCGAAGCTTATAGTTATATCTATTAGAACTAGCAACTGGGATGTTGCATTGATGATGTATGTATTGAACGAAAATGAACTACACTTTAGCCTAAGCATATTAAATCCATGATTAAGTGGATAAAGGGTATTTATGTATGGATTAAATTTTACCTATATCATCAGGATCAACCTTTCCATACTCCAGCTACCAGAGATACCCACTGTGATAGGGGGTTTCAAATAAGGGTTTAATAGCAATGTGACAAGACTATGTGCAAAGTCTCTTCTTCCTGTACAATTAGGAATGATTACTTTGATTAGCTCAAAAGAATTTAGCATTAGTTATGATTTTAAAAAGAAAATTGATTTTTTTTTACCCAGATTGTTAGATAGAGCTAGTTGATCATTGCCCTGGTCTACAATGATTTGAATTTTCTTAAGAACTGCAGAGAAGCAAATGCGTAATAAGTAAAAAAAAAATCTAGTGACAGTATAACTACATAAAACCATAAAATGTTACAGTTAATTGGAATGCCCATCTCAACATTTTGTTTCTCTTTTTGTTTTAAACCGTATATGCAGTGTTTATCCTTGATATCGCCAATTTGAGCACCTCTCGTAAGAAAATCTTTGGTCATACCAATATCACCGAGACATGTTGTAGTCCTTAAAAAATTGTGTTTCTTTCCTCCTTTTTTAATTTTATCAATGATAGATCCCTTTTGTTGTAGAATAAATTCTTTTAGTGGGGAATCTTTTAGACTCAAGTATGGAGATATATGTTGATTTTATTACTAGAAGCAGTAGAGAATACTACTAGTGAGATTTTATGGAGGTAGTTGGTTCCTGGTGGATTGAAATACATGAAAGAGAAGAAAGATAAACAAGAAAAGATGAGTGTTTCATTAAGAGTGTCTATGAGCATGCCACTGTGGGTTATGTTGAAACAAAAAGGGAAATGAATAGACCTAGAGAAGACGATACCATAGAAAATCAAAATCCACAATTGAGAAGATGTAGAAAATGGTAAATAACTTATACACAACACTTAGAAATTATAAAGAAAGGAGGAGATTATTATTAGGGACAAGTGGAAGCAATGAGGATCCTTCCCTACCACAAGACCCTAAGAAGGAATCTACCAATATCATAATTTGGCCAGATAATAGTGATGAGAGCCAATTAAAACCTATTTAATGCCATATTTTATACCATTTCATGCACTTTCCTACTTACTTCCCTATTCCATTTCCATCTCATTTCGACCCATTTTACTATTTTACGTTGCATATGGTTTAATATATATAAGTAGTATTTAATGAGGTTTTGGGATTAAAATATGGAAAATGCATCATTGATTTCTTTTACTAATTGTTATAATTGCAACATGTTGATTTATGAGTATAGATGTTCCTGTCACCTATTTTACAAGCTCTTCATGTTGCACTTTGGACAAAGAACCCATGTATGTGGTTGATCACTAGAATATCATATTTATTTATCACGTTATCTTGGTGCTACAGCTACATTTATTCGTGTGACAGCAAAATCATCTACATAGGTGCATTTATTAGATTGGTTATTATGAAATGATGATTTTACCATTGTTTATTCTTAGTTTAAGGCTAGAAATCTGTTCACATCCTTACCCGTGGGATTTAAGGGAGCTGGCATCTTCACAAAGTGTTATAACTCCTTTAATATCTAAATAAAGGAGGGGAGTATGTTTTTCTAAAGAATGTGCAAACCATTTCATGCCTAAATCTTCTCCTTTACACAACCAGCAAAACCATCGAATATCTCAGTTTTATATTAGTGGTTTCAGCCTGCACAAGTTGATAGTTTGTTGGCCTCCAGCCAAACATAGAACATCCATTATTGTATGCAGTTTTTAAATGCTTCCTATATAAGCAATGTAACATGAATATGTAAAAGACAATCCTGTATTATTCCTGAGAAATAAAGATTATCGATTTTGTTGATTGATCTCGTGTTCAACGTTTTCCATCTCACCACCTGATGAACTGAGGAGGGGGCCCACTTCTTGGAACGTCTAGTGCATTTCCTGTAATGTTTTATTTCATTAGGATGTGTTTGAAGTTTCAATAGCAGAATGTTTTATTTAAATTAATAGTTGGATTTGCATTACCAATATTTTTGAAGAATATGATTATTAATGCTTTATCTTATTTCATATTCATTTAGCAAAACAAACTCCCACTATTGATTTTTTATTTTTGATTATTCATACACTATTAATAGTTCCTGTCATATTTAAATTATTAAATAAGATTTGCATTTCGAATACTGGTGTGTTATTAAACTATTCACGCATGACATTTTTGTATTGCTTAGTGATAAGTGTTCTTTGGAATTTTGAGTTTTATTTTCGAAATGATTTTAGTTGGTATCATTATTTCTATTTGAAGAGACATTTTCATTTTTGATGTTTTTATTGTTTTAGTAGGTTTCAATTAAGTTCCTGTTGCAGGAAGTGACAGTTCCTATTGCAGTTTTATTTTTGTCTTACATAGGTTCATTTTCGTGTGTCTTAGTTGCATCCATAATCACTCAAATCACAACTATCATCCCTTGATAGCATATTGCTCAGATGCCTTTCACAAGCTTACGCTCTTGGATTGACACATATAGACCAGCCGAACTTCATCATAAATTGTTAATTCTTTCTTATTATTTGCCCCAGTGTTGGCTTATCATTTTGGCACCGCTGCCGGGGAAAGGTGTCAAAGGCATGTTAGATTGATGAGTTGAGTTAGGAACAATGCGTTAGGATGAAAGCTTTTGCAATTGCTAGCCTTACTTAAGTAACTAATCTTAATTTGCATTGTGTAAATCATATAGATGCATTGCTTTAGAGTTTTGTTTTAGAGTTTGCAAGTAGGCCTTAGAAATTAGATTCATTAGTTGCTTTATAAATTAGATTCAATTTTATATTATCATTAGTTGTTGTGAGCTATTGGTAAAAAAGCTATTTTGAAGAAAATGATGCATTTTCAAGGTTTTTCAAGTCAATCAATTTTGGTTGAAAATTGCTTCAAAAATGCAAAATTTGAAGGGAACACAAGAGGCAAAATGTGCTTGGCATCGGGGGCACTGCCCCTCGACCCCACCCTATACTACAAGTGCACCTTGGGTGCTGCCCCTGGACCCCACAAGGGGTGTTGCCCCTTGACCCCACTGGTGGCTGCTGCCCCCAAACCCCCGCCTTCAAATTTAAAAACAAAAGAAGAAATTGGTGGGGAAATCACGCTGACCAAAGGTGATGTTTTAATACCCTCTCTACCTAATGAATGCATCTTTAATGATCTTGATCTTCCATCATCACAGGTATGCAAGAATTCTATCTCTATGTTTGAACATGAGAAAATCATTGATGAATTCTTAGAGCAATGTGATTTTGAGGATGAAATTTTAACTGCTTGTTGTTCTCATTGCTACAGGAAAGATGATCAATGCATATGCCTGAACAATCAAGAGGAAATGGTGAATGAGGTGCAAGATTTTTGTGATCCTTACCATGATAAGGGTGGAAGTGAACAAATGTTCCTTGTAACTTATGAACCATTTCAAATGCCAACTCATGAAGATCAAGGTATCAATTATGTTGGTAACATGTACTGTCACACTATTTCATTACAAAGCCAACGTATTTCTTCAAAACATACTTCTTCACCCAGTATGCACAATGAATGTAATCATGCATGCTCACAACAACCTGTATATCCCTCTTATATTCCACCATATCCATCCTTACCATCTTTATTCCACCCATCCTACTTATTCCCATCTACTTTATCTCCTTCACACTTCTTACCATATTCATTATCTCATTCACATCATATTCTACCATATCCACCAAAGGCAACTATATTGCCTCATAAAACACTTCATAATAAGGTGGTTAATAGTACATATAAACTTTCATGGATCCCTTTACCATCTAATGATGTGCTTAAAATTGACAAATCAACATTGGAATATATCAATGCACTTAAGGAATGGGATTTTGGTTTAATTAAATTAGAAGAACAATATCATTTCTTGAATTCTAATCAACTTTGTTCTTCTTTTCCAATCATTGAATTCCAAATACCCACAAATGAGCCCATGCATCAAATTGTATCAATTTTAATTATTGGACTCATCAGTATGTGTGTTAATATTAATCATGCACTAAGTAATATTAAACAATGTGTATTTCTCATTCCACAAACATGCTACCAAATCCTCCAAGATCTATATTTTATTACTTTTTTACTTATACATATTGATATTTGGAGGCCTATGGTTAAAATGTGCATCCCTCACATACTTGTTGATTTAGGACCAATACTTGATTAATCACAATTATAAGGGATTAGATGCATTAATGGCCAATATGTTACAACTGGATGATCATTATTCCTTATTGTTAAATTTGTTCGTTGTCCTAAGATGACCCACTACAATATGGATGATTCATTTATTTAGCAAAGATCAAGGTATTTCTATCTATATATTTTTCATTCTTGGTTCTTGTATCTTACGATGATCATTCATTTATAATATGTGCTAATTTCTTGATTCCTTGGATGATTCAAATTCCCTATACTTTTATAACCTATAGTTAATTTGGGAGTACATCCATTGAATTATTGAAATATTTGATTTATCTATCATTCAAAAAGACTCACAAAATTCTAAAGTTGTGTTACTCTGTTGGGTTGCCTAATTTCTTTGGTTATCTTGTAGCATGAAGTTAAGTTGGGGGGAATCCCTCCAATCTTGTGGTGCTAGGATGATTTCCAATCAAGCTTCATTGATTGTTTTGTTGGTCCTTTTAGAAATCCTCACCATATGACATCTCAATAATTCAAGGTATGTGTTCTAGTATTAACTAGCATTTCTATTATATGAACACAAGAGTTTATTTGTATTTTATCTCCATCCTATCAAGTATTTATTCATATTAATAACTCTACCTATTATTTGTAAAAAATAAGTTACCTACTTAATGATAGAGTTATTGAATGGATGATATTTCTTTACTATGCTTGATATGCTTGGTTTTGAGAATATGGTTACAGGTTTTTGTTGTGGTGAGATGATATTGGCACCAATACTAGTTGATGTTGTTTTTCTACACAAGCATTGCATAACACACTATGTTGGCTTTGTTGACATTTTATGGGCTTGCTAGCTATTTGGAACATATCCATTTTTCTTGTGCTTTACTATTGGAGATCACAAGAAGATTATAGCATAAGGTATTCATTACCTTGAGATGCAATTTATTTTCTTTGGTGAATTATCACATGGTGGAAACTATGCAACTTGGTCTATGAGATTCATGATTATTCAACAAAACATATGATAATACTTTGAATACATGTACAAGAATCTTGAGCATCTTGCCAACTACCATAATCCTTCCTCGAGTTGTGTCTCCTCCTCTCTGAAGTTTTATGGACGCATTGGAGACTATCAATGCACAACTTCATGACGAGTGATCTAGTTTTGTCAAAGCACTATGTCATATAAGTATCATCATCCTTTTGAGTACTTCTTTCATCCAAGTGTGCTAGTGTGTTCTAAAGATCTCCAAGAAACTTTCAAATTTAGTTGCATGAGATACATAGATCAAGGTCAATTTGTGCAGTGTTTCAATATTCCCAAGTTTGTGGAGATTATTCTTAGTCATCATTTCAAGTTCATGTGGCAATCAAGTTTTAGTAGTGCCTCCTGTGAGGTCATGGACAAAAATCAAGCTTTGGATGGTATCATTCTTCATCATCCATATCAAGATTTCATTCTTTTTGGTCATTTCATGTAGTTATTGAAAAAATGAAAAAAAAAAAAAAAAGAGAGAAAAAAAAAACAATAAAAGATCCAACAATGAAAACCTTCAGGCGTTGTTGGCCAGTTAATCTCTGAAAACCGGTTTTCGACGGACGTTAACTGCAAAATAAATTCTTAGTGGTGAAAACTATTTTTACAGTGCCATTAAGCAGTGAGTGCTTGAAAATTGGCTTGCCAGCGGTCACTTATCGTTATCAAAATTTATTTCAAAAAAAAAAATGAAAAATGCAATAATTGGTGTTCTTGGTTTTTCTACTAATCATTCTTTTCAGGAACACCTAATCCATTATGTGGTTCTTTCATTCTTGGCACCTCTTGTCACTCCCTCTTGGAGCTCTACTCCTATCCCACATGATCCTCCATCTTTGATCTTCCATGGTATGTGCTACATGTTCGGTAGAGGTGTTTCAATGCGAAAGTGCTACCTACTCTATGATCTACAACTGCTTCAATTACTGATGGCGGTCCCTTAAGTTTCCCTCTTTGTTCTAGTGGTCTCCTCTTTGGTGATTTTAGTCAGATGGTGGTCTTTTGTGATATTACGGTTCTGGATGCCTTTCTTGTTGTTGATTCATCCATTTTGGCAGCGATAGTTGTTGAGTTACTCTATGTTCCTACACTGGTCTCTCTGCACATGCATGTTGGTAAAACAATCAATTTTGTTTTTCATTATTTTCTCTATTAACTTTATTTATATTGCTTATTATGTTGATCATTATGCAACACCCCTCCCTATCCTCTCGTTGTTTCTCATGGACGGTCAACCTTTAAGTTGGGGGGGGATGAATTTCATCCTATTATCTTCCCTCCATCACCCTTAATAATTCTATCACACTATCCATTATATCCATAATACAATAGCCTTTATTTTGTCTCTTATCTCTCCTGTTTTGCCCATTTAAAATCCTCTTGTGCAAATTGAGATAAATTTATGCTATATGTAACCTTGTGAACCATGATGCTATAAAAAAATGAAAAGAAAAGAAAAAGAAAAGAGAAAAGAGAAACAACTTATGAAAAGTTGAAAGTGATATCCCCATTGAAGAAAAAATAACAAAGCTTGTCATGTGAAGCAAAGAAAGGGATTTGTGTTTATATATGAGTTATCATGGTTCGAGGTGGAGACAAAGCCAAAATCCATAAACCTAAAGTGCTTCCAGTTAAAACTAAAGACCTCATGATCATAATGATTTCACGAGGACGTGCAATATGCTAAGTTGGAGGGAATGATGAGAGCCAATTACAACCTATTTAATGCCATATTTTAATCCATTTCATGCACTTTCCTACTTACTTCCCTATTCCATTTCCATCTCATTTCGACCCATTTTACTATTGTACGTTGCATATGGTTTAATATATATAAGTAGTATTTAATGAGGTTTTGGGATTAAAATAGGGAAAATGCATTATTGATTTCTTTTACTAATTGTTATAATTGCAACATGTTGATTTATGAGTATAGATGTTCCTGTCACCTATTTTACAAGCTCTTCATGTTGCACTTTGGACAAAGAACCCATGTATGTGGTTGATCACTAGAATATCATATTTATTTATCACATTATCTTGGTGCTACAACTACATTTATTCATGTGACAGCAAAATCATCTACATAGGTGCATTTATTAGATTGGTTATTATGAAATGATGATTTTACCATTGTTTATTCTTAGTTTAAGGCTGAGAAATCTATTCACATCCTTACCCATTGGATTTAAGGGAGCTGGCATCTTCACAAAGTGTTATAACTCCTTTAATATCTAAATAAAGGAGGGGAGTCTGTTTAGCTAAAGAATGTGCAAACCGTTTCATGCCTAAATCTGCTCCTTTACACAACCAGCAAAACCATCGAATATCTCAATTTTATATTAGTGGTTTTAGCCTACACAAGTTGATAGTTTGTTGGCCTCCAACCAAATATAGAACATCCATTATTGTATGCAATTTTTACATGCTTCCTATATAAGCAATGTAACATGAATATGTAAAAGGCAATCCTGTATTATTCTTGAGAAATAAAGATTATCGATTCTACTGATTGATCTTGTGTTCAACGTTTTCCATCTCACCACCTGATGAACTGAGGAGGGGGCCCACTTCTTGGAACGTCTGGTGCATTTCCTGTAACGTTTTATTTCATTGGGGTGTGTTTGAAGTTTCAATAGCAAAATGTTTTATTTAAACTAATAGTTGGATTTGCATTACCAGTATTTTTGAAGAATATGATTATTAATGCTTTATCTTATTTCATATTCATTCAGCAAAACAAACTCCCACTGTTGATTTTTTATTTTTGATTATTCATGCACTATTAATAGTTCCTATCATATTTAAATTATTAAATGAGATTTGCATTTCGAATACTGGTGTGTTATTAAACTATTCATGCGTGACATTTTTGTATTGCTTAGTGATAAGTGTTCTTTGGAATTTTGAGTTTGATTTCTAGAATGATTTTAGTTGGTATCATTATTTCTGTTTGAAGAGACATTTTCATTTTTGATGTTTTTATTGTTTTAGTAGGATTTAATTAAGTTCCTGTCACAGGAAGTGACAGTTCCTATTGTAGTTTTATTTCTGTCTTACATAGGTTCATTTTCGTGTGTCTTAGTTGCATCCATAATCACTCAAATCACAACTATCATCCCTTGATAGCATATTGCTCAAACTCCTTTCACAAGCTTATGCTCTCGGATTGACACGTATAGACCAGACGAACTTCATCATAAATTGTTAATTCTTTCTTATTATTTTCCCCAGTGTTGGCCTATCAAATAGATTAATGAAGATTTTGTAAACTCCAAATAAATCCTCATTGTTGACTAATGATTACTTGGAAATATTAGTGAACCTAAATATGTGTAGATTGAGAAAATAGGAAATTAACTTAAAGAAAAATGAAGAGGCACGCTTAAATAACATGTCTTTAACAAATCTAAGACTAGTAATAATTTTTTAAATGTTACAACCTTGAATCTAGGACCCATCCCTAGCCACATAGAAAATTAGAATATTTGAAACATATTGATTACAAGAACAAGACAAGAAAAGAGAAGAAAAAAAACAAAAAATATAAGTGAGAAATATATTCCTTGGAGTGAAATATTAGGAAACTATTTCTCATAGATTAGATTAGAAAAGGACAAGGGTGGAGATAAAAAAAAGCCCTAGAATACCAAGTAAGTAGAGAATGTATAGAACCCCTAACTGATAAAGAGGCTAGTAAATAAGAAAAAACTATCAATCATCCCAGAATAAACTTTAGTAACATGGACGAAACACTTAGGATGCTAGTGTCTTGTATAGAAACTAATTATACCAAACAAAATTTCTTTCTTTTAGAATCTACTTGGGAAAAAATTATCATGCATATTAGTAGATATAGGTTATTAGACCTTGTCAGATCTTTGAGAAGTGATGAATTGGAGTAGTATGTGTGTATGGTTGAATGTGGACCTCTAATCCAACTACACATGCAACATAGTCATTACTCACATGATCAAATTACGAGAGAGAGTATGAATTACTCAATTTGAAATTCGTGGTGAAGTGACCTGTTGCCTCCTATGTAGACGGGGTGTTTGATTACTCTCAGAACGAGAGCCCAACAACCATTAGACCAGTACTACAATGGAAGATTTTCAAAAGCTATAATGATAATTAAAATACAATTAATCTAGAATGAGTGCAATTTAGTCTAAAATGCTTTGAAGGAAATATGATATTAATCTAAATACCTTTGAAAGAAATATGAAGTGCAAATTTATTCTAAAGAAATTGAAAGAAATATGGAGATTAAACTAAGAGAAAATGAGTAAACTAATTATAATTGTTGGTGTAATTAAATATTTACTAATTAAACTTACTTAAGTTTACTTAGGATAATGCATTTGCATATTAGTTGTCATTGTGAGACCTAGGAGTTTGCATTTCATTTTAGCACATGGTTAGGAGAATTTCCACTTTAGGTGTGATAGTTGTCATCACATACCTCTTTGTGTGTAAGATCCACCTTTAGTGCTCTTATCACATTATCATCCTCTCATTGTTGCACATGTTTCACATACTTTGATGTACAATGGAGGATGATCCACCTTTGGTGGACATGTGATTCCACCTTGTGTGGGTGATATCTTATCATCTCCTTATCATGTAGTCTTATTGCATTGCCTATATATTTAGGCACTCCTACTTTATATTCAATTCAATTGGCTATAATCAATTATTTGATCATTTTGCCTATCTCTCTTGTGCTATCTCTTGAGCTTCTAGATCTTGGAATTTATTCTTTTCCTTAGGCAAATTCTTACATGGTATCATAGCCATAGGAGTTTCATTGTATAACCTATTTAGAGAGATTTTTATTGTAGGTCAAAATTGGAGCTTGTTAGTACAAATCAGAGGTTAGCATCACATTGAGGAGGTCCAAAAACCCCTAAATCAAATTTTGTTTCATCCAAATCAGACATCGAAAGCCAAATCTAGAGCCATTTGAATTTTCAAGGTTCAACGGAGGCGATTTAGAAAAAATAATTTTAGAGGCGATTTTCAAAAAATGATATCTCAATCATTTGGACTCCTTTTTTCGAGAATTTTTTTTGGTTTTGGGGTAGAATTTCACGATCTACACAATGGTGTAGGTGATTTCTGATCTTTGTTCTTGATATTTTCTGAACATTGCAAATCTTGATTTGTACAACTTTAAAGGCTTCGTTTGGGCTCATATGGACACATTTTCAGGTGCTATTTTTTTTTAAGTTTATGATTTTTTGTCTACTTTCCAGATCTGGTATCAGTTTGGAAAAATTATGAGTAGACATAGTACTTTCAGAATTTGGTCTATTTTGGCCTATTTTTGGCACTTGTAATTTGTTAGATCCTTGAGAGATCTTGTGTCTTATTTGTTTGACTCTACTATAGCTTCATATTTTCTGTTTTAATCATCAAAATCAGAAGTCCACTTTGGTTCATTTTGGCAAGTGGCAATTGTACATGCACTATATATATAAAGTGCCAAAATCATCTATTTTGGGGGGGTTCTTTGGTTCATTGCATTTTGGGGGGTGCATTTATTTTTTGATCTCATTGTTTCTTGTGAGAAGTACATCATGGATGGTTTAATTAAGTTGACAAGAGGAAACTATAAGAAATGGAGTGAATTGGTTCTTTCTCATCTTACTGAGCATAACTTGTTGCCCTATTTGTGTGAGCTTAGACCTAAAAATTCTTCTTTTGATTGGGACTCTTACTCAAAAGTTATTAAGGTTATCTATTGGAATATGGATATGGATGTTATGGATTCCCTTGATGACTATGATGATGATATAGAAAATATTCTTGATCTTTGGACTTTTCTTTGGGAAATGTATGGAGATCCACATATTCCTCCACTTCCAAAAGGTCCAGAACCTCCAGTTGCAGCTCCTCCTCCTATTGATATCACATCTAGTGTTTCTCCTGACGATGCTTGCATTCACATAGAACCTCCAGTTACAGCTCCTTCTCCTCCTATTGATATCACATCTAGTGTTTCTCCTAATGATGCTTGCATTCACATAGCCATGGGTTCAGGTGATTCAGTGCAACAAGATATTCATTGTCTTCCAGACTTGGTTCCATTGGATGACTACTTGAGAGACATAGCAGGGTTGTTTGTGGAGTCCTACATTTCAGATTTGGGAGACTTTATTGATGATATTCATCTTCTCTTTATTGAAGATGATCCTTCTTTAGTTGTTTTGAGGCATTATGTTGACCCTCATCTTCATTTTCCACTTGATCCTTCTTTCGAGATTGACATGATTGTGGATCATTTGATACAAAATTTGGAGGTCTCTTTAACTTTAGAGAAGACATTTGACTCTTTGGAGATTGGTTTTCACAAGTCTCAAACTTCACCTAAGATATCACATTGCATAGTTCAGGTTGATCATACTCATGTGTTGGAGATTCCTATTCAGTTTCTTGAGACATCATACATTTTGAGGATTCTTCCTAGAGATTGGGAAGGATTCATTGATACACCTATGGACTTGTTTCTTCCTAAGGGGAGGAACATCATTCAATTTTCTTTATGTAGTTTCTACATTGATCCAGGTGCATCTATCATGGGTGAACATTCTACATTGAGGGGGGGCTTTGTTGCTTCTCTTCCTACTTCATTTGAGGAAGTATCTTTGTCTTTGGAGTTTGATCATAATTCTTATGTGGATCAGTTATCATTGGTTCCTTGTTTGTCACCTTCTTCTACTGGGCTTTCTCCTAATTGGTTCATGGCATCTTCATCAACCAAGAACATGGTGACACTTGGGCATACTTCAGAGACATCATACTTCATTTGGATTCCCCTTCCTACTTCCTATCCAAAATGGGAAACCTTCTTGCATCTATACTTAGTGTATCTTCTTCCTAAGGGGAGAAATGTTGTTTGTAGGCATTGGACTATGTTTTGTCTTCAAGCACTTACCATCCTTGGAGGAGATTACTCATTATGGTGGGAATATCATGTCTCCTTGTTTCCTTCCTTTTGTATATGCATGATGTATGTCATAATTGGGAGGTCTTGATTATTCCATCCATGCATGCATCTTGTATTCATCTCTCTTTTGGGGGAGGGTTTTCCCATGAGGTTTTCCCTCTTTCTCCACTTTATGAGAGATTGCAATATCTTTTTCTCTTTCATATTGTACATAGGTACTTAACATGGCCTAGTAGCTGGGACCCATCTTGCATTGTGAGCTTAAGTGCATTCCCCTAAGTTGCACTTAAGGGGGGGTGTTGGTGTAATTAAATATTTACTAATTACACTTACTTAAGTTTACTTAGGATAATGCATTTTCATATTAGTTGTCATTGTGACACCTAGGAGTTTGCATTTAATTTTAGCACATGGTTAGGATAATTTCCACTTTAGGTGTGATAGTTGTCATCATATACCTCTTTGTGTGTGACATCCACCTTTAGTGCTCTTATCACATTATCATCCTCTCATTGTTGCACATGTTTCACATACTTTGATGTACAATGGAGGATGATCCACCTTTGGTGGATATGTAATTCCACCTTGTGTGGGTGATATCTTATCATCTCCTTATCATGTAGTCTTATTGCATTGCCTATATATTTAGGCACTCCTACTTTATATTCAATTCAATTGGCTATAATCAATTATTTCATCATTTTGCATATCTCTCTTGTGCTATCTCTTGAGCTTCTAGATCTTGGAATTTATTCTTTGCCTTAGGCAAATTCTTACAATAATGAATGTGCAATATTAAACTAAGATGAGAAAATTATACTAATATGCAATAAAAGCTTTGACTTAATTGAGACAAAAAAGCACTATAGTTTAATTACTCTCAAAAACTCCTCTCCTTGAATGAAGAAATGAGGTTCACTAAATAGACAAGCTCGGGAAGAGAATGAAGAGGTTCTTGATTTGAAACTCCTAACTCTTCATTCCCAATTGAGACAAAAAAGCATGAATTACTTAATTAAAAGAATGGAAATTGCCACATAGGGTGACCTTTCGAATATTGTGAATTATTAATTCAAATAGGAGTGTCCATTTGAATAATCAAGTAATAATTAATTCCCTTTTATGTATATTATCCAAATGGGGTGGGTTTAATTTAATTTAAAGCACTTAGGACTTTAGAATTAAATTAATTTATCATAGGGGTAATTCAGCTAATAAAAGTCGAAGACTTTAGGAATTAATTATAATATTTGATTAATGCAAATTAGGTTTTTTGCAATTGACATTAAGTCGAATTAAGTCAGGTAGGAGAGAGAAAATTGCCTAGCAAAGTAGGACTTTGAAGATGTAAAATTGATGAAAATGCATCAAAATTGATTGAATTTATTAGGTGCCAATTTTGTGGTATTAGATTTGCCCCTCTTTGAATTGATGTGCGAACAGCGCATTGATTCAAAGAATAGTTTGAAGTGACATATGACAAGAATTTCAGAAGTCTAGGTTAGGTTGCCAAGACACTGAACAGATCAAAGCATGATTTTTCAAAGTCCAAGTTAGATTGCGAGGACAATGGTATTGAGAGAAGATGAGAATCAAGTTTAGATTGCCCCAATGCCTAGAATGAGATTCAGATGCAAACTTAGGACTGTCTCCAAAATCAGGGTTAGATTGCCCCAATACAAAGCTTAGCCCTTCGAGACCCAGGTTAGATTGCCTAGATAACGGTCTAAAAGATATTTTGAGAGCTATCTCCAGAATGAAGCTTGACTCCCAGGAATTAGGGTTAGATTGCCCCAATACCTAATAGATAGATGACCAGATAGCAAGATGCAAGGTGCGAAGATTCCCCTAGTGATGAGATGCCTCAAGCGATAAGGACTTTGATTCAGATCAGACTGATAAGAGACTGGTTCGACAAGATTCAAATGATGTAATCATCTTGCCCCCTCGAGAGGGAAATCGAAAGATGACATAGCAGAAGGATGATTAACAATAAGAGGTTGCAGAGTATAAGCAAATTTGGAGTGATCGGGGGGTCCTGTTGACCAAGTTTGACCATGGTTGACCAAATTTGACTAGAGTTGACTTTGATGTAAACATTGAAGATCTTAAGAAAATGATGAGGAGATGAGGATCTAGTAGGAAAATGACGCCAGAAGGCTGACTGCACAAGCATTCGATCCCAAAGGGTCCCAGAATTTAAGACGCGATTTTGAGCCATATAGAGATGTCAAATTTCGATTTCGATCCTGAAAACTTGTGCAATCATGATGAAACTGGGATAAAAGATGAGAAACTTCGATGAGCAAAAAGAAATCAAGAGAGTACCAAGATATTGTCTCAAATGCAAGCTTAACATGAAAAATGCAAGCCTAGAATGAACAGATGCAATTCCTAGGACTTGGTTGTTGGACTCACCGTATTTATCATCATAGAGTTTGTTTAGGCACAAGACAATCGCAAGATGCCATACAACCCTCACTAACATTGCAATCATGAGAAAATGAATATGACATAAGTCTTAGATTTGTCAGAATGAGATGTAAGCATTAAGGCACAAGAAGCCAGAATGACCTAAACACCTATTCCTTTTGATTTAGAAAGTTAACATAAGCATCAGAGCACAATTGCTAGATTGACCTGAATGTTGCTTGCATAAAAACACACCAGACACATGAGAGTTCCTTCTTTCACCAAAGAATGCTCGCAGTGACCCTTATGTTCACTTAGTAGGACGAGCGTTAGCGATTTTACTTGTAGCAAAAAGAAGTCACTCAAAAAAGACAAGGAAAAGAACCAACCTCACCAAAGCGTCCATATAAAAGGAGTCAAGGTATGCATGGCCATCCAATACGAGATGAAGGCTCTTATAGATGGACACCCCTCTTAGATAGATTCTTTGGATCATTGGAACTAAACCAGAAAACAAAAAGCAAAGAAAAGATCATGCCCCCAGTCTTCACGTTTCTCAGTCAAGAAAGATGTCTTAGATTCACTCGAGGGGAAATGATACAGCAAACAAACAAGCAAAGGAAAAACTCAGCATGCTTCAAAGGAGCACAAAGTCAGTTTTAGTTTTAGTTTACGTTTGTGTTCAAGTGGATTGAAGTCGAATTGGAAGTGAACAACATTCAAAGTCTTGATGAGATAGCGACAGCAGACAGATGCACTGAGAACCACTGGTGACCATCGCGAGAGATGAAGTCTCAAGAAGATATCAAAGCACGAACCAAGTATCAGTAGGAAAATGCAGTGAGAACCACTAGTGACCGATATGAGGAAGATTCTCAAAAGAGAGAATAAAGCACGAGTGAAACATCAATAGGCAGACGCAGTGAGAACCACTGGTGACTGATGTAAGGAAGAGATCCCGAAAGAGAGGGGTTCAAACAAGAGCAAGGTATCAATAGGTAGGCACAGTGGGAACCACTAGCGACTGATACACAAGAGATCCTCAAGGAGGTAAATCTCAAAAGTAGCTAGGCATCAGTAGGCAGACACAACGAGAATTGTTGGTGACTGATGCACGAACAAAACTTTCGAAAGCGATAGGACAATGCCCCCTAGACCAAGAAGGTGCCCCCAAGTGTAAACTAGTTCCAATCCATGAAGAGTCAAGGAAAATCTCAAAGACAACTGAAAGCAAGAGCATGAGCTAGCAAACTAAAGCAGGAAACGAACTAAAAGCAGGAAACAAACTAAAGCAGGAAAGCGGGAAAGCAGACTAAAGCAGGAAACTAAAAGCCAAGCGATGTTGAGATGAGATGTAGCTTCAGGAAACAAGAGGCGCCTATTTACCAGGTTTTCATCATCTTGGCAGAGATTCTATTTTTTCTACCATGATGCCTGTTTACCAGGTTTTCATCAATGGCACATTTTTCTTCTTTTTCAATTTTTTTGTACTTTTCTCTTTTTTTATTTTTTTGTATTTTTGAATATTTCATTTTTTTGTATTTTTTATTTTTTGACTTTTTTTCTATTTTTGAATTTTCTATTTTTTTTTTATTATTATCAAGGCACCTGTTTACCAGGTTTTCACCAAGATAATAGATACATCAAAGTGCCTGTTTACCAGGTTTTCACTAAGATGATCATTTTTTCAAGACATTTTGCAATTTTTAGGATTTTTTGCAATATATCATTTTTTGAATTTTTTCAGGACCAATAAGTATGTACATGAGCATATAGAGAATGCCTCATCTATAGAATTTATTCAAGTGAAGAGCATTGATAGGCTCTTTGAGCTTTTCTCCTTCAGTGGTGGAGAGTCGATAAGCGCCAAACCCAAATGTTGTAGAAATGACATATGGACCAAGCCAGTTTGGTTCAAATTTCCCTTTCTGGACTCGCTACTACTGATTCTTGGGGTTCTCTCTCAGGACGAGGTCACCCACTTGGAATTATCTTTGTCTGAATTTCTTATTGTAAGCTTTAGACATCCTCTTTTGGTATGCTCTAAGATGATCAAACGCCATCTTCCGACATTCATCAAGTAACTCAAGCTCTTGAAGCCGGGATATTCTATTTTCTTCATCAGTGATGAGGCCCCTCAAAGAGATTCACAATGTAGGAATCTCAACCTCAATAGGCAATATTGCATCTACTCTATAAACCAAGGCAAAGGGAGTGGCCCCCCTTGGTGTTCGGATACTTGTTTTGTAGGCCCACAAAGCCGAATTAATATGGAGATGCCAATCTCTACCAGATTTATGAACTGTTCAGTGCAAGATTTTGAGAATTGTCTTATTAGAAGCTTCTGCTTGTCCATTACCCTAAGGATAATAGATAGATGACCAATGCTGAATAATTCTGAATTTGGTGCATAAGTCTGTTAGGTCCTTATTTTTGAATTGTCCCCCATTGTCAATGATAATAGATGAGGGTATACCATATCTGCAAATGATATAGTTCAGTATGAACATAGCAATAGTCTTGCCACCAACTACAGCTAGAGGTACTGCATCAACCCACTTGGTAAAGTAATCAATAGTTGTGATGATAAACTTATGTCCTCTTGAAGAAGAAGGATGTATCTGATTGACCAAGTCAAAGGCCCATTGTTGAAATGGCCAGAAACTGATGAGAGGACTAAGCTCTTTAGCAGGAGCATGAATCAAATTTCCATGATATTGGCATTGCTTGCAAGTCTTAGCATATTGAACAGCTTCTTTTTCCATATCCAGCCAGTAGTAACTAGCTCTAATAAGTTTCCAAGCTAACATCAGACCACTAGAATGAGACCCACAAATACCTTCGTGTACCTTAGCTAGTGCATGTTTGGACTCCTCAGGTTCTAGACACCTAAGGAGGGTACCGTCTAGACCTCATCTATAGAAGTCATTTTCTATGAGGACATACCGTGAAGCAGTACGAATGAGGTGACTTTTTTCATTCTGCGTATAGGTGTCTGGAATGATTTGGTCATGAAGGTAGGAAAAGATATGGTGGTAGTGGGATGAATCATGTCTAATGACTGAACAGATCATCCTAGATTCAGTAATATCATAGGTAGGGTAGTGTAATGCCTCCACCAGGAATTCATGTCTAAAGTCATTTTCTGGCATTTGTAACATTGAAGCGAGTGGCCATAGCATCAACTGCCTTATTGTTTGCCCTTAGAATTTGCTGAAAAGAAATGTGTACAAAATACTGTTTGAGATCATCCACCATTCTTTTGTAAGGTATTAGCTTGTCATCTTTTGTTTGGTAGACATCATTGACTTGGTTGATGATTAACTGAGAGTCTCCAAAGACCTTGAGCTCATCCACATGCCATTCAATGGCTATCTTCATGCCATTAATGAGAGCTTCATATTCAGCAATGTTGTTTGCGCAGGGAAACAACAATTTGTAAGCTTCATTAATGAGAGCTTCATATTAATGGCTATCTTCATGCCATTAATGAGTATCTTTGAGGTGTTATAAACAGAATGCCTACACTGGATCCTTTCTGAGTGAATGATCCATCAAAGAACATGCTCCAAGATTGATGTGTGAGAAGCATGATGGATTCATCTGGAAATTCAATACTCAAAGGCTGGTGATCTTTCAAAGGAGCTTCCACCAGCTGATCAGTAATTGCTTGTCCTTTAAAAGCTTTTCTTTCCACATACTCAATGTCAAATTCACTAAGTATCATCACCCATTTCGCTAATCTACCCATGAGGGCAGCCTTGCTTAGTAGGTACTTTAGTGGATCAATTTTTGCAATAAGCCTTGTGGTATGAGCTAACATATAGTGCCACAACTTTTGAGAAACAAATACCATTGCTAAACAAGCCTTCTCAATGACAAAATAATTCATTTCATAGGAAACCAATGTTCTGTTGATATAATATATGGCTCTCTCTTTGTTGTTCTGATCTTCTTGAGCTAAGAGAGCACCCAAAGATGTGTTCATTGTTGAGATGTTTAGTATAAGTGGCTTCCCATGAATAGGAGGCATCAAAATTGGTGGATTAGCAAGATACTATTTTATTTGAGTGAGTCCCTTGTCACATTCCTCATTCCATTCATAGGTTACACCCTTATGCAACATTTTAGTGAACGGTTGTGACTTGTCAGCCAACTGTGAAATGAAGCACCGAATAGATTGTAGCCTTCCCTGTCATCCTCTCATTTGACTAATATTCTTGGGTGGAGGCATGTCCATAATAGCTTGCACCTTTTCAGGATCAACTTCTATGCCTTTAGCTGAAATGATGTAACCCAAGAGTTTCCCAGAAGTGACACTGAATGCACACTTTTTGGGATTAAGTCTGAGACTAAATTGTTCCATGCAGTCAAGGATGGGACCCAAATCTATGAGATGAGTTCTTCGCTACATTCTTTTGGCTAAAGTATCATCCACGTAATCCTCCATCATTTTATGCATCATATCATGGAAAATAGTAGTAACAACTCTCTGATATGTTGCTCCAGCATTCTTAAGCCCAAAAGGCATGACATTCCAACAAAAGGTGCCCTAGGCACATGTGAAAGTGGTCTTTTCTTGATCTTCTAGCACAATTTTTAATTGATTATAGATAGAAAATCCATCCATCAAGGAATACATCTCATAACCTATTGTCATGTCTACTATCATATCAATATTAGGCAGTGGGAAGTCATCTTTTGGACATGCCTTATTTAGATCTCAGAAATCTGTACACACACGAATGGATTTATCATGTTTAGTGACTAGAACAATGTTTGAAATCCATTCTACATAATCAATAGTTCTTATGAAACCAGCCTTAAGAAGCTTTTTTAGCTTTGCTTTAACCAAAAGCGCTAAGTGTGGATGCATTTTTTGCAGCTTTTGTTTAACAGGTTTGATACTTGGTGCAATGGATAGATGATGCATGATTAGATTGGGGTCTAATCTAGGCATGTTAGATTAGGTCCATGCAAAGTTTATTTTCTTGCTCTGAAAGAAGTTCATGAACTCTTCTTTTGCTTCTGCAGATAGTGACTGAGCTAGGTGAATAATCTATGGAGTAGCCTCTGTACCCAAATTTATTGGCTATGTCGGCTCAATCAATACTAATGACCTCTCTTGAAAGTGGCTCAGAAGTGTATCAAGTATCTCATCCTTGGGCACCTCAGAGAGGTTTTCACCCTTGGATACATCTTTTATTTTTACTATTTTTGGCTCTGATATTGCCACAAAGTGATTTTCACCATCAGAGCATCTATTTTTTCTTCTTTTAATTTTTTGACTAAGATACTTGATATCCACCTCTGTCACATTGACACTACTTTCGCTAGTGGAGGACATCATAGGTTCAATAGCATGGAGTTAACAGCTAGATCATAATCATTCTAGAACATTAGGACTTCATTGGATGTTAAAGGGGAGTTCCAGTTTGTCAGATCAGGACGGCGAAGTGAAAGGGAAGTAGTGATTGGTTCAATCATGTTCATGGTATAACCATCAAAAGCATGGATGAGCAAGTCGAGACCCAGAGAAATCTGATCCAAAGGAGTGTTCAAATCCCTAAAAGACCTTGCATTGGAAGTAGAGGACATGTTAACACTAGTGGCATCTAATTTGTGCGGCCTAACGCTAGACCCTTCACCTACTTCGAGGAGTCTTTCATACACGTGAACAATATCTATGTCTACATCATAAGTAGAATCAAACAAAGAGTTGAACTCATATTCATGAGAGTCAGTACTTGATGTGGGAATTTCATTAGTACTAGTTGTATTACCTGACTCACCTTCATTCCTTGTGGCATTAACAACTTGTTGAAGTTTCTCTTGTTCAAGATACTTTTGAAAATGTGGTGGCCTATATTGTTCACCCAGAAAATTGGGATCATTATTTAGTGTTGCTTTCCATTCCTCATATGTGAATTGATATACTGAAGAAGTTTTATCAGAATCAGTATCAATATCAGTATCAGTCTCTACCATATGGACAGGTATGATAGGCTCATCAGGTTCTGCAAAGAGTGTAGCAAGTTCCAAAGGAATAGAATATGGAAATGTATGTTCATTAGAGCTGGCCTCTAGATTTACTTCTAGAGTGGCATCTTCAATTTCTTGTTCAGGTTCAAGTTCAGGTTCAGGCTCAGGAGCTGATACAAATTTCTTGGTCCCCAAATGAAAGGGAGTCTTTTTAAAGCCTAAGACACTAGTATCTTTTGTGCGGCAGCCTGTAGCTTCAATGGGCTTCAACAATCCATTATCATTCTTTCCTATAGGACCAATCCTCTTATAATCGAAGCACTTCATGATCTTGAAGGCTTCACTATATGGTTCTTGCTCTAAATCTGGAGGTGGAGTAGTTGTTTCATCTATTTCTTCTCCCTTATAGATCCAAGCTGTGATAGCTCTTTCTTCATCCTCATCTTCTAAAGGCGTAGAGGCCCTTACAAAAGTGCCATCATAAACTATTTGAGGAGAAGCATTAGAAGATTTATTAATCTTGAAAGGTCTCCCATAAGAGCGTGGATACAGAGGGAGAGCAGCTAGTGATAGAAAAGGTTCAATTCGGTATTCTCCCATGGCTATATCCTTAAGTCTCAAAGTTTGTTCCATTTCTTTCAGCTTAGCATCATAAAACTCAGTGGATTCTCTATTTCCCAAAAAAAAGCTATCTATAGATTGCGCAAGAGTATTACAAGAGTAATTGGTATTAGCAGGTACAGTGACTTCCGCCCCATGAAATGGAAACTTAATGCATTGATGATACGTGGATGAAATAGCCTGCATCTCATGAATCCAAGGCCTACCCAACAAGATATTGTAGGCAAGAGGAATGTCAAGAACTTGGAAAGTAACATCTCTTTCAACAAGACCTACGCAAATAGGTAGCACAACTAAGCCTTGGGACTTGTGTTCTTCCTCATCATAAGCTTTGATGGTAATCTTTTTGTGGGAGTCTATACAATTCTCATCATAACCTAGCTGAGTGAGCAGTTTAGCGGAACAGATATTAAGACCAGCACCATTGTCTATGAGCACTCGGCAAACACGCTTAGGACCTGTCATGACCTCTATATGCAAGGGAGTGTTATGCGGGTGACTCAAAGAGTGATCATCTTCTTTAGAGAAGGATAGGTAGTGAGGCGAGGTCAGATGACCCACCATAGATTGGAACTAGTTGAGATGAAGATCCTTGGGAACGTTTGCCTCGGTGAGGGCTTTATCCAAAATCTGCTTGTGAGCAAGCGAGTTCTTCAGCAACTCAAAGATGGTAATCTGAGCATTGGTTTGTTGGAGCTGATCTAAAATGCTATAACTAGCTGAGCTAGTTGTAGGAACAGATTTCATGTTCTTGTTGGCAGGGCCAACAACAGTCTTATCTACAGTTTGCTTCGAAGCAGATGTGGAAGTATCGGGACCTTTATCCTCATTTTGTTTTGGATCGGATGTAGAAGTATCGAGACCTTTTAAAATAACTCTTCCATGCAATCGAGTGACAACATTAGCACAGTCATGAGATTGTTTAGATTCAGATGAATGAGACACATAACTATGCAAGATGAAAGGAGTCTTAGGTTTGGGAGCATCGCCACTTCCCTTAATCATAATCACATCGCAGTACTCCACTCCAATAGGTTTGATCATACCAATAACATTGTCATCACTAGTGTATGTGTAATTGACTTTAGCATTGGTATTATTTGTGTTTGAAGACTCACCCTTCTCATCAGGAGGGAAGGGATCCTTAAATGCTTGATGGTCCAAATTCTTGTTATGCCCATCGACAAAAATGTCACCACTATTAATCAAATCTTGGACCTTGTGTTTCAACTGAAGACAAGTAGAAGTCTTATGACCCTTATTCTAGTGATAGTCACAATAGGCATTGTCATTCCACCAATGAGGTCATGGTTGTGGGTCATAGAGTCGCTTCTCCAAAGGAGTAAGAATTTGATTCTACAAAAGATTTTTATAGACCACATCAAGTGGTTCTCCCAAGGAAGTGAATTCGCACTTGGGTTGAGATGCCCAAGGTTTGTTTCTAGAAAACCTCAAAGGTTGATGATTTTCTACCACAGGCTTTTCAACCACTTTAACTACTTGTATGGTGGAAGAGAGATTAAAAATAGACTTAGCAGGTTGTGAGGTCACAGTATCGACTACTTCATCATTCACTATGTCTCTATTCTTGTTCACAAACTTCCCTTTATCCTTATTTGAGTTGGAAGATCCCTGCTTGTTGTCTTTACTCAAAGTCAATTCACCTTTCTTGATCATAAAGGACTCTATTCGCACTGCTTGTCTGATCATGCTATTAAAAGTTAGAGGACCTTGTAACTGCACTTGGTATCCAAAGTTTGGGACAAGATTGTCCAAGAAAATGTTGAGTCTCTCGGACTCTAGTAGCTTGTGAGGACACCTTGTACACAATTGTCTCCACCTTATGAGAAAAGTTAGGAAAGATTCTCCTTGTCACTGTTTTAAATTGCAAAGATCCTGGATGTTGACCGGATGTTGAATATTATGTGAGTAGTGTTGGAGAAAAAGATTAGCCATTTCATCAAAAGTCTTAATGCTAGTAGGCCATCTAGAGAACCATTCCATAGTTGGTCTGCCCAAACTACAAGGAAATAAGCACATAAGATAGGTCTGATCGTGCATAAATTCCATAGATAATGCACCAAACTCCCTTAAGTGATCTTGGGGATCAGTTGCACCCAAGCATTTTTCATATTTATGGAGTTCTACACCTATGGGAAAAGGTGGCATATGAAGACTTATATCAAAAGGAAAAGGACAAATCCTTTCCATTGTAAATTGTTGAGCGGGTATGTCCTTATTCTTCGCAAGTTGACTAATCTAATCTTGCATGTATCGAACCATCTTTTGCAACTTTTCAGTCTCAGTTTCTTCTTCTTTAGCTACAAGCATTTCAACTTGATAATCTGGGGGTAACTTGGCCTCTTGTTTAGCTAGCTCAAGGAAGTATTTTTCTTTCTCCTCTAGGAGAAGAATCTCCATCATTTTAATAAGACTCTTATTATCTTTGGCAACGTTTATATCATGTTGAGTTATCACTTCATTTTCATTCCCAAGAATCTCATAAATGCTTGAAATCTGATCTTTTTTTTTATCATCTTGGTTTTGATCGAACGGAGGAGGGCAATAGAAATACACGGGTTGTCAATCACCTTGAGGTTTGTTTTGGGATTGATTATCATTGTGGGACTGATTTTGGTCATGTTGAGATTGACCATGAGGCTTCTCATTTTGAGGTTGAGCATGACGTGGGTCATTAGAGGTTTGACCATGATACTGATTGTTTTGAGATTGATCAAAAGTCTGACTGTACTTGTCTAGTTGGAAATCAAATGGATCTCCCATCTTGTCATAGACTTGCGCAGTATACGAAGACTTAGCAAAGTGATGTGAATGAGATTGAAAGGGTGTGGCTAAGGTAACCTTTGGTGAATGAATAGGATCAAAAGATTTAATAAATTCAGATGAGAAGATATCATCAACAGTATCACTAGTTTCAATGGTAGGACTATTCTCAGTAGGATCAATAGGTATGATAATAGGATTAGTTCAAGGAAGAGGTCTTCCAAAGTTATGAAACAATGAGTTGTCTTGGAAGAATGAGTTGTCTTGCTCTTGAAATGAGAAACTAGGTTGCGCTTCAAACAATGGATTAAAACACTCTTGAAACACCAGAGGTGATGCTTGAGACGGACTATCTTTCGAAGTACTCAATGAGGAAATCGAGGATATCTCACAAAGTTCAAATTTCATGACAGATTTAGGATGATCTATTTCTTGATTAGGAGGTTCACTTCTACCTTGATCAGTATTCTGAATGGGATAAGTCTTGCCACTTCTAGTCGCGACAATCATAGACAAAGATGAAACAAGAGAGGACTCGTGATAATGCTAGACTCGGTCTCTAAGAACAACGCAAAGGAGATAAAGGCTAGAACAGCCAAGATGCAAGATGGACCTGGTATGAATCATCAAAAGAGGTGGCTAGAACAGCCGAGATAAGGCTGTTGCAACACGAGATACAAAAGGCATAAAGAGATAAGGTAAACCAACGAGAGACAACATGATTCAAAGAAAAGATCTATCGATTCCCAACTCAAGACAACTAGTTTTTGACAGTGAATGACAGGAAAATAGAAAAATAGACCTTAGACAAAAAGAAGATTAGATAAAAAGTCAAACAGTCAATGGCAAACAGGTCTCTATTTTTGAAAACTGGGCTACAGTCTCACGCGAGAGAGTACCAGGCTGCATGAGAGAACACAAACCTTCACGCGAAAGAACAAAGTCTCACGTGAGAAAGTGCTCTAAAAAGTGAAACTTCATGCGGGAAAAGTCCAAAAATCTGACAATCTGACATAGTTTTCAAGGTTAAAGTTGAATTTTGAGATACAATCTGAATTGATGTCTGACAAAAAATCTAGTTTCCTGACAGGTTTGAAGAACAGTTTAATCAACAATCTCATTTTGAGGTTTCAAGCATTCATTTAAAGACACAAAGGTTTAAATCAAGCAGTTGTGATACAAGAAGTAGTCGTTAACAGACCTATCAAGGACAAAGCAACTTGATAGCATCAGGGGAGTATTTGTTTGATAACGATTGGACAATGTTTAAGACTCACTAACAAACACATAGCTTAGTCCTACAAAAAAAATGGTGAGAAGACAAAACCTTTTCCCCATTGCTTATGCGCATACATGCACCTCACACAGCTGTGTCACCCCCTAGAGGGAACCCATGTTTTTGGTGTTTCCAAGGACTCAATAGTATATGTTCAAAGGTTACCCTTGTGGCAAGGGCCAGTGTCGTATACCACCTTCAAGTGTCCAGGTGTATGCCTATGATGGGAATCTATGGGAGAGATTATTACCCCTCCCTGCGCAAAGATTATGACTCCTTTCGGAGGTGAAATGGGTAGGCCACTAGTTAAGGAAAGTTTTTAATAGGCTTCCATTCACGCTAACCTTCAGTGCCCCCAATACAAGGTTGAGGCCTCACAACCACACCAACACCTGAAATTCATACACCCCCACAAGAAGGGCTAGGAGCGGCGCTGCTCAGTATAACAAACGGAGCCTCCTCAAGATGATAGTCAAAATCTTGAGAAGGAAGCTAACATGGTTTTGGAGTCTTTAGACTCAACAAAATGTTCTTTATTAGAGTGAGGAAGAATCACTGGCGAAAGGTGCGTACTCACTTCGGTCGTTCCCGGAGGTTCAACTTCCGGCAGGCCCTCTAAAGGTGACACAACTTGGCTTAGATCTGAGGGTTTGATTTTTTGTTTCTCTCAAAGAGAGAAGAGCATACTTCTCTACCTCATCACTTCACCCAAACACATTAAGAAGATTTATCACTGAGTTAGCTTCACTCCACCACATCTACAAGCTTTTGGTTTTTTGTTTCTCTCAAAGAGAGAAGAGCATAATCCCCTGGCAAATAGAAGCGTAAAGATTCACTACCTTTCTCCGCTTCCCCAAGAATTTGTCATATTAGTAAGATCATTAGGTTTTCAAGTTCATTCATGGCCATCACCTCCATGTAATGAAGAGCCAAATGCCCTACTCACTATCAAATTTCTCAAGAAATTTTAATGGAGCCCTATTTAGACTATGTGAATGAAAGCAAGAAACAAACACAACATTTTAGCAAGTCTTCGACTATCATCGTGCAATCAAACCATTAGTATGTTTTATGTTCTTGGTCAAACGTCCTGCAGAAAATTGTTATGCTATGAAAATAACAGAGAAATAGTAAACAACGGCAAATAGGAAACTGTCAGAAATTTGGAATAGGAAAGACAGAGACTGAAAAAATTTAAAAACTATATCCAAATCTCACACAAGGAAGTACTCCACAGCGTGTGAGAAAGTACAGGGTATTGCATGAGGATGTAATAGTTCACACAAGAGAGTGCTACAGGGAGAAAAACTTCACATAATACACTCTAGATTCTCACACGAGAATCCGTACACAGACAGTACAGACACACAGTAGAGCTTAAATTTCCTATCAGAAAAAAATCAAGAATGAAGCCAGAAATTGAACTTTTCTACCCCATGGTGGGCGCCAAAATGTGTATGGTTGAATCATGTGGACCTCTAATCCAACTACACACACAACATAGTCATTACTCACATGATTGAATTATGAGAGAGAGCATGAATTACTCAATTTGAAATTTGTGGTGAAGTGACTTGTTGCCTCCTATGTAGATGGGGTGTTTGATTACTCTCAGAATGAGAGCCCAACAACCATTAGACCAGTACTACAATGGAGGATTTTCAAAAGCTATAATGATAATTGAAATACAATTAATCTAGAATGAGTGCAATTTAGTCTAAAATGCTTTGAAGGAAATATGATATTAATCTAAATAGCTTTGAAAGAAATATGAAGTGCAGATTTATTCTAAAGAAATTGAAAGAAATATGGAGATTAAACTAAGAGAAAATGAGTAAACTAATTATAATGAATGTGCAATATTAAACTAATATGAGAAAATTATACTAATATGCAATAAAAGCTTTGACTTAATTGAGACAAAAAATCACTATAGTTTAATTACTCTCAAAAATTGCTCTCCTCGAATGAAGAAATGAGGTATATTAAATAGACAAGCTCGGGAAGAGAATGAAGAGGTTCTTGATTTGAAACTACTGACTCTTCATTCCTAATTGAGACAAAAAAGCATGAATTACTTAATTAAAAGAATGGAAATTGCCACACAAGGTGACCTTTCGAATATTGTGAATTATTAATTCAAATAGGAGTGTCCATTCGAATAATCAAGTAATAATTAATTCCTTTTTATGTATATTAGCCAAATGGGGTGGGTTTAATTTAATTTAAAGCACTTAGGACTTTAGAATTAAATTAATTTATCATAGGGGTAATTCAGCTAATAAAACTCGAAGACTCTAGGAATTAATTATAATATTTGATTAATGCAAATTAGTGTTTTTACAATTGACATCAAGTCGAATTAAGTCAGGTAGGAGAGAGAAAATTGCCTAGCAGAGTAGGACTTTGAAGATGTAAAATTGACGAAAATGCATCAAAATTGATTGAATTTATTAGGTGCCAATTTTGGGGTATTACAGTATGTAAGAAATTATCCACAACACTAAGGGACATGGAAGGAAGCAAAAGAAGAATTCATCATAAATTTTCAGACACATAAAGTATACTTAGAGAGCATTGCCAAAATGAAAAATTTAACTAAAGGGCCTTCATCAATAAAATAATATGATAGGAAGTTCAAGGAAATCTTTCTAAATCTGGAAGAAACTTTAATAGAGAAGAAAAAAAATAGAATGGTTCATCTCTAGATTAAATTGAGACATCCATGATAGATTAGATTGAAAATACTTCTAGATATATGTAGATCTAATACAAAAGTCCCACTAGATAGAGGCCCAATCATGGAGAAATATAAAAAAAATGACGTAAATACAAAACTCAGAAATTATGACAAAACAAATCGGACAATATGACTCTATCAAGAAACAAATTCATTAACACCATAACAAATATGGTGCACATACTACAAAAATCCTCCATAACTCTTACATTCTTACACTATAACAGAAAATGTATCCCAGAAATCTACCTCATCTTCAAGACCTTATAGGCCTTCCTCTATGTTGTCTCCTCCAACATCCACCAAGACTTCATCACAAGTCCTTACACCCCACATCATAGGTGCAACTTGCTCTCTAAGAGTTCCCTTCCTAATACCCTCTTCTTCTTCCACTTTTCTCTTCTTCCTTGCTACTACAACTAGTCTTTGCATCGATATTCATAAAATTTCCCAGCTTGGGACTGTGCCATATGGCATGATTGAATCTTTAAACTAAATTGCATTTTTTATCCTACCGCTTCCATTTCAAAGTTTAAATTTCATGCCTTGAGGCCCATCATTTTATAATTATAACCATCATTCAATCAAGATACACACTAATAGTCCTATGTTGAGTGATCAATGACATGTGTTTTGTAGGAAAATCTTAGGTCATTAGTGTAATACCCCAAAAATGGGCTATAAGTTCATTAACCTCCTACATTTACAATTCGAACGAAATCGACATCAAAGTCCTAATCTAAGGCACATCTAAACATCATCGAATCATAATTGATTATCTTAAATTCTGCATCGAGGAATATTCTTAGTAATATTCCTAATCATCATAATTATCTTTAATTTTATAATTATTTGGCAATAAATCACATTTATCCTAAAGTTTGATTAATTGAATATTTTCATATTTAATTAATTAGATTTAATATTTGCCACTTAATTATGTAATTAAATTTAATTCTATCTATTATTAATTGTATTATTTAATTTTGACAATAAATCTAATATCATATGAATAATTGATTAAATTCTTATTTAATTAATTAAAGCAAGTTGTCATTATTTAATAATATAGTTTTTAATAAAAGTTTGATTAAATAATTGATTAACCCATAAATCAATTATTTTATTTTTTAAAATCAGTTAAGTTGAGCATAAATCACTTTATTTATTAAATTAATTCATAAATAAAACATGCACAATCATAAAAGCAAACAACTATCAATTATCAATTAAAGCTAAACTCTATTTTGAGTTAAAGCTTAGCTTTTGCATGTTTTTGTGAGTTAATTATCTTTTATTTAAAAATAACTTAAAAATCAACCTGAGTTATTTGAGTGATTTATGGCTTTTTTTCCCATGCACCTCCAAAGCCCTAGATTTCTATAAAATCAAAGCTTCAGCTCATCTCTCAATCATCTCTCAAATTTGCATCCAAGCATCTTATATTTTTACACAATCACGTTGGAGAATTGGAATTGGGAGAATCAAAGCTTATTGCGAATCAAGGCTATTGTGAGATCAATTTTTTTTTTTTTACATTCATTTAGATTCTTTTTCATATCATTGTTAGTTCATTTTAACAGATCAATTTCATAGAGATTAGATTTCATATCAAGTTTATCATTCTTATTGCATAGAAAATATCAAAAAAATAGCTTAATTGCATTCAATTCATATCTAGATCAATTGCATTCAAATCCTTCATTTAGGTGTTGTCTAGGTCATTGATCTCGATAACAATTTGAGAACATTAATCTCGCACCTACTAGAAGGCAGTAAATCGCTTGGTTAAATTAGATTTCAATTTTGCATGATTTTGATTTTTGCTAACCTCTAATGTTTTACTGAAGTGTTGTGTCTACAGATCAGGTAAAATTTTTACACACACATTTCTGGCGCCCACCGTGGGGTAACCCACCTTTGCATGCTGGTTTTGATTTTTTTTTGCGAGCTAAAACCCTAAAGTTTCAAATATTTAATTTTATCTTCCAAACGGTTTGGATTTTTGGTCTAAAATTTTTTTCGCAAGTTGGTAACATATTAGGGAAGCTACAATAAAAAATTTAGAATTTTTTGAGATGTTTTGAATTTTTAATAATTTTTTCTTGAAATTTTGGAAAAAATTAATATCTAACGCAAATTAGCATATTTTTTAGAAATTTTTATATTTTCAAAAATATCTTTAAATTCTACAAGGGGTCCATTCTTTTTGTTTTAAATTTGGACATGATATCATAGCTCAAATAGTCAATTTACAAAAATTAGTCTATTTTGATAAAATAGGTCTCTAGGGCACAAATGAAGAGATTTTTCTAAATTTTTTGCATTTTTGGAAAGATCTCTATTTTTTAGCAAGGGTCTCTATTCTAAATTTCTATTTTTGTGGCTAAAATCATATCAAAAAAATTAGATCTTGTTGACTAGGTCAAATGCAGTGCAAAAAAATTAAAATTTTGTGATGGGTATGCACTTATTTTTCATATGATTCAATGCATGATATGAGTTGTCATTTGGATTAATTTTTGGTTATTATTTCTCCTAAAAATTTATTTTTAGATCTAATTCTATGGTTTTCATAAGTTGAATATACCTTGCATATCTTGTTTGCTTGTTGGCTTGTTGGAGAGTTCGTAGCTTGCTTGCATAGTAAAGCTCAACAAAAATTGCTAAAAATTAGGTAAAATCTACTAAGCGCGTTGCAAGGATCCTAGGTATTCTCCTTCATCTAATAACATTTTGATTTGGACTTAAAATAAATCTCTTATGTGTCTGGCTTGTGTGCATCTTTTCATGCTTTTGTCTATTTCTACACACTTGCATAATTGATACTAGGTTGTGACCCCTTAAAGATTTATTAGCAGTCTTAGATTACTTGTGATTGATCTTGATTGCTATCTTAGGTTATTGGACTCACTAATCTTTCAGCCCCTCATTCCACCCCGTGGTTGCAATCTCAGCGCCATAAAGGGGAGGGGTCAACAGGATAGAAGCGTTAAGTGTTCCACTTGGCAACCCTTTTGTGCTTTTAGGAACTCACTTGTTTTCTAAGTTGGGGACTCATTTTCAACTTATGTGAGGTGTTAATTGTTCAACCTTATGGACTCATCTCATATTCGCTTTAAGCATTAAGTGTTCCTCTTTCTGCTTTTTGGGTACTTTTGGTAGCTTTGCTTTTGGAAACATACATCTATGCTCACATAGTAATTAGGCCCTATGAACACTATTCGTGATTCTTGAGAGATTGGATTCCTAGCGAAATCCTTCTTGACGATAGAATCTTTGTAGGTAGGGAGGATACTTAGTGCATTTCACATTCAACTTGGTTAGTGCATCTTCTCTTATTGATCGATACATTCTCTCCCAAGAGAGGTTGATAGATCACGTGGGGTAGACATCACAAGCTTTGGTGAATCAAAATTGGTTAGTGCATCTTCCCTTATTGATTGATACATTCTCTCTTCGGAGAAGTTGATAGATCACGTGGGGTTGATATCATAGACCTTGGTGAGATAAACTTTGTCTTAGCATGTCGGATTAATTTGCTTGCTTTGTTTGGGTTAAAAGTGAAGAGGTATCAAAACCTTGGATCTGGAGCCAAGTCCCCTTGTGGTATAAATCTGTGAGTCACCTTTAGAGAGGGTTAACCGTAGCGGATAATCCTTTTACAAGGAAAACTATGTTGATGGAACCTCAAGTGGTCATAGTCATTTTTGTCGTGGTAGTGACAGCCGCTATATAAATGTCCTTGTGGAAGAAATCTCCACGGGTATGGTTCATTGTTGGGTTGTCAGATCTCCCTAGAAGCTCCTGAAGATTAAGTTCTCGGACTGTGTCAAAACCCTAGTGCGTCAGGATTGGAGTTCACCCCTTTGGATCATAAAAGTTACAGATTCAAACCATTACTAAAAACCCTAGTGAGGCCAAATTTTCATTTTATAGGGTATATGTGTGTTATTGCAAAACATTTTTGGAACATACACAATTAGCACTTTTGAGGATTAGAACGAATAAGTCACTTGATTGTTCATGCGCAAGGTTGCTTTTTCCCTTGTTCATTATTTTTAGACATGCCTGAAATCACTTGCTTGCTATTTTGCATGCTTGTTCATCTATCTGGTTACTAAAAATGATCAAATCTGGTACAATCCTCAAATCTGGACATTGAAATTTGTAAACAATCCGAATCTGAAAACTCAAAATTTGCAAAATCTAAAGTAAAATCCTTTTCTGGAGTCAAAAGTCATTTCAGGAAGTCAAAATTCATACGATTTTTTTTTCAAGTGTCATTTCACTACAACCCATCTATTGTATGATTGAGTACCCAGTGTCGTATGAGTTTCCATGTCAGCAAATTCTCAAAGTCAAAATCTTGCAACTGTCGTATGATATTGTCAACTATCATTTCGTTGCTACCCATTTGTCATATGATTGAGTACCCAGTGTCGTACGAGTTTCCATGCCAGAAAATTCTCAAATTCAAAGTCTTGCAACTATTTTATGAGTTTTGCAACTGTCATTTCATAACATACCCACTGTCGTACAAGTCTATAGAGTGTCGTTTGGAAAATTTTTGAAAGTTGTCAGAAAATTGTTAGGATTGCCAGATATTTAGCATTTTCAGCTTATTTCTAGAATCTTTCGAACAAATCACTGTGTCAAGAATAGAGCAGTAGCTATTGAGAATCAGTACACATGTCTCAAAAAATCAGTACACAAGAGGAAGAAGCTCTAATCACCGCTATGATGAAGCAACTGCAAGCTATGCAAGTTGAACTTAACAATCTTAAAAAAGAAAAAGAACCTAAGGAATTCTCTAGGGAAGCTCTATGCCCTTTTCCATTTGATAAAGACTTGTACATGTCACCATGCCCTTAGACAAAATGTGAGCAATGTGACAACCCTTATGATACCTCTTCCACAAAGAGTGACGCATCCAGCTTTGGAGACTATGATGACTATGACGACAGACAATGTAATGATACCTATGACACCTCTGTTCCTCAGAGTCCTCCTCGTCGTGTGTTCCTACTTACTACAAATGGGCCATCACATTGGATAGATTGTGATGGTGATTCATATGATTCTGATTTTGAAAGAGACTTTGATGGCTTTTGTGGATAATACTTTGATTATGATCCATCTACTATTGCTGAGGACTATAAAATGCATCGTGCTAGCTTGAAACGTCAATACTATAAGGATCTCTCCTCTAAGAACTCTCAGACTGAAAATAAAGATTACACTCTCAAGCAAGATCATGTTAATGTTGGACCTTTGTCTTGTGATGGTTCCCTTCCATCCCCTACTTCCTCCAATACCAGTACATTTCCTAAAGCTTTTGAGTCTTTCAAATCTTTCACAGAACCTTCATCCGACACAAGCCCTGATACTTTTCATGCGGTTCCCTATAGTTATCCTCCAGGACTACCTTTTAAAGAAACTCAAGCTAACCTTCACTTGGCTGCAAATACTTTCAAGAATGATAAACCTAAAGAGCCTAGGCCTTCATATGCTATAATCCCTACTTCAGCTAGTCCTCCACCATCTCTTCCAAAGTCATCCATACAATCCCAACATGCTTCCTTGTCCTTAGAAGTGGCTCCATGTCAAGAGGACTCCAGAAATGATAAAGAAAAGAACATAAAGAAAGATCAAGATCAAGAACCCTCCATGTCATCCACTCCTTTTCCCGATGTCTCATATCCACTTCATGGTTCTTTTGATCCTACACACCCTTTTTCATACATTCCACCATGTCTTAAGTCTTCTCCTAAGCAAGATCAGGCTACTATTTACACTGTTGAGCTTATTGACAATCAAAATGACCTTACTACACTTGCACTTTCCAAAGATGATACTTCCATTAAGGTTGGTAAAAATAGTGTTGTTACTTCCAATGTTAAACCTATTGAAAATCAAGAGACAAATTATGCGCTTATGTTATCCAAAGATCCTTGTCAAGATCAAAGTCTTCCATCTTCTTGTTCTACCACTCCATGTTCATTTCCACTTTCTACTCTTCCTAAGTCTTTGCAAGCTTTGAAAAATCTTATCAAAGAAGGTGCTCATATTCAAAATGTCCACGATTCTATTGAAAATTCTAATGCTCACTCTAAAGATGCTGATATCCTTGGTTGCCATATAGATGCTGATGATCTTATTGATTATCCTTTGGCATCTTCCACTTCCATCCTTGGACCTCTTCCACCACTACTAAAGGCTTCATGTCTACCTTCCATCTTGGGTCCTTATGTCCCTTCACTTTCCCCTCCTAACTCTCCTAATTCTCCATCCATCTTGGGTCCTTACATCCCTCCATCTCCCATCTTTCCTCAAGATTAACATAGATGCACACCTTTGAATCCTTTTCATCCACCCACCCATCTAAACCAGTCATATCCTCCTTTTTCTTTCACAAGTCCCAAGTCCTTTGGAAGTAACTTGAATGTTCAATACAAGAAAAAGAAGCAATACAAGAATCCATCAAAAAAAGAAGATCACCATGTCTCCTCTAATAGACATGGGAACATAAAGTCAAAAGAGATATCTAAGAAGAAAACTACAAGACAAGTATGGGTTCCAAAATCTATCATTGAAGATATTCTCTCTAAATTACCAAAAAGAAATGAAAAGCCTACGGCTATATGGATTCCAAAGTCTCTCTTGAAAGAGTCTGGTGTTGAACAAAAATTTAAGTTGACATTCAAGCTTCCAAAGACTTCCACTTCATCTCCCTCCAAAAATATTCTTCCATTCCATGTGCCTAAACCACAACCTCTGCTATCCATTCACCATATTCCTTCACGTATTCCTTCATTCATGTTTCCTCCACCCTCTCGCCACCCTTCAAGGTATGTGTTGATGTTGAGCTTGCCTTCCTTTCCATCTACCCTTTTACAATCCTTCCATGCATTATCCTTCTACCTTATATCTTTTTTCCTCATTTGGCTATTCTTCCTATCTTCCAACCTCACTCGCTTTACATAAAACCCTATCCTCCATTTTTATCTTCCATCTCCCTTTCCCTATCAGCATCTTTGAGCATATCATTTTGATTCCTTGGCATATCATGGTTTATCCTTTCAAGGAGCACTATCTAAAAAGCTTGCCTTCTTCTAAAAAAAGTGAAATAAAAAAAAAAAAATTGAAAATGTGCCTTGGTGAAAACCTGGAAACAGGTGCCTTGGTAGCAAAAGTAAAGAGAAATAAATTCATCCTATGGTGAAAACCACTCCCTTGTGGTGCCTTGGATAAGTACCATGATGAAAACCTAGCAATCAGGCATCATGCATAGTTCTTCTACATATTTCATCCATTCCATCTTCTCTCTTTGATCTTGACAATGTTGATCTATACATGAACATTTGGCTATCTTGTGAGCTATTTTACAGAGATCTTGCTTTCATTCCCTTCTTGTTTAGCCTTCATATCCATCTTCCTCCATTCATTTTTTGCCTATCGCTATCCTTTTCCCCTTTGGTCTTGATCTAAAAAAAGAAAAAAGAAAGAATAAAACACGGTGTTGTGAAGCCTCTTGACATGTCTACTCCTTTGGACTACATCCTGTTCTTCTTTGGCATTACGCTATTGTGATTTATCCTATGTTGGCCTTTCATTGCTTGTCCAAAAGTGCTTTTACATGACAATTCTTCCCTAGCTTGGGTATTCTTGAGAAGTTTTCCCTTGAGGATTTCTTCCCTTCATTATCCTTCATTCTCTTGTCTTCCATCTCTTCCACTACCTTGCTAATCCCTCTTGTTCTCCACCTTGCTAGACATTGGGACTGCATGATATGATCTTGCTTGGGAGTTTGCAATGGAAAAAGATGCTATCAAGTATACCAAGTATCAGAATAAGTATCAAAACCAGTATCAGAACAAGTATTAGAACCAATATCAGAATCAGTATCAGAATAAGTATCAGAACCAGTATCAGAACAAGTATCAGAACTAGTATCAGAACAAGTGTCAGAACTAGTGTCAGAACCAGTATCAGAACAAGTACCAGAACCAGTATCAGAACCAGTATCAGAACACCTACTAGGGCTACACCTTTCACTTTAGTTTGTGGGTCTAAAGTGGTACTGCCTATTGAGGTTGAAATCCCATCACTAAGAATCAAAATGCATGGTCTAGTAACTGATGATGACTACAGAGTGTCTAGGTTGTAAGAACTTGAACTACTAGATGAGCGCAGACAAGCAGTGTATGATAATCTTAGAGTATATCAGAAGAGAATGTCTAGAGGCTATAACAAGAAAGTTAGACACAGAGAATTTCAGGTTGGCGATCTAGTCTTGAGAGGAAATCTTAAAAATCAATCCCATCGAGAACACAAGGGGAAGTTCGAACCCAATTGGCTGGGTCCCTTTGTAATCACTGCTACTTTTGGCTCTAGTGCCTATCAAGTCTCAACGACTGAAGGAGAAAAGCTCCGAGAACCAATCAACATTCTCCATCTGAAGAAATTCTACGCCTAAGGCATTCAGTCTATGGTTAAATATCCTGAAAAAATTCTAAAAATCAGAAAAAGTCCTGAAAAAATGAACATCTTGGTGAAAACCTAGCAATAGGCACCTTGATGATTCACAAAAAAATCAAAAAAATATCAAAAATTCAAAAAAATAAAAAAATATCAAAAATTCAAAAAAATTGAAAAAAAAATGAAAAATACAAAAAAAAAAAAAAAAATGAAAAAGAAAAAAAAGAGTGCCTTGGTGAAAACCTAGAAACAGGCACCTTGGTAGCAAAAATAGAATCTCTGCCAAGATGGTGAAAACCCGGCAAATGGGTGCCACTTATTTCAAAATGCTCCATCTATCAGTGCAATCTTGGTCTTTCCCAGCTTTCAGTTTTGCTTTAGTCTGTACATATCTCCCGGTTTGTTTTTGCATTTTCAATTTTCAATAACATCGATTTGTACACCCATCTGCTCAAGCATCTATATCCTATCAATGTTCAAACTTGGGGGCAATCAATGTCATATCCTATGGTCTCCCATGTATCTTAGACGGATCATATCTAGTCAGAGTCCTTTGAAGCTTCATGTGAGTTAGTCAGTCAATCTTGTCTCCAGAAAGGATTTTGCATCTACAACAACGCAATCAAACATCCAAACTCAACTGAAAACAATTTGTGCTTTTCATGCTTTTATCTCCTTGTATGCTTACTGATTCACATTGAGATTTTTGCATATTGTGTCCCTTTGAGCCCTTCGATGATGTCCTTTACAAGATTTAGAGAGTGATGACTGGGGGCATAATCTTTTTTTTGTCTTCTGCTTGTATGTGAAAATTTAACAACTTTGGAAATTTTGGATTGAAATGGTGTCCGACTATAAGAGCCTCTATCTCGAATTGGATGGCCATGCGTACCTCGACCATTGATACCCAGATGATTCAAAGAAGTATTGATCTAACTATTGCTTTTTGAGTGAGTTCTTTCTCCTACTGTGAAACACGATCTTACCTAAGGATGTGAACGATAAAGGGTCACTACGGGTAATTCACACTGGATTTAGAATGATCTCTTGACTATTTGATGTGTTTTTCATGCAAGGCGTATTCAGGTCATCACGACGTTTATGTTTTGATGCTTATACAAATTGCTATATCAAAATGGACATGATATTCAGGTCATCCTGGCGTTTGTGCCTTGGTGCTTATATCTACTCTGACATTCTGAAAACAAAACCAATATTCATATGTCCATGGTTGTTTTGGACCAGTGGGTGTTGTATTGGTTCTTGAGCGTTACAAATCGATATTCATATGTCTATGGTTTCATAGCTAGTGGGCATTGTATTGATTTATCCGGTTACCTAAAAGTTCAATGATGATAACAAATCGACATATGATCAGTGACTAGGTCCTAGGTCTTAGGTTGCATTTCATACTGCATGTCTCTTTGCATTTTGCATGTTGCATGATCTCACAATGGCTAAACGAACTTCAATACTTAAAAGATTCTCCACTCGCATCTTCAAATCTAACAAGAGCTGAATCTCACACGAAGGTTCCTCCAACGAAACAGCAAGTAGAATCTTTTTTCGAGATCAAAATCAAAATCTGAAATTGTTTATATTATTAACTACTTGCATAATCAACCTTCAATCATCAAAGAAATCCATAATTCAACTTAACTGATTATCTTACATCAAACTATCAAAATTTCAACTTGGTCAACTATGGTCAACTCATGGTTTAACCTAGTCAAACTTGGTCTATAGGACCTCTAAACGATGCAGAATGTGTTCCCAGACGTGTTTAACCACTTCTCAAATCAATTAGCATACTTCTGAACTATCAACGCTGACTTTTCTTGTCAGATTTCAATTTTAATCCCAAAGGGGGCATGGTATTGCACATCAATTCAAAGTCTGTAATCAAATTTTAAATCATATCTTTTTTTCTATCAATATCTTTCATCAATGATCAAGACAAACAATCACGTCTAGTTACTGATTCATCAAAAGACCTCATCACTCGGGGCAAATCTATCATCACTTGGGCCATATCAGATTCATCAAGATCCATATCAATCTAGTATTCTCCTAATCTTGTAAACTATATCAGTTTTTGCAACCATCAGATCATAGTGTTCTTTCCTTGGTTCTTCGGCAACTGAAGGATTTAGATGTGATACCTGCTAGTTCTGCTAAGACAATCAAGTCTAGAACCGGTCACTCACTTCTTTGCAATCCTAAAGTTTGGAATCAGGTGTTTTGACACTTTTTCACAATCATAGGTTCATTTGCTGTTATAGTGAACATTATCTTTGGTCATTTAGGACCTATTATCTCCATATCAAATCAATATCAATCAGCTTCTGTCTCATATCAATTATCAATTTCAAACATCAATTTCATATCTTTATCAAACACAGACTTTCTTTGAACCACTGCACTTCGCACAGTAATTCAAAGAGGGGCAAAATGTAATACCCCAAAAATGGGCTATAAGTTCATTAACCTCCTACATTTACAATTCGAACGAAATCGACATCAAAGTCCTAATCTAAGGCACATCTAAACATTATCGAATCATAATTGATTATCTTAAATTCTGCATCGAGGAATATTCCTAGTAATATTCCTAATCATCATAATTATCTTTAATTTTATAATTATTTGGCAATAAATCACATTTATCCTAAAGTTTGATTAATTGAATATTTTCATATTTAATTAATTAGATTTAATATTTGCCACTTAATTGTGTAATTAAATTTAATTCTATCTATTATTAATTATATTATTTAATTTTGACAATAAATCTAATATCATATGAATAATTGATTAAATTCTTATTTAATTAATTAAAGCAAGTTGTCATTATTTAATAATATAGTTTTTAATAAAAGTTTGATTAAATAATTGATTAACCCATAAATCAATTGTTTTATTTTTTAAAATCAGTTAAGTTGAGCATAAATCACTTTATTTATTAAATTAATTCATAAATAAAACATGCACAATCATAAAAGCAGACAACTATCAATTATCAATTAAAGCTAAACTCTAGTTTGAGTTAAAGCTTAGCTTTTGCATGTTTTTGTGAGTTAATTATCTTTTATTTAAAAATAACTCAAAAATCAACCTGAGTTATTTGAGTGATTTATGGCTTTTTTTCCCATGCACCTCCAAAGCCCTAGATTTCTATAAAATCAAGGCTTCAGCTCATCTCTCAATCATCTCTCAAATTTGCATCCAAGCATCTTATATTTTTACACAATCACGTTGGAGAATTGGAATTGGGAGAATCAAAGCTTATTGCGAATCAAGGCTATTGTGAGATCAATTTTTTTTTTTTTTACATTCATTTAGATTCTTTTTCATATCATTGTTAGTTCATTTTAACAGATCAATTTCATATAGATTAGATTTCATATCAAGTTTATCATTCTTATTGCATAGAAAATATCAAAAAAATAGCTTAATTGCATTCAATTCATATCTAGATCAATTGCATTCAAATCCTTCATTTAGGTGTCATCTAGGTCACTGATCTCGATAAAAATCTGAGAACATTAATCTCGCACCTATTAAAAGGTAGTAAATCGCTTGGTTAAATTAGATTTCAATTTTGCATGATTTTGATTTTTGCTAACCTCTAATATTTTACTGAAGTGTTGTGTCTACAAATCAGGTACAATTTTCACACACACAATTAGGATTGTGAAAAGTAATCAAGAAATGTTAAGAATTTAAATCAACAAGAATCGCTAAAAGGATAGGGCTTTGTCACAAGGACTCTTCCACACACTTCTAGATCCTCCCAAGGGATCCTACACCTCCACATGGATCCTAATAACCAAGATCCATCATAAAATATACGCTTCCTTTAGACTATATTCCCACATTAATGATTGGTGTTGTTCCCTACACCCTCAATCAACAACTTGCCTCCATTTGTGGTCTCTTCCACCACATCCTTCCATATCCCTACATTAAACTCTATACAATGACATACTATACAACATTATATTCCTCCCACCAGACACATTAACCAAAAAAGGTGGGAGAGTCTAAGAATCCATGAAGACTTCAAAATAACAAAATGTTGATTGCTTGCACAGTCTAGGAACAATCAAGACTAAACCGACTTCCTCTGCCTTAAATGTCAATGATACAATACAATAATGACATGGAGATAATAAAAAATCAAAATTAAATCATTTTACTCCATTCTCAAATCAATAACACATCTTATCAACATTTTAATTTCCCAAACTATAAAAAAAGGTCCTTATAATGCTTGTAAGCAACTTTGGAGGACCTAGGGCACAATGCTAACCACACAAACACACACATAGGTGATTTATAATTAAACATTGGCTGTAACTATTTATTAACAGTCCTAAACTGACTCTCAGGCTGTTTACATTGGTTTAGTAATGTTGTCAAGTTGACAACATAGTTGTCAACTCGACAACTATTTATTTATCACTTACAACTCATACTCAATACCACCTTATTTATCCCTTATTTAAATTTTTCAAAGACACCAAGAAAGTAAATAAACTTTTCAGATACCCATTATCAATTACAACAACATATCAAAAGCTTTCAAGGGGTTTTTTTGGAAAGTACCCCACTGTCCTCACCCTGTACCTAGTTTTTAGCCCCAAAATAGTGACTTTTACAAAGAGACCTACCTCTAAATATCTCCCCCAACTATATAAACTAGGAAAGTCTCGTACAATACATCTAATTAGAGTATTATCAATTTTATTTGGTCCTATGACCTCTGAAATCACCAAAGCCCCAATTAGGCCTCCAAAAACCCTTAAATCCTAGGGCTTTGTCAATCTCACTCCAAAACTCCTTCAATGACCCAATTAGTGTTCAATACACAATGTATTTGACATATGTATATGGATTCCAAAATAAAATGGGGTCCTTGTTAAGGAAGGTAGGCTATCGCAGTACCCATGCCACAACTTTCACTCACCTTCAACCCTACAACTTGCATGTTTTAGTGATCACCCTGCAATCCAATGGTTATTCTTGCATTGGGAAGGTTAGATTAATATAATACAATGTTAGGATTCATCCCCTAATCATAGACAACATAGTATGGGGATGAATCTTAATTCATGATTCAAAGCAACACCAAAAATACTAAACTATCACAGGACATTCAGACTTGAAGACACCAAATTCAATACAAATGCCTTGAAATTAACCCAACCAAGTTATTAAAATATTCACAAATGGAGTTACAATAGTTTAGCACAATGAGACTTAGTTTTCCTTAATGCATTCTTCTTGTTGTGGGTGTTGAGACTATGTTTATCTTGCAAATGGTTTTATAAGAGTGTTTTAAGAGATTTTGGCTTAACATCCTTAGTGCTATCTAGTGCATTCCTTAGAAGACTTGTAATCACAATAGTCGAGTTGAAGGATTTTACTACCAAGGAGTTAAAAATTTGTTACACTTTACCACTATTCTTGTTTTCAAAGCTCTCTCTCATGATATTTTCCTGATACTATCCTCTTTTCAAGGATAATCATTTGATAGAAGATGATTGTAGAATATTGAGATGATGAATGATGAAGAATATTTGACAATGTTCATTTGATGATGATTATGAAGATGGTTTGAAAATGTTGCACCAATTAGAATTGGATCAATCATTATTTTCAAATCTTCTTCATCAATCACCATCAGCCATTTTCCAAGAGCACCTTTCTATATATGAATCTTGGTTTACATTTCCCTATAATCCTAATGCAAAATATTTCCATGAATTACATCAAGGGTATAATGCATTCAAGAAAAAAGCCCTTGGAAGCTGCTAAGTCTTTTGTACCAGAAAACATTTTTTTCTTGGTAATTTGAAGTCATTAATGGAAACTTAAAATCCTAAACAATTAGTATACCATTGATGGTTTCATAATTATTAAGTGAAAGGGAGTTTTCTAATCTAGAACCCCCTTTGGTGATGATCCTACGCAGTTCCACATAGACACGAAATGTTCCTTAGAAGACTTTTAATCTCACAACAATTGAGAAACATAAATGTAGGCATCATGGCCACAATTCTTTGGAGACACAACATAATTGAGTGGTATACCCAGATGATGCAATACAACCACTAATCCTCTAGTTCTAAGTTGAAACTATAGGATCCAAAAACCATCAGGATTACCCTCAAATCCTAGGGCTTTGTCAATCTCACTCCAAAACTCCTTCAATGACCCAATCAGTGGTCAATACACCATGTATTTGACATATGTAGATGAATTTTGAAAGAAAATAGGGTCCTTGTTAAGGAAGTTGGGCTACTGCAGTACCCATGCCACAACTTTCACTCACCTTCAACCCTGCAACATGCATGTTTTAGTGATCACCCTACAATCCAATGGTTAAGTGAAAGGGAATTTTCTAATCCATAACCCCCTTTGGTGATGATCCTATGCAGTTCCACATAGACATGACATGTTCCTTAGAAGAATTTTAATCTCACAACAGCTAAGAAACATAAATGTAGGCATCATGGTCACAATTCTTTGGAGACACAACATAATTGAGTGGTATACCCAGATGATGAAACGCAACCACTACTACTTTGGTTCTAAGTTGACATTATAGCATGAAAAAACCATAAATCAGTTAATCTTGAAATGGATTTTAAATTGTTAGTTTCTATTGATAAGATTATCAATGAAGTGAGAAAGTGGGGTATACTTGATGGAGTTAACAAGTTTTATGATAAATTTGGAAAGGAGGAACAAGAGAAAATTGAAGATGTTGTAGCTTACATTAAGAATAAGCTTAGAAAAACTTTGATGGAGTTAAAAGGAAAAACTCCCACTTCTTTGTATAATAAACTTGATGATAGGTGGAAAATTCTATTAGACGAGATAAGGAATTAATTCAGTATGTTTTACTGCAAATGGAAATGGAAATTTCAGAAGAAGAAATGAAGAAGATACATGTAGAGACTAGACCACTCTTCAAAACTAAGAAGAGACTCAAAAGATTATTGTGTGATGTGTCTCTTGGAGTTCAAGATGAAGATGAGGAGATATTAATGAAACACTTGGGTATGTTAGAAGACACAAAGGATGAAGAAGAGGAAAAGGAAAAGGAAAGAGGTGAGAGTGACCCAATGGTTACTCAAACATATGAGGGATTCACTGTTGATGGAGTGAAGATCACACTTGATGACCTCACTAATGAAATGGACACTAATTACATTCATGCAATGGAAATTCACGATGATCCTAAGGATACAAAAGTACAATAGGAATTTGAAGAGTATCAGGGTATCCCTGAAGAGAAAAAAGAAGAAGAAAAATTAAACATAGGTATCGATCAAGCCATGACCGATGGTGAACGAGATAAAGAAACTACAAATGATCAATAGATAGATCAAGTGAAAGAAAAGGAGGATACAAATGATGTGATGCAAGTAAATAAAGAGGAGGTAACTACAAAGAAAGAACAAGATAAGGAAACATCTTACTCATTGTCCAAGATGAGTATTGTTGATGATGATGATTTACCAATCAAAGGACAAGTACAATTGAGCACAATGAGCCCTAAGGAAATGATAAATTTTGTAATGGATATCAAGACCAAGTCCAAGAAGGATAAGCTCATGCAGGAAGCCCAAGTGGTCCTAATGGAAAGAGATATACTCTCTGATCTTATGCCTAAATCAAAATATGATGAGAATGCTACTCCAATGGAATAATTGGCACATCTAGTCACTACTACCAGTGATGAGATGAAGAGTTAAGAGGATACAACTATTGTTAGAGCAAAAAAGGAGTATGTGAAGAAGAGATCAAAAAAATCATCACAGTCCATTGCCCAAGATAGAAACACTCTTACATTGGTTGTGAACCAGCTCAAGGAAGAAATGCTTGAAGGAGGTAAGACTCTGAAGTGTATTTGTGATTTTTCCTATTTCTTGAAGGATATTGAAAGGAAAAAGAGTGAAGCTCAATGAGAGTTGAGATTGTTGACATTAAATTTTGATCCTATTAATGGGAATGCAACATCTTTTGGAATTGAGGTAGGAAAGATAAATCATAAGTTGAAGAACTATAGGGATGAACAAAATAAGAGAATTGACAATTTTATGGAGCTTCAAATCATTTTTATTCCTAAATTAGATATTTTATAGCAGAGTCTAGAGGAAGATGAGCAAGCCTTAACACCTCTCCTACTAAACACAATTGATGGATTTGAGGAATTAGAATTTTTGCTTCATGGACAGATACTTATAATGGAGAAGCTACACAAGTCATGTGTCAGTGATTGGAAACTATTGAAGACTAATTTCAATGAGATATTTAGTAGAATGTAATAGGTTTTTCTACTCTTGAATAATAAAAAATTTCTTTTTGCATATCCTTGTAACACCTTTTTCATTGTTGTCAGAGGGGGAGAGTAGTGTAAGGGGTAGTAGTATTATGTATTAGCATAGGAGGAGTTATGTATAGTTTTTGACACTTAGTTTTCCATTTTTCTCTATGTTTCCATCAATGCCAAAGGGGGACATTGTTGGCATTTGATGAAGGAAATATGTATTTTGATCACATGAGTGTATTGTGGTATTGTCATTGTTGGCAACATAATCTGTTGATGATGAGAGATCAAATATAACGATGGTGTTGAAGGATCAAATTTGGAGGTGAAACTAAGTGTTCAGTCAATCGATAAGAAGACAATATACAGGATACAGGTGATTGGACTTGGATTTGGAGATCGAATCAAGGTGTGTGATTATATAGACATTATCACAAAGGTATATTTGACTATATCTATGATGACATCAGTTAGTTTGGATAATTGAGTGAGTTATTAAGGATTGAAGTGGAACTTGCAAAAAGAATAGTGAAGTGGTGGATACAGTTAGTTAGATCAGTGTTGCAGTCAAATGTAAATGTTGGGTCGACATGTGGTTGAGTTTAGATGTTTTGGGCCGACATCAAGGATGTTGAATTTTGATTTCAGCGCGCTCTCTCATATGTTAAGTTGGACTTTTGGGTCGACTTGTAAAATATTTTAGGGTTCTATCACCGACCTAGAACAAGTATATAAATGGTTATGAAAATTATTAAGTATGATATTGCGATGGTATGTGGTGACTGAAAGAGATTGTTGAAGATATTACAGAGGTAGTAAAGTGCTCAGAGTAGTGCAATTGATCAGGAATACATTGGATTTCTCATGTATTGAGTGCAATATCATATCACTCTTTACTTGTTGATTCTAACAAATTGGCAAGCTAAATCGTTTAACAGGGTCACTTCTAATAGAGTGAGCAGGATCTTTAACAAGATTTGAAGTATAAATCCTCTAACAAGGTGAACTCTTAGAAGGATTTTTAAATCCCTTGATAGTGTAGTCTTTAAAAAGATTGTTGTAGTTCTTAACTGAGCTATAAGTAATCTTAATCGGATATAACCTCAGAAAGGTTTTGTAATTACTCCTAACAAGGAAAATTTCAATGGTGCACTAGTGAAATTTGTGGGCATCATCCCTACATGTGGTTTTCTCCCTCTAACAAGGGTTTCCATGGGAAAAATCTAGTGTCTAGTGTTCAATGTGTGTGAATGGTTTACTTGTTATGCTTGTATGTTATATTTGTGTGTGTGAATTTTGTACCTAGTTGTAAACACAACACTTCAGTAAAACATTAGAGGTTAGAAAAAATCAAAATATGCAAATAAGAACAATATAGCTAACCAGGCGATTTACTACCTTCTAGTAGGTGTGAGTATGGTATTCTCATATTAGACTGAGATCAGTGACAATGCAACACCTAAACGAAGGATTTAAATGATGAAAGCAATAAAATATGAATGCAAATTAATCTTTTTTTTTAATTTTTTATGCAATAAGATGAGAAAAACTAATAATAAATTAATCTAAATGGATTGAAATGATATGAAAATTAAGCTAACAATGATATGAAATATGAAACTAGAATGAATTGAAAACAAGATTGATCTCACAAAACGCTGATTCGCAAGAAGCTTGATGATTCCTCTAATGTCAATTCGCTAGAGTAAGTATGCAAATTCTGTGGATGATTTGTAAAGAGTTGAGCCTTGATTTTAGAGAAATTCAAGGCTTGAGGGTGCATGGAAAAAGCCATAAATCACTCTTGATGAACTCAGGTTGATTTTTGAGTTAACAAAAAATTAGAAATAGATAACTCATAAAATCATGCAAAATCATGCAAGAACAACTTTTTAACTCAAATCAGAAGTTTAGATCAACTTTGAACTCAAAATAGATGTTGAGTTTCGAAAAGATAACAACTTGAATTGATTTTCTGATTTAAAGTTTAACTGCTCTTTGAATGTGCACAAATAATCATGAATTAATTAAATAAATAAAGTGCTTTATCTTCAACTTAACTGATTTTAAATTTAAAAATAACTAATTTGTGGGTTAATCAATTATTTTAATCAAACTTTTATTCAAAACTATATTATTAAATATTGACAACTTGGATTTAATCAATTAAATAAATATTTAATCAATTATTCGTAGGAGATTTGATTTATTGTCAAAATTAAATAATATAATTAGGAATAAATAGAATTAAATCTAATTAAATAATTAAGTGGCAGAATTAAATTAATTAATTAAATATTCATCATATTCAATTAATCAACTTTAGGATAAATATGATTTATTGCCAAATAATATTTAAAATAACTGATTTATGGGTTAATCAATTATTTTAATCAAATTTTATTCCAAAACTATATTATTAAATTTGACAATTTAATTTAATCAATTAAATAAGAATTCAACTGATTATTTTTAGCAAATTTGATTTATTGTCAAATAAAATAATATTAATTAGGAATAAATAGAATTAAATCTAATTAAATAATTAAGTGGCAGTATTAATCTAATTAATTAAATATTTAGAATATTCAATTAATCAAACTTTAGGATAAATAGGATTTATCGCCAAATAATTATTAAATTAAGAATAATTATGATAAATTAGGAATATTACTAGGAATATTCCCCAATGCAGAATTAAGATAAAATCAATTAGGATTCGATAATGTGCAGATGTGCCTTAGGTTAGGACTTTGATGTCGATTTCATTCGAATTGAAGATGTAGGAGGTTAATGAACCTATAGCCCATTTTTGGGGTATTACATTTTGCCTCTCTTTGAATCACTGTGCGCAAAGTGCAGTGGTTCAAAAAATAATCTGTGTTTTGATATACATATGAAACCGATTTGAAAGATTAAAGATTGAAATATATCAACCTAGGCCCAAAATGACCAGGAATCGAGATGATGCTAGCTATATCAACAATGAACTAGTGATTACAAAAAAGTGCCAAAACGCCTGATTTTGAACCTTATGATTGCGAAGAAGTGAGTGACCGATTCCAGACCTCAATGTCCTTGTATGAATCATATTGGTATCACATCTTAAACCCATCAGTTACAAAGAACCAAGGAAATAACACTAATGAACCAATAGTTACGAAAAGCTGATACAATTTACAAGATAGATTTGGATACTAGATGAATCTGATATGCCCCAAAAGATGATAGATTTTCCCCAAGTGATGAGGACTCTAGATGAATCAACAACTAGACATGGTTGTTGTCTTGATTACTCAGGAAAGATTGATTAATAGAATTGAGTTACAGACTTTGAATGATGTGCAATGCCATGCCCCCTTTGGGATTAAAATTGAAATCTGACAAGAAAAGTCAACGTTTATAGTTTAGAAGCATGTTAATTGATTTGAGAAATGGTTATAGACATTCGAGAATGCATTCTGCATCATTTAGAGGTCCAAAAGACCAAGTTTGACTAGGTAAAACCATGAGTTGACCATAGTTGACCAAGTTGAAATTTTGATAGTTTGACGTAAGATAATCAGTTAAGTTGAATTCTAGATTTCTTTGATGATTGAAGGTCGATTATGCAAGTAGTTAATAATATGAATGATCTCAAATTTTGATTTTGATCTAGAAAAAAGATTCTACTTGTTGTTTCATTGGAGGAACCTTCATGTGAGATTCAGCTCTTATGATATGTATTTAGCATTTTTGAAGAATCGTTTAAGCATTTAAGTTTAATTCAATAATTTGTGAGATCATGCAATCATGCAAAGTGAAAAATGAAATGCAAACCTAGGACCTAGGACCTCGTCAATAATCATGTGTCGATCATTTGTCATCATTGAATTTTTAGGTAACTGGATAAATCAATACAATGCCCACTAGTGATGCAGGAGCATCCTGGGTGTAAGAGCAATCTTGCATCACCCAAAAATATTTCTGTTTTTGAATTCAATAAGGGTTATTTTGTGCAGAGCTGCTATTTATGGAAAGTTACTATTTTTGGTAATTTTCGTATGTGCTCAGAATGATCTGATTTCTTTCTTGGAGGTTCATTTTGGTCATATAAGTCTGCCAGTAAAGTTTCATTGCCAGATCAAGTATATATTAGAAGATATTGAAGATTTTCAGTATTGGCAGCAGGGTACAGAAACTTTGAACTCAGTTTTGAAGGCTTTAGAGGCCCCGAATGAGGTCAAAAATTTGCATGACGGGCGCTTGCGCGGGTCAAGCCTATAGAGCGCTTCGTGGCGTTTCCGAAATGGGGTTATAGTGGCCGAGCGGGTCAACTGGTGATGACTTATGGTCTTCGGAAGTTGGGCCACCTGAAATGGCGAAAAATAATTTTCTTCAAAATTTCTGTTCGGGTTTCAAAAGTTATCTTGAGCCGACTATGATGTAATAAAATGTAAAATAAAATAATTCTAAGTTTGGTCGGCCTTATTGGCTAAAATTCTGGAACCTTCCCAAGCGATGGATAATTGCCTATATAAGGAAGGCTGTATTATTGTCTTAGGCAGTTCAGAATAGTTCTGGGTAGTAGATCTGGGTATTGATTCGAGGCTTTGTCCTACAGAATATTGTAAGGAATGCCCATGTGGCTTTGCATATTGTAATTCTGAAAGTTTGTAATTCCACATTTGTGGAGATAATAAGAAGCCAATTTTCTGTTCTTGCATATTGTTGTTGTTTCTCTATTTCTGTTATGTGTTTGTGGTATTAAGGGGAGCACCCTTCATCAAGTGGTATCAGAGCAGGAGTTCTTGAGTGTGTAAACAGATCGCCGACTGTGAGGCAGTTTGCACCAGGACCGTGGCTAGGGTTTCAGCACACATCACGAAAATGCCTCCATGAAGGGAACGTGGCGGAAGAGCTGGTGTTGTAACACCTGAGGTTAGAGAGCTGCAGAGACAAGTGCGAGCATTGCAAGAAGAGATTCGCAGAGGAATGAATCTTAATGTCAGAGATGAAAGCGAGGATGAAGCCGAAGAAGAATATCAAGAAGGAGAAGTTGAAATTGTGAACCAGGAGGAAGAAAGACTTTTTCGGGCGATTTCCAAGATTGGGAAAAGACCTAAGATTGAGGTTCCTACATTTTCTGGAAATCTTAACCAAGAGGAACTGATCGACTGGATCAATGAGTGTGAAGAATATTTTGAGTATGAAGATGTTGAGGATCCTGATAGGGTCAAATTTGCGAAGGCCAGACTGAAAGGTCATGCGAAGATCTGGTGGCAAGAAATTCAATTAGAGCGAAATAGAAGAGGGAAAGATAAAATCACAAGATGGGATCGGATGGTGGATAAATTGAAGCGACAGTTCATTCCTGTTGATTATGAGCTTGACCTACTAAAGAAAATGCAAAGTTTGAAGCAAGCAGGAAGATCTTTTCAGGAGTATACAGAGGAGTTCTATCGACTTCTCATCAGAACAGGCCATGCAGAAGCTGATAAAGAGAAAGTTGCCCGATACCTTAATGGGTTAAGGCCAAGCATTCAGGAGGAGCTGAATCTGGTTCGAATGAAAAGTATTGAAGAGGCATACCAGTTTGCCCTAAAAGTGGAGGAAAAGCTGAACAAGAAGTTTGAGAGCAGACAAAACGGAAGAGGTCGCGGTGGACGATCTGGTGGACGGTCATATGGTGGCCGAAATGAAGATCCAAAAAAGAAGGATGAGGCCAGTAGCAGTCAAAATCAGTGAGGAAATAATTCCAATCGCTTCTAGGATCAGAATAATAGAGATCAGAGAGGAAGAGGAAGAGGACAAGGATCTGGAAGAGGTGGCTTCCGTGGAACATGTTTTCACTGTGGAGAAGAAGGTCATAGGGCATTTGAATGTCCTCAGCGCCAAGGCAGAACAAACAGGAGAAATGAAGGCCAGGCCAGAGTTGCACATGTCGATGAAGATGCCAGATCATCAAATTCTGAAGATGCTGAAAGAGGAGAAACGTTGATTAACAGAAGAGTCCTGTTGAGTGGTGAGAATGAACCTAAGCAAAGGAGGAGCCTGTTTCGCACCAGGTGCAAGTGTGAAGGTAAATGTTGTGATGTGATCATTGATAGTGGAAGCACTGACAATTTGGTGTCAGAAGAGATGGTGACAAAGTTGAAGCTCAAGAGACAAAAACACCCACATCCATATCGGATTGCCTGGGTACAGGATGACCACAAGGTCATGGTCAATGAACAATGCCTAGTGAAGTTCAAGACTGGCGGATACCAAGATGAGGTATTGTGTGATATCATATCTATGGATGCATGCCATATGTTGTTGGGTAGACCCTGGCAGTTTGACAGATGTGCTGTACATGATGGCCGTGCGAATACCTATTCCCTGACAAAGGATGGAGTGCGACATAAGCTAAAACCGTTGAAGGAGACTGAAGAAAAGGTATGTGGTAATGCAAGGATAACTTTTGTTGATGGAAGAAATTTCCTAGATGGTATGAGGCATGAGCATGTATGTTTTGCTTTAATTCCAAAAGCTGGTAAAGAGGAAGTAGAAGATGTTCCTGTAGAAGTTGCAGATTTGTTGAATGAGTTTCAGGATATTGTATCCGATAACGTGCCTGATGGATTACCACCAGTCAGGAAGATCAGTCATCAGATGGACTTGATCCCAGGAGCGAGTTTGCCGAATAAGGCAGCACACAGAATGACACCTGCAGAAAGTGAGGAGTTGAACAGACAAGTGCATGAACTGTTACAGAAAGGATTGATTCGAGAGAGTCTGAGTCCCTGTGCTGTACCAGCGGTATTAGCACCAAAGAAGAATGGAGAGTGGAGGATGTGTACAGATTCCAGAGCAATAAACAAGATCACAATCAAGTACAGGTTTCCATTGCCACGAATGGATGATATTATGGACTGTTTGAGTGGAGCTGTGTATTTCTCAAAGATAGATCTGAAAAGTGGATATCATCAGATTCGGATCAGAGAAGGAGATGAATGGAAGACTGCCTTCAAGACAAAGGAAGGACTGTATGAGTGGTTAGTCATGCCTTTTGGGCTAACCAATGCACCGAGCACTTTCATGCGGCTCATGAATGAGGTTCTGAAAGAATTTCTGGGTAAGTTTGTCATTGTTTACCTAGATGATATTTTGATCTTTAGTAAGACATTGGATGAGCATATGATGCATATTCGTATGGTATTTGAGAAGTTGAGAGAAGAGAAATTGTTGATTAATTTGAAGAAGTGCAGTTTTGTGAAGAAAGAGTTAGTGTATTTGGGATTTGTAGTTTCAGCAGAAGGTCTAAAAATGGACCCAAAGAAGGTACAGGCTATCCTCGAATGGCCTACTCCAAGGAGTGCTACTGAGGTAAGATATTTTCATGGTCTAGCTAGCTTTTACAGAAAGTTTATCAGAAATTTTAGCAGTATTTGTGGACCCTTGACTGAAACAATGAGAGGGGATAGAAAAGAGTTTAAGTGGACTAAAGGAGCAGAAAAGAGTTTTTAATTATTGAAACAAAAAGTTACAGAACAACCTGTTTTAACGCTTCCAGATTTTAATAAGGTGTTTCAAGTAGATTGTGATGCTAGTGGTACTGCAATAGGAGCTGTTATGAGCCAAGAAGGTAAACCTGTTGCTTATTTCAGTGAGAAGTTAAATGATGCCAAGAGGAAATATTATGTTTATGATCAGGAATTTTATGCTATAGTTCAGGCATTAAAGAAGTGGAGACATTATCTGCTTCCTAGGGAGTTTGTTTTGTATACTGATCATCAAGCTTTGCAATATTTGAATAGTCAAGGAAAATTGAATCAAAGGCATTTGAAATGGGTTGAGTTTTTGCAGAGTTATACATTTGTTTTGAAACACAGGAGTGGAAAGTCTAATAGGGTTGCAGATGCTCTTAGCAGAAGGCAACTATTGCTGACAGGAATGCAGATTGAAGTGGTTGGGTTCAAGGAACTCAAGAATTTGTATCCAGAGGATCCTGATTTTGGTGAAGCTTGGAAAGCTTGTGCAGAACCTGTTACTCTAGACAGGACAAAATGGTTGGATTTCATCATCCAGGATGATATGCTATTCAGAGGGAATCAGTTGTGCATTCCACGAAGTTCTATGAGGGAGAATCTCATCAAGGAGAAGCATAGCGGAGGATTGGCTGGACATTTTGGTCGTGATAAAACCCTTTCTTTGGTTAGTGAGAATTATTATTGGCTACAGTTGCAGCAAGATGTGAAGAAGTTTGTACAGAGTTGCAGAGTATGTCAGATGGCGAAAGGAGTGAAGCAGAATACAGGGTTGTATCAGCCACTACCTGTACCAGAGAAGCCTTGGGAGGATATCAGCATGGACTTTGTTCTTGGTTTACCGAGGACTCAGCGGGGACATGATTCAATTTTTGTGGTAGTTGACAGATTTTCAAAGATGGCACATTTTATTCCCTGCAAGAAGACTAATGATGCTGTTCATGTAGCAGAATTATTTTTCAGAGAAGTAGTGAGACTTCATGGTTTGCCAAAGACCATAGTTTCAGATCGGGACACTAAGTTTGTTGGATATTTCTGGCGTACATTGTGGAAGAAGTTGAAGACAGATTTGAAGTTCAGTTCATCACATCATCCCCAGACTGATGGACAGACAGAGGTGGTGAATAGGAGTTTGGGAAATTTACTGAGATGTTTGGTTGGAGATAAGCCAACAGGATGGGATTTGATTTTACCACAGGCGGAATTTGCATACAATAATTCTGTCAACAGGAGCACTGGTAAATCACCATTCCAGATTATATATGGAAGTAGTCCAAGAAATGCATCTGAATTGAGAAAGATAGATAAAGGAGAAATAAGTAGTGCTGAAGCTAAGGATTTTGCAGAACACTTGAAGAACATCCATGAAGAGGTGAGGAAGCATATTACCAAGATGAACGCACAGTATAAGGCTAAGGCAGATGAGAAAAGGAGGCATAAGGAATTTCAGGTTGGTGATGAAGTCATGGTTCATTTGCGGAAGGAGCGGTTTCCAGTTGGTACATATAACAAGTTGAAAATGAAGAAGTTTGGACCATGCAGGATATTGAAGAAACATGATTCAGGAAATGCATATGAGGTAGAATTGCCTAGTGAGCTAAATATTTCACCAGTGTTTAACATTTCAGATCTGACAGAGTATCATGAAGGAGGTGTTGAAGATGAGATCACAGCAGCACAGTGGAGTATTCCAGCAACTAGTTCAGACACTAAGGAGATCGAAGACATACTGGACAATCGTGTTGGTAGAAGCACAAGGAATAGGACATATGAAGAGTATTTGGTCAAATGGAAAGGACGACCTGTAGAAGATTCATCGTGGCTAACAAAGGAGGAGGTTAACCGTCTTGGTTTTCCTCTGCACACCTGAGTCGTGACAGGGTCACTTCTCAAATTACCCTAGGTGTCTGATGCAGGAGCATCCTGGGTGTAAGAGCAATCTTGCATCACCCAAAAATATTTCTGTTTTTGAATTCAATAAGGGTTATTTTGTGCAGAGCTGCTATTTATGGAAAGTTACTATTTTTGGTAATTTTCGTATGTGCTCAGAATGATCTGATTTCTTTCTTGGAGGTTCATTTTGGTCATATAAGTCTGCCAGTAAAGTTTCATTGCCAGATCAAGTATATATTAGAAGATATTGAAGATTTTCGGTATTGGCAGCAGGGTACAGAAACTTTGAACTCAATTTTGAAGGCTTTAGAGGCCCCGGATGAGGTTGAAAATTTGCATGACGGGCGCTTGCACAGGTTAAGCCTGTAGAGCACTTCGTGGCGTTTCCGAAATGGGGTTATAGTGGCCGAGCGGGTCAACTGGTGATGACTTATGGTCTTCGGAAGTTGGGCCACCTGAAATGGCGAAAAATAATTTTCTTCAAAATTTCTGTTCGGGTTTCAAAGGTTATCTTGAGCCGACTATGATGTAATAAAATGTAAAATAAAATAATTCTAAGTTTGGTCGGCCTTATTGGCTAAAATTCTGGAACCTTCCCAGGCGGTGGATAATTGCCTATATAAGGAAGGTTGTATTATTGTCTTAGGCAGTTCAGAATAGTTCTAGGTAGTAGATCTGGGTATTGATTCGAGGCTTTGTCCTACAGAATATTGTAAGGAATGCCCATGTGGCTTTGCATATTGTAATTCTGAAAGTTTGTAATTTCACATTTGTGGAGATAATAAGAAGCCAATTTTCTGTTCTTGCATATTGTTGTTGTTTCTCTATTTCTGTTATGTGTTTGTGGTATTAAGGGGAGCACCCTTCATCAACTAGTTATGAAACCATAGACATATGACTATTGATTTGTATGCTCAAGAATCAATACAATGCCCACCTGCTAGACAACTGTAGACATATGAATATTGATTTTGTTTTCAGAATGTCAGATTAGATATAAGCACCAAGGCATAAGCGCCAGGATGACCTGAATATCATGTCCATTTTGATATAGCAATTTGTATAAGCATCAAAACATAGATGTCATGATGACCTGAATACACCTTGTATTACATGTTGGAATTAGGAAAGATAGGTACTGAGAGGGGAGGGGTGAATCAGTGCCTTCAAAACTTTACTTGCAAAACCTTTCAGATCTATAACTGAATACTTGTGATAACCGATCAAAATAACTTGAATATAATTGTATAAATCAATCATCTAGTTAACTTAAGAAAGTAAACAACATGAAATAAATATGACAATCACATAACACAAGTATTTTGGTAACGCAGAAACCCTTGTAAGAAGGTAAAAACTGCGGTGGGGATGACACCCACAAATTCTTCACTACTGCAGATAGAAAAGGTTTGCCTATTAAGGCTACAAGTTTTGATCACTTCTGGTGATCTTACCCTATTAGGAGTAACATGTTAGATTAGCTAGATCTACCTAGTTATAGGATTTAAACAACACTAATGAAGTGTGTACTCGGTTAAGAGATTTACATAAGACTGTTAAGTCTACTCTATTAAGATATTTATCAAAAATTCTATCACAATTATCAAAAAGTAATAGGCAATTATCTGCTAGTTGACAACTCAATTGTCTGAAACAAATCTATAAGTGCTCATCAAAATATCACCTTATCTGTGATGGTTTTCTACTTTGTTCTGCTCGGTAGCCTTCTCTGATTCTGCTCAATCTGATATCCTCTATACTCTGTTCTGCTCAGTAAACTGATTGTCTTGAAGATAGGCAATTTCTTCAAGTGCTCCGTGATTCATATATATTAGTTCACCAACCTCATAAAATGGTGCAAACATACAAAATATATAGTGTTCTATTTTTTCTGCCTTAGCAAAAATTAGGTTACAAAAATAATCATAACCCTAAGATCTACGGTGCAAAATAACCTAGATCAACTATTACAATAAGATAAACATTACATTTAATGAGTATCTATTTACAATAAATGCTCCTCGATCTTGGTAAACCATTTTATGATATGTTATAACTATTTGAATAGAAGAATGTGCCATTTTAGATTACTATGCCATTTTCTATGATCATCGGTAAACACTGTATAATTTGCTCTATGTATACTGCAATGCTCAGTGTTTACCGTCCGTCAGTGTCGGTGTCGCTGGTGCTCGGTAAACTGTGTGATGCTCAGTGTAAAAGCTTTACCGACTGCTCTGTCTTACTTCTAGTTACCGACCAACTCAATATAAGTAACTGACCGACCTGTTTACTATCCTTTGATACTAATGACAACCTTAAATGCTTAATAGAGATTAACAATCTCCCCCTTTGGCATTAGTATCAAAACTTTGAATGTATATAGACAAAATGTTTCTATATATTCCTTATGTCTCTACCATATACATATCCAAAATTTCTAAGTACAAAGTACTCCCCCTCGGTGCATGATCCCGGTAGTATGTAATATACATATCAAAGTATACTTATTTGGCATATACATGGTTTCCCCCTTTTTGATAATAATGCCAAATGCAAAAAAAAAAATATAATGTGTACTTACATCTTATCAAAAATGTGGTGATGGGTTTTCTTTATAGACTCCAAGAGGTTGTCCCATTCCTCTTTCAAGTTGGTAAGAGCAATATGCTCAAGACCGACTTGTACATGCATGTCAAAGATATTATCCAACACCGAAATCTCTGGTGTTGCTACAAGTTATTCAGCTTTGACAATGTGTGCTTCAAAAAAATTTAGGTAAGGAGTGAGTTCTTTTTGTAACTCTGTAACCTGATCAGTGATGTGTGCTTTTTGTTTCCTTAAATCTTCTATCAGCCACCGGAGTTCCTGAACTTGGTTAATATGCTTTAAGAAAGCATTTGGCTCGGCGATAGCTACTTGTGTACTCAACTGTATCTTTGCTTCTAAACCTATTATCTTTTCATTGACTTCTACAGTGAAGGTGTCTGAAGTACAAATCTTGATGAGAAATTGACAGATTATCTGAGTAATAGATTTTACCTCGGTAATGACCTCAGATAATTTGACCTTATTTAGTGCCACTTCTGTGCTTATCCTTTCTGCCAGTTTGTTCTAAATCTTTGATTATGCCCGTTCTTCTATTCGTTTATCTGCATCGGTATCAGGGGCATTGATTTTGTCAATGAGTGTAGCAAGTTGATCTAAGATGGGAGTATTATCATCAATATTTGTTTCTGGTACTATCTATTGCAGAATATCCCTCACATCATTTAACACTTCTTTACATTTGTGTTCTTGCTTTAACTTTTCTTGTGCCTCTTTCCTTGATCATAATTCCCCATATCTACTTAGTTCCTCAGGGCTTAGGGTTCTCGAGTCACATTCTAGTATGATTATAACTTCATCAATGGTGACCGACCCTTTGGCTTTCTTCTTCTTCTTCTTCTATGCAAGAGGTGACTTCTTCTCACTTATAACAATAGCTTTTTCTCCACTTTTCAGAGTATCTTTCCCAATTGACACAGTATCATCCTTCTTCTGCTCCTCAGGAGATGGTGTGGGAGTCTCGGTTGTAGTGTCAGGTGGGTTCACCTCGGTTGACTTTGTTTCTTTTGGTTCCTTTGTTTCTGTAGACTGTGCCTCTATTTTGTTAGGCTCATTTGTATCTGCAAGTTGCTCAGGTGCTTGTATTTCAGTTATATCTTTATTTGGCTCAGGAGGAGAAGCATCAGGTTGTACTTGTGAAATTATTTCAACTACCTCTGCAAGTACAAGTAGTTCACCTAGTAGAGATGTGAACACACTATCAGTATCTAATGCTTCATCTTTGTATGGTGCAATTGTCACATCTTCATCATCCTCATCATCAAGATCACCATTAGTTTTGTCCTCAATGAGTGCATCGTCATCGGTTTCCTTTTGCAAGTGGATCTTTACTTGATCTGGTGCATCCTGTGAAATTTTGATTTCTTCCTTTTGTTTGGTGATATCAATTACCTCAGTAACTGATATACCGGTGTCCTCTATTTTCTTTCCTTTGTCATCATCGATGAAAATACCTTTACCTTTTGAACTATGTCTCTTCTTAGACAGTTTCAGGAATGCTTTCTCTTCTGCTTGAAAAATTGATGTCCATAGAGAATCACATATGACATCCATATCATCCACATTCTCATCCATGATCTGCATTGCTCTATTCTTGACTAGAAATCTAGCTTGATACTTTGTCATGTATTCACTTACAACAGCAGAGCTAAAGTGTGAGGTTGCATGACTTAGTGATCGTTCTCTTTTCCTTTTCTCTGTATTTAGTGCAATAGCCCATCTTTCACTTATTTTTTCATCAAGTTCCTTCGAAAATTGACATGTGAATTCCATCGGTACTCTCTTGAATTTAATCATCATCTGGACGATAGCGTGTTCTAGCTTTATCTTGTCCTCAATTGACATTTTGTCAAATTTTCCTATGCCTGGATCTATAAGATTTCCATTCTCAATTATATCTTCAATTATTTCTTCTATTATACTTTCCCTATTACGAACTAACTTGAATTGATCAAGATCATTTTCAGTGTCAGTCTCCTCTATATCTTCTTTACTTCTTATGTATTTCCTCTTTTTCTTCGGTGTCTCAGCTACTTTCTTGGTCTTTCTCTTAACATATTTTCGTGTCGGTGTAGTTGTTCTTCTTTTTTCTACTTTTACTGCTTCTACTTTCTCAGTAGATTGTGCAGCAGTTGATGAACGTGTCTTCATTCCTTCAAGTTCTGGTAGCTACATTTCTTGTTCATCATTGGTGGGAGGAACCAGTGTGTGATCCTTTTCTTTGTCTAACTTGGTCTCCTCACTATCATAGGGCTTGTCAGCCAACTGTAACTGACCTTCGGTTGCTTCTTTAACCAGTGACTCCTTAGGTGAGTCAGATGCATTTCCATATTTTATTGTGAGATCTTTTCTCATTTTCTTCGCTCTTCTAGACATTTTTCTGATCTCTATTTCTGTTGTGATTCAAGACTTAGCTTCCTCATATACGCCAATCCTACTGCAGTGATGTCTATTGGTAATGCCAGCAATGCATTAATAGATTTCAAAGTGAAATCATGATTCATTTTATATCCCATCGGTGCTAACCATTTTGTTCTCAGTTCTACTACCTTTATCATTGAGTGGTCTGTGCTTACTACAAAACATATGTCATCTTCAAATTTACTTACTAAATCCCTTGGAATTCTACTCCTTTGTTGCATTTTTGCCTGAAATTCTTTGAAATATGCCTTGAATTCCTTATTCAGATTGTCTCCTAGACTTTTCATCATTTCACCGATTTGTGCAGTTATCAGTTTGTTAGATTGCCAGTTTACTTTACCAATACCTAGTACATATTTTTGCAGATAGAAAAATGTACAGACAAGCAGTGATCTGTACTTACATGTATTGGACTTCTTTTCTTTTATTGTCTTTATATTGTCATGCAGTTGGTGTAGTAGCAGTTCTACAAGATCTACCTGGTGATCTTTCTTCACAATTTTATATGCCATGTCCACGACACTGTAGGGTACACTATTTGGACTGCTAGATTGAAATATCTTGTACCTGATGACATGAGCTATGAATTTTACCACTGGATCTTTGATAGTTGAGATTTTCAGTGCCCTACCGTCTCATTGAGCTCCAGTGTTCTTTTCAATGTTGGGATGAGATGAACTTCAAAAGGCTTTGGCTTTGTCGATTGTAGGGTACCCAGTAACCCTACTAATAATCTTCTTCATGACCTCTCCAAGTTTATCTAACCAAAATTTTCCATCATGAAATCTACTTAGCACGATTCTTATCCAGTCATTTTGGAAGGATTGCGGGAAGTATGTAAAACACTGTAACCCTAACTCCTCAATCTTCTTGTATTCGGATTTAATCTTTCCATCCGGTCCACAGACTTGCTGATAAGCAGCAATGGTCTCAAAATCACATACTTCACCGATTTTGCAATGAATATAGGCCCTAACATCTTCTATTAACAAAACCCTATCTAGAATACTAGAAAATGTGCCCATATCGTCTATTTGTGCTGCGACCTTGGGATGAGGTTTGAATTTCTCCTCGGCAAAATGTTCCCTTACAATTAATTCTACTTCCTCCTCAATGTTTTGTGATTTTCTTGCAGTCGATGTCGATGCCATAAATTGTTTCTAGGGTTTTGGAAAATAATAGATAACCAATGTTCGGTAGGCAGATGCACTTACTTGTTATCATCGAAGAATTGTTGTCAGTTCGATCTACAGTAGCTTTGAATCTTTTCTGAAAATCTTTAGCTCGAACTCTTCTATGTAAGATCTCTATTCTTCGAAATCGCAATGTAATAATGAACTCTATTTCTGCATATTTATAGGTTTTTTGATATTCCCGCTCAAACATTGGTGCATTAAATGTGTGACCTAACTTCTAATACGAAACAGCTGTCAGCTCAGTAATGTCTACAATTTCTTTTGCTCAATTAACATAGAATTTCTTCATCGGTTTGCACTGTTGTCGGTTAACCTTGTATAGTGATTACCGATGGGTAACCAACTCACGTTTCTTCTTTTACTGACTATGTGACATTTGTAAACTTATAACACATAAACCATGGTGCATCTTTATTCATGCAAATTTGGTATTTGTACATCATATATAAGGAACTGTATGTAAAATGTGATCATTTAAAATGTCAGTTCCATACATACCTTTGTCATCTTAAGTGGAGGTACCGGTGTCACCCAATCCAGTGGACGAGGTTTCACCGACAGTGTTACTTGACTCAGCATTCTCATTAGATGCCTTCTTCCACATTGTGCTCCTTAACTTTGTAATATCTGCAATGTTATATCCACTCTCAAATATATGGTTTTCATTAGGTGCTTGGTCTCTGCAGTTCTTGCTTACATGACTGACCTTGTGACAGTGCATACATGCCATTCCTGCATTTGTCCAGTTTCTTGATTGTCCAATCCGATTCTTTTTGTAACAGTTTTTTGCAATATGTCCATACCGACCACATACAGTACAATTAGTCCATGTATTATAATCTCAAATATATGAGTTACCTTGTCTCTTCAGTTGATATGGTGTTCGTTGTAGTTTCTCTTTAGGTGTCCAAACTTGTTTCATTTTCACCTTGCAGTGTGTCCATGCTTATTACAAATATAGCATATTTTCCCCTCAGTAGTATTATTAGCAATGTCATTCTTCTTAGCTCTGCAATCATAAGCTGGATGTCCAAACTTACCACAGTAATAACAATATCCATTGAATTTAGGAATGATAGGAGGTTTACCTTATGCTTTGCTTCTGCACACATTGGATGTATGTCTTGGTTTTCCACAGTGATAACATGTCATCACTTTAGGTTTCTGAATTTGATTATTGTTGACTTTTTCAACTTGTTGTGATGATTCTCCTTCACCGGTGTAGCCTATACCAGTTCTACTTCCAAATCTCCTCTAATTAGTCAGGAAATCATCAATCTTTTTAGAACTGCCCTCAGCTATCTTCATCATTTCATTGTGTTGCCTTCGTATCTTTATTTCATTTCTCAATTTTTCATTATCTTCTTTGAGTATTGCAACATCTTCAAGTCTTCTTGATAATTCTCCATTTACTCGGTTCATCTCTTGATTAACTATCATCATCTGATTTGATACTTGGAAGTGATGATCAGTGAGTCTCTGTATTTCACTTTCTTTTGCTTGAAGTTGTTCAGTCATCAATCTTCGGTCTTCAATAGCCAAATTCCAATCTTGTTCAGCTTGTCTAGCATTGTTTATGATTTCCACCATTCTCACCATTTGAGATTCATGACCGATTTGAAGTGCTTTCACTTGCTCAGATAGATGCTGATTCTTTTCAGATAACTCAGAGATTATGCTTTCGGATCCGTCAGAGATGCTTCCAGAGCTTGATCCAATATGATCAAATATTTCATCAATAGGTTCTTCATGATAACTGATTTCATTCAGCTAAATTGCAAGGTTCTTCCTTTCAACCAGTAATTTCTTTAGTTCTTCCTTGGCTTGTTTATACTATTCCACAAACATCTGTATTTGTATCCTTTGATTCTCAATAGTTTTGTCAAGCTTGTATCTCTCCATGACTTAGATCTTTACCCTTCAGTGGTTAGACTATTCAATAAGAGAACTGAGCTCTGATACCAATTGTTGGAATTAGGAGAGATAGGTACTGAGAGGGGAGGGGTGAATCAGTGCCTTCAAAACTTTACTTGCAAAACCTTTCAGATCTATAACTGAATACTTGTGATAACCGATCAAAATAACTTGAATATAATTGTATCAATCAATCATCTAGTTAACTTAAGAAAGTAAACAACATGAAATCAATATGACAATCACATAACACAAGTATTTTGGTAATGCAGAAACCCTTGTAAGAAGGTAAAAACTGTGGTGGGGATGACACCCACAAATTCTTCACTACTGTAGATAGAAAAGGTTTGCCTATTAAGGCTACAAGTTTTGATCACTTCTGGTGATCTTACCCTGTTAGGAGTAACATGTTAGATCAGCTAGATCTACCTAGTTATAGGATTTAAACAACACTAATGAAGTGTGTACTCAATTAAGAGATTTACATAAGACTGTTAAGTCTACTCTGTTAAGAGATTTATCAAAAACTCTATCACAATTGTCAGAAAGTAATAGGCAATTATCTGCTAGTTGACAACTCAATTGTCTAAAATAGATCTATAAGTGCTCATCAAAATATCACCTTATCTGTGATGGTTTTCTACTCTGTTCTGCTCGGTAGCCTTCTCTGATTCTGCTCAATCTGATATCCTCTGTACTCTGTTCTGCTCCGTAAACTGATTGTCTTGAAGATAGGCAATTTCTTCAAGTGCTTCGTGATTCATATATATTAGTTCACCAACCTCATAAAATGGTGCGAACATACAAAATATATAGTGTTCTATTTTTTTCACCTTAGCAAAAATTAGGTTACAAAAATAATCATAACCCTAAGCTCTACGGTGCAAAATAACCTAGATCAACTATTACAATAAGATAAACATTACATTGAATGAGTATCTATTTACAATAAATGCTCCTTGATCTTGGTAAACCATTTTACGATCTGTTGTAACTGTTTGCATAGAAGAATGTGCCATTTCAGATTACTATGTTGTTTTCTGTGATCATCAGTAAACACTGTATAATCTGCTCAGTGTATACTGTGATGCTCAGTGTTTACTATTTGTCAATGTCGGTGTCACTGGTGCTCGGTAAACTGTGTGATGCTCGGTGTAAAAGCTTTACTAACTTCTCTATCTTACTTCTAGTTACCGACCAACTCAATATAAGTAACTGACCGACCTATTTACTATCCTTTGATACTAATGATAACCTTAAATTCTCAATAGAGATTAACATTACAAACACATCAAGCAGTCAAGAGATCATTCTAAATCCAATGTGAATTACCCTTAGTGACCCTTTATTGTTCACATCCTTAGGCAAGATCGCGTTTCATAGTAGGAGAAAGAACTCACTCAAAAAGACAATAGTTAGATCAAACTTCTTTGAATTTTTTGGGTATCAAAGGTCGAGGTACTCATGGCCATCCAATTTGAGATAGAGGCTCTTACAGATGGACACCATTTCAATCCAAAATTTCCAAAGTTGTTAGATTTTCACATACAAGCAGAAAACAAATAAAAGATTATGCCCCCAATCATCACTCTCTAAATCCTATAAAGGAAATCATCGAAGAGCTCAAAAGGACACAATATGCAAAAATATCAATGTGAATCAGTAAGCATACAAGGAGATAAAAGCATAGATTGTTTTCATTTTGTGTTGATGTTTGTGTTTGATTGTGTTGTTGTAGATGCAAAATCCTTTCTGGAGAGGAGACTGACTGACTGACTCAGATAAAGATTCAAAGGACCTTGACTGGATATGACTCTTCTGAGGTATACTGGAGACCATAGGATATGACATTGATTGCCCCCAAGTGTTAAGCATTTATAGGATATAGACGCTTTAGCTAATTGGTGTATAGACTAACTTATTGAAAATAGGAATGCGGGAACAAACCCAGAGATATGTACAAACTAAAGCAAGACTGAAAGTTGGGAAAGACCAAGATTGCACTGATAGATGGAGTGTTTTGAAACAAGTGGCACCCGTTTGTCGTATTTTCACCATCTTGGCAGAGATTCTATTTTTGCTAACAAGGCGCCTATTTCCAGGTTTTCACCAAGGCACTTTTTCTTTTTCTCATTTTTTTGTATTATTATTTTTCCCAATTGTTTTGATATTTTTTACTTTTTTTGTGAATCATCAAGGTGCCTATTGCTAGGTTTTCACCAAGATGTTCATTTTTTTAGGACTTTTTCCTATTTTTAAGATTTTTTCAGGACATTTTACCATAGACTGAATGCCTTAGGCATAGAATTTCTTCAGATGGAGAATGTTGATTGGTTCTCGGAGTTGTTCTCCTTCAGTCATTGAGAGTTGATAGGCACCAGAGCCAAAAGTAGCAATGATAACAAAGGGACCAAGCCAGTTGGGTTCAAACTTCCCCTTGTGCTCTCTATGTGATTCATTTTTAGGATTCTCTCTCAAGACTAGATCGCCAACCTAAAATTCTCTATGTCTGACTTTCTTGTTGTAACCTATGGACATTCTCTTTTGATATAATCTGAGATGATCATACACTGCTTGTCTATGCTCATCTAGTAGTTCAAGTTCTTGCAACCTAGACACTCTGTAGTCATCATCAGTTACTAGATCATGCATTCCGATTCTTAGTGATGGGATTTCAACCTCAATAGGCAGTACTGCTTCAGACCCATAAACTAAAGTGAAATGTGTAGCCCCAATGGGCATTCTGATACTTGTTTTGTAGGCCCAGAGAGCTGGATTGATCATGATATGCCAGTCTCTTCCTATTTTATTAACTGTACGGTGCAATATTTTCAATAGATTCTTGTTAGAAGCCTCTGCTTGTCCATTCCCTTGAGGATAGTAGATAGATGACCAATGTTGTGTAATCTTGAATTTGGCACATGAATCATCCAAGTCTTTGTTCTTAAATTGTCCACCATTATCTGTGACTATGGAATGTGGAATACCATACCGGCATATGATGTAGTTCAAGATGAACATAGATATTTGTTTTCCAGTTGCTTGTGTCAAAGGGACTGCTTCTACCCATTTTGTAAAATAATCTATAGCTGTGATTATATGGGTATGTCCATTAGAAGAATGAGGATGTATAGCTCCTATAAGATCAAAGGCCCATTGATGAAAATGCCATTGTGTAGTGAAGGGAATTAGATCTCTTCCTGGAGCATGAATTAAGTTGCCATGTACTTGGCACTTTTGACAGTTCTTAGCAAACTTGATAGACTCTTTCTCCATTGCTGGCCAATAGTACCCAGCCCTAATAAGTTTTCAAGCTAGTGTTAAACCATTCGAGTGTGACCCACATATACCCTCATGGACTTCCTCTAACACACATTGACACTCTTCTCATTCTAAACATCTAAGGAGCGTACCATCTAGACCTCATTTGTAAAGATCATGACCAATGATGACATATCGGGAGGCATGGCAGATAAGGTATCTCTTTTCATGACGGTTAAAGGTATCGGGGATGATTTGGTCTTTGAGATAGGAGAATAGGTTTTTATATATGGATGAATCATGACCTACAATAGTGAAAATCATGCGGGCTTCAAGGGAGTCATATGCAAGATAAGATAGTGCTTCCACCAGGAACTCATAGCGTAGCTCATGTTCAGGCTGCTGTAATAAAGTAGATAACATTTCCATTGCATCGGCAGCCTTATTCTCTGTTCTAGGTATTTGCTCAAATGTGATAGATATGATATACTTCTTTAGATCATCTACCATTCTCTTGTATGGAATGAGATTTTCATCTTTAGTTTGGTACACATCATTGACTTGATGGATTACAAGTTGTAAGTCTCTATGAATGTGTAATTTTGTTACTCTCCACTCAATTGCCATTTTCATGCCATTAAGAAGGGCTTCATATTCAACAATTAATATTGTTTGTGCAAGGAAACTTGATTCTAAATGCTTTTGGGATTGAGTATCCTTGAGGAGTTATGAACAATATGACTGCTCCAGATCCATTCTGTGTATAGGAGCCGTCAAAGAATAACTGTCATTCTCTATAAGAAAGATTCATGTTAGAGGAATCTGGGAATTCCATTTGCATTGGTGTATCATCAAATAAAGGTGCATCTGCTAATTGATCAGCAATAACTTGGCCTTTAATAGCTTTTATTTCAACATATTCAATGTCAAATTCACTTAAGAGCATGACCCATTTGGCTAATCTACCTGTGAGGGTAGCTTTGCTTAGTAGGTACTTTAGTGGATCAATCTTAGATACTAAATGTGTAGTATGAGCCAACATATAATGTCTTAGTTTCTATGATGCAAAGACCACAGCTAGACAAGCTTTCTCAATCATTGAATAGTTATTTTCGTATGCCACCAATGTTCTACTCATATAGTATATAGCTCTTTCCTTCTTGTTCTCATCATGTTGTGCAAGAAATGCCCACAGTGATGTATTTGTAGTGGAGACATATAAGATCAAAGGCTTCCCTTGAATGGGAGGCATCAAGATAGGAGGATTTGATAGATATTTATTGATATGATTAAAGTTCTTTTCACATTCCTCACTCCATGCAAAGGTCACACCTTTATGTAATGTCTTTGTAAAAGGTTGTGATATGTCTGCTAGCTGAGATATGAAGTGTTTGATAGATTGAACTCTACCTTGCAATGTCGTCAATTGACTGATGTTCTTGGGAGGTTGCATCTCCATTATAGCCTTTAATTTAGCTATATCAACTTCAATGCCCTTCTTTGAAACTATGTATCCTAAGAGCTTTCCAGAAGTGACACCAAAAGCACACTTCTTAGGATTTAGTCTAAGACTAAATTTTTCCATTCTATCTAGTATCTTGCTCAAGTCATTTAGATGTTCAGCTCTAATCATAGATTTTGCTAAAGTATCATCAACATAATCCTCCATAGTCCTATGCATCATGTCATGAAAAATAGAAGTCATAGCTCTCTGATATGTAGCCCTGGCATTCTTAAGCCCAAATGGCATGACATTCCAATAGAAGGTACCCCATGCACATGTGAAAGCAGTTTTCTCTTGATCCTTTGGAGCAATTTTTATTTGATTATATCCAGAAAAAGAATCCATTAAAGAATACATCTCAAAGCCCACAGTCATGTCTACTATCATATCAATGTTAGGTAATGGAAAATCATCCTTAGGGCATGCTTTGTTTACATCTCTGAAATCGGTGCACACTCTTATTGATTTGTCTGGTTTAGAAACAGGTACAATATTAGAGATCCATTCCGCATAATCAATAGCATACATAGTGCAACATGTGGATGCATCTTTCTCAATTTTTGCTTAATAGGTTTAACGTTTGGAGCTATAGATAAATGGTGCATTATAAGATCAGGATCCAACCCTGGCATATCTAAATATTTCCATGCAAAGTTGATCTTCTTCTCTGTTAGGAATGTTGTAAATTTTTGCTTTTCTTCCTCTGATAAAGATTGTGCTACATGGATCAACTGTGGTTCTTCTGTTGTTCCCAAATTGATAGATTGAGTGGGCTCAATTAGAATTGGAGATCTGTCCTATAAATGACTCAGAAGGACATCAAATATCTCATCCTTAGGTGCCTCAGAGAGGTTTTCACCTTTGGACACATCTTTTATTTTTACTTTTGTAGGTTATGAGACTACCACAAAGTGGTTTTCACCCTCAGAACTCCTTTTCTTTTTATTCTTATTCTTATTTTTCTAACTAAGATACTTGATGTCTGACTCTATCATGCTAACGCTCGGTTCACTAATGGAAGTCCTCATAGGCTCAACTGCATTTAGGTAGCAAGAAAGGGCATAGTCATTGGGAAAGGTATAAATACCTTGGTTCAAGTTGGTGGATGTTATGTCAAGAAGGTCAAGGCATTGGATAGTCAAAGTGGTGAAAGATTGGGAAAGAGTGTTTACGAATATGGATCTGTCATCATTGGTCCTAACCCGATGCTCAAGTTCAAAGGTGATATTACAACTTAAGACATTCAATTCATGAATAGGCTCAATGTCATTGTGGAAATCTACTTCATCCATTGGTGGATCAAACTCGATAAGTTCATCATTTCACTCTAGACTTACGTTAGGTTGAGGTGCCTATTGGTGAATAACATCAACATGCTTTTCTATAACAAGTTCATCTAGTCTGGAATGACTCCCCATTCATAGTCATTTGATTCATCTTCTGTTTCTTCATCTAGACCTCTAGGAAATCTAAGAACATGAGTAAAGTCGGGATCAATACCCCAAAAAGGGTTACCCTCAAATTCTGATTTGAATTCATACTCATAGGAATCTATCTCAGAATAACTACCACCTTCCTCTTTTTGATTGCCTTCGAGATTAGCTGGTTCTTGTGTCGCAACTATCTCTTGCTCTATAGTAGGTTCTTGTGTTTCTACTACATTAATTCTTTTTATTGGATCATCTTCAGCTTCAAGGAGGTCTTTTATTTCTTTAGGAAAATGCTCATAAGGAATGAGCTCATCAGTGGTGTCTGAATCATCACTATCAGATTGTTCAGTTATTTCCCCCTTTATTTGATTTGCTACGGAAGGCTCAATTTGTTCTAGAACATGTGGGGAGTTCTTGCTAAGATAGAAAGGCTTCTTCATGTATCCTAGACCTATTGTATTCTTGTTTGCTCAGCCACGATGATCAAGAGGCGACAGAAGACCTTTACCCTGTAGTCCTAGAGGTCCTTTTCCTTTATATCCCATCTTTGTAATCAATTTATCCCCTGGGCCATATGACTTAGATGGAATATTCGGTATTTTAGCATCACATTTTTGGAAAACTTGAGATTTAGGTTCATCTTTGTATAGCCATGTGATCACAACTTCATCCTCTTCAAACTCTTGTTTAGATACTTGTTCTGCAACAAATTTTCCTTTATATGCTTCAAGAGGTTCTTTAAATTTGAGCTTGGACTGTTTTAGAGTTTGTCCATAAGACTTAGGAGAGATAGGGAGAGATGTCAAAGATAAGACTGGCTCTATAGTATATTCTCCCATACCATTTTCTTTGATTTTAACCTTTTTAGCAATGTCTTCCATCTTGGAGGTTGAAGCAATGTCTAGCTGCTTAGTGGAAGATTCTCTATTATTGGGAGCAAGTTTATCTGCACTCTCTTTCAAGGTATTGCAAGTTGTATACAGATCAGCTGGAATCGTCACCTCAACTCCTTCATAAGGAAATTTCAAAAACTGATGGAATGTAGAGGGAATGGCTTTCATGTCATGTATCCAGGGTCTTCCTAGGAGGATATTGTAAACCAAAGGTAGATCAAGAACTTGACATATAGTATCTCTGATGACAGGACCTGCTCTGATAGGTAGGACAATAGTTCCCTTAGAAGATCTTTCTTGTTCATCATATGCTTTGATAGTTATCTTCTTCTTGGGATCAATGGCCATTTCTGAAAATCCCAATTGTGTAATCAAGCTGAAAGAACAAATGTTTAGGCCAGCACCTCCATCTATCAACACACATTTGACACGATGGTTTTGGATCAAGACTTCAATATGCAAAGGTTGGTTATGTGGATGACTCAAGGATTTATCATCTTCCTCTGAAAAGGAAATGTACTGTGGAAACGTAAGATGACCAACCATAGTCTGGAATCTGTCTAAATCAAGGTCATCAGGAACATTGGATCCGAGCAGAGCTTTGTCTAGAATGGCTCTATGAGCTGGAGATATCCGAAGCAACTCAAACATGGAGATTTTAGCATTTGTGTGCTGGAGTTGTTGGACAATACTGTATGAAGTAGGCCTTGTGTCTTTAGGATTTGAAGATTTAGATGTAGCCTTCTGTTTAGAAGAAAATGAAAGACTGAAAGGCACCTTAGGGACATCTGGTGAATCTGGTATTTGTCCTTGTAGGTGTGCCTGAGCTTGTGATCGAGTAAATGCATTAGCTGATTGATTATCTCTATCTCTTCTTACAATTGTGATGACATTGCAACACTCAGATAGGCATGGTTCAACCATATTGATAACAACATTATTTCCTGAGTAGGCATAATTGACTTTAGCACCCATATTAGGTTGAGAAGAAGAATCTTCTTTACCATGTTTAGGAAATGGTTTTGTGAATGTTGTATGATCATTATTGCTCTTATGATTGTCAATCGTGATGTTGCCATTATCAATTTTGTCTTGTATAATGTGCTTCAAGAGAATATAGTTATTAGTCTTATGACCTTTATTGCAATGGAATTCATAGGAAATCATTCTCTCTCCACCATTTCAGTTTAGGTTCTGGATCAAAGACTTTCATCTTAGGCAAGTAGATGATTTTGTTTTCCAATAGAGTTTTCATGGCAGATTCCAAGGATTCTTTGAGAGGAGTGAATTTGCGGTTAGGATCTGTAGCCCAAGGTTTGTAATCATATGAATTTTTGTTGGACTCTATGAATTTGGCTTCAAAAGCTTTGATGGCTTGGGTACCAACAGTAAGATTGAAAGTAGGTGCCTTAGATGGGGCACAAATATTATCAACAACGCCATCTATGACAATGCCTTTATTCTTGTTCCAATTTTTGTTCTTGTCCTTAGAACTAGATCTAGATTCATACTTGTCTTTTTGAAGTGATATGTCTCCTTTTTGCACAAGTACTTTCTCAATTTTGATCACATTATCTACCATCTTGTCAAAAGATGTATGATTTTGCATTTGTAAAGGGTAGTTGATTTCTAGAACAAGATTGTTGATGAAGATTTCCAGCTTCTCAATTTCTGGAATAGGTCTAGCATATAGAGAAAATTTCTTCCTCCACCTCTTGAGAAATATCAGGAATGGTTCTCTTGGATATTGTTTTAGATTGCAGATGTCGATCATGGTGACCGGATGTTGAATATTGTAGGAGTATTGTTGATAGAACAGTTTGATTAACCCCTCAAAAGTTTTGATAGTAGGGGGCATTCTAGAGAACCAATGAATGGTTGCTTCTCCTAGAGATCGAGGGAAAACATGCATTGAGTAGGTTGGTTCGTGCATAAACTCCATAGATTGAGTACAAAATTCTCTGACATGATCTTGAGGGTCAGATTTTCCATCATATTTATCATATTTAGACATCTCCACTCTTTTAGGGAATGGCGGCATGTACAAGTCTTTATCAAATGGAAAAGGACATAGCGCCTCCATGGAGAACTCTTTAGGTTCCTTTTCTTTCTCAAGTTTGTTAAATTTGACTTGCATGGCATGCATTTGTTTCATCATAGCCATGATAGGAGTTTCTTCCTCATGTGTAATGATATCTTCCACATTAAAGTTTGGAGGAAGTTTAGCTCCTTGATGAGCTAACTCTAGAAAGTATGCTTCTCTATCTTCCGTCAAGAAATGTTTCATCATTCTTTTGAAGTCATCATCATTTTGATATCAAGCAATTTCAGAAGGTGTAGGTTCTCGATCCATACTGTGTTGAGATTGGTGTCCTTGAGACCCATGATGTGTCCCTCCATGAGACATGTTAGGTGTTTTAGGGCTCCCTAGATTAGATTTAGGTGGGGTTTGTTGATTACCTATGTGAGTTGATGGAGGGGGTACGTAACCAATTTTCAATCAAAAATTGCCAAGATCATTGTCTTCATAAAGACCAAAATTGTAGAGTTGTTCAAGAGTTGGGGCCTGGAGAGTATTCAGAGGTATTGTATGGCATACCTCTCTAGATTTCTTGTGTGACGAAGCTCTGGTTTCCACCATTAACCTTGGGTGAAGCCAAAGAATAAGATGAAGACAACTAAAGAATGAATTGATTCTAGAAGATCAAATGACGCAACCTTGTCAAGATTGAAGTGATTAAAGAATAGATCGTATGTAAATGAAGGATAATGTGCCACAGTAGTGTGGGTAGATGCCCAATAGATGGCAGGCACAAGCTCACAAGACTTAGCCGTTTAGTAAAAAGATTGAATTTTGAAGATAATTTTGACAAGGTTTTGACACAAGATGAAAAAGACTCAAATCGATAAATCAGAAGGCTAAATCAAACTCAAGTGACCACTTTAGGAAAATGAATGTATTCGTTATAGGTTCTGCTCTGTTCCTGACACAATGATTTGTTTGACAGATTCTGGAAATAGGCTGTAAAATTAGATTTCTGACAAATTTGACCAATCTCTAACAACTTTGACTTTGGCTTTGATACGAGTTTTGAAATTTTAGGATGACTTTTGACACCAGAAAGGATTTTTGCTTCAGATTTGCAATTTTTCAGTTTTCAGTACCAGTTTTTTTGCGAATCTTTTTGTCCAATTTTTGAAGATCTGTGTAAAAGTTTGTCTCAAGTAACCAAGAAGATATCAAGCACGCAAAATAGCAAGCAAGGGAAGCAAGAAATCATCTGAAAACAATGAACAAGGGCAAAAGCAACCTTGTACATGAACAAGCAATAGCGACTTATTGTGCTAATCCCTAGAAGTGCTAATTGTGTATCTTCCAAAAAGTTTTTCAATAACGCACATATTCCTAGAAAAATTTGAAAAAATTGGCCTCACTAGGGTTTGTAGTAATGGTCTGACTGCAACTTTTGTGATCTCAAGAGGGCGAACTCCAATCCAAGCGCACCGGGGTTTTGACACAATCCGAGAAATTAATCAATTAGGAGCTGCTAGGGAGATCTGACAGCCCAACAAGAGACCACACCTGTGAAGATTTCCTCCACAAGGACATTTATATAGTGGCTACTGCTACCACGGTGAAAATGGCTATTACTGCTTGAGGTTCCGTCCACGTGGTTGACCCAATTAAGGGAATGTCCACTACGGTTAACCCTCTCTAAAGGTGACTCACAAAAGATACCATAGGGGGATTAGATCAGATTCAAGGATCTGGGTTTCTGGTACTATCCAAAAAGGAAGTAGAGCATAATCTATTTAAATGATGAAACACCTAAACGAAGGATCTAGGTTTCTGGTACGAAGGATTTAAATGATGAAAGCAATAAAATATGAATGCAAATTAATCTATTTTTTTAATTTTTTATGCAATAAGATGAGAAAAAATGATAATAAATTAATCTAAATGGATTGAAATGATATGCAAATTAAGCTAACAATGATATGAAATATGAAACTAGAATGAATTGAAAACAAGATTGATCTCACAAAATGTTGATTCGCAAGAACCTTGATGATTCCTCTGATGTCAATTCGCCAGAGTAAGTATGCAAATTCTGTGGATGATTTGTAAAGAGTTGAGCCTTGATTTTATAGAAATCCAGGGCTTGAGGGTGCATGAAAAAAGTCATAAATCACTCTTGATGAACTCAAGTTGATTTTTGAGTTAACAAGAAATTAGAAATAGCTAACTCATAAAATCATGCAAGAACAACTTTTTAACTCAAATCAGAAGTTTAGATCAACTTTGAACTCAAAATAGATGTTGAGTTTCGAAAAGATAACAACTTGAATTGATTTTCTGATTTAAAGTTTAACTGCTCTTTGAATGTGCACAAATAATCATGAATTAATTAAATAAATAAAGTGATTTATCTTCAACTTAACTGATTTTAAATTTAAAAATAACTAATTTGTGGGTTAATCAATTATTTTAATCAAACTTTTATTCAAAACTATATTATTAAATATTGACAACTTGGATTTAATCAATTATTCGTAGGAGATTTGATTTATTGTCAAAATTAAATAATATAATTAGGAATAAATAGAATTAAATCTAATTAAATAATTAAGTGTCAGAATTAAATTAATTAATTAAATATTCATCATATTCAATTAATCAACTTTAGGATAAATATGATTATCGCCAAATAATATTTAAAATAACTGATTTATGGGTTAATCAATTATTTTAATCAAATTTTATTCCAAAACTATATTATTAAATTTGACAATTTAATTTAATCAATTAAATAAGAATTCAACTGATTATTTTTAGCAAATTTGATTTATTGTCAAATAAAACAATATTAATTAGGAATAAATAGAATTAAATCTAATTAAATAATTAAGTGGCAATATTAATCTAATTAATTAAATATTCAGAATATTCAATTAATCAAACTTTAGGATAAATAGGATTTATCGCCAAATAATTATTAAATTAAGAATAATTATGATAAAATAGGAATATTACTAGGAATATTCCCCGATGCAGAATTAAGATAAAATCAATTAGGATTCGATAATGTGCAGATGTGCCTTAGGTTAGGACTTTGATGTCAATTTCATTCGAATTGAAGATGTAGGAGGTTAATGAACCTATAGCCCATTTTTGGGGTATTACAATATTATCTTTTGCATGTTGGTTATTGTGGAAGATTATTGTTAAAAGTTTTGGATTTGTGGTTGCACTGATTCACCTCCCCCCCCCCCCACTTAGTGCCTTATAATACTAACAGGTTCAAGTTTTACTCCATTTATTTTAATCACGTGGATCTCTATCCACATATGCTAGTGACGATGGTGGATAAGTAGCTACTGATGATAGAGTGATGACTAATGAGTTTATCAATGCAAGATTTGGCATTGATATAGAGGTAATTATTTGCAATTTCATTTAATTTATAATATAAATTAATGAATAACTAAATTAGTAGAATGATTATGATCAAAATATAAGGTCAAAGTGTTCATGATAGTGGCGGTGTTCCTCCAGCCCCCTTTTTCATGACATCATCAAGTGCACATGTATATATCTAATTAAGGATTATAATTATTACATGTGAGTAGTGTGTAATTATATGAATGATTATCTCATTGTTCATTATGTATGTGAATTAGTTTACAGGTAGTCCCTCGATGTTGACAACACACAAGAAAGAATTTCATGGCACTTTCATGGAGGTATTATTTATTCATTAGTAGCATTTTTTAAAAAAATTAGGTTTTCTTGATAACTAAATAATACTATTGTTTCAGTTTTAGTTCTTGACAGAAAACTCCTCTTGGTCTTTTTGACTCATTGGTGTTACAACTAGCAGTTGTCGTTGCACCAAAAGATCAACCTATTAATGTCTCATACAACCACTAGACTTATAAAAGACACGAGGTTGTTAAACCATGTCACAAATCCTGAAGGGGGATGTTGGTGGTTAGTCCAACAATTCCCCCCTTAGCGTCACCCAAGGGGATTAAAACCTATGACCAAGCTCTGATACCACTTGTTACAACTAGTGACTGTCGTTGCACCAAAAGATTGACCTATTAATACTCGATACAACCACTAGAATTATAGAATACACATGAGGTTTTTAAACCATATCACGAATCCCGAAGGGAGATGTTTGTGATTAGTCCAATAATTGGATCATGGGGTTGATGTAGTTGTAGATAGTTTTGAAGCATTGACTAAGGTATGAAATGGATTAGTTAATTTTATTTATTGTTTTATAGTTTATATTGAAATTTTAATTATATTCATGTATGTATTTTAATTATTGTTGCAAGGGCTTGTAACTCTAGATCATCAAGGTGCCCCTCCCGTGGATGAACATAGCAACTATTTGTTAGTGGTAAGTGAATATTATATTGTATTTCATCGTACAATTCAATTTTGATATATATTAGTTATTGATGTTTATACTTGTGATTTTATCAGATGGAGCTCTAGAGGTGTCTAGAGAGGAGGATGAGTGAGTACACTTAGAAGACTATAGCATTATATGCATCTCCATCCACCCAACATTCAAAGGCATCTCATGATTATTTTTCTTCCCCTCGTGGGAAATGACTAGATTTGGGACATTTTTTGTATACCTATATGGTTTTTTTGGACATATTTTTTGTATATTGTATATGTGACATTCTACATCCATTTGGATTTCAAGAAGCTTGTCTAACTATATTGGATATATTATATGTATCACATTATAAGATGTGTGTGTGTGTGTGTGTGTGGCTTCATACCCTATGAGTATTTATAGTTTATGTTTTATGTATGTAATTCATGTCTCATGTGTATTGACGTATACTACTTCATTTTTATGTGGATATCTTATGCTTTGTAGATTTCTCATCTCTTACAAATATTTATGCTTTGAATGTATCTATGTATATTGTTACTTTATGATTCATTCTTTATGGTGACATGTATATTTCATTCCTTAACTGTAATTATGTTTATCACTCATACCATACATGTGTTCTTTGTGACTTAAGTAAATGTATATGTGTGCACCTTGTAAATTTATGTGTGTGCTACATACCTTATACGTTATTTTGTATTGACATATATGCTCATTGAATTAAGTGAATTCATATGTATGTTTCATCCTTTATGTGTTATGTATTCACATATAAACTTGTTGACTTAAGTGAATTCAAATTTTTGCTTCATGCTTTATGTGATGTGTATTTAGATATATGATGTAGAGGAAGGTCCTTCAACATGATAATCTTCAAAACTTATATTGGTTTTCACCAATCCCAACATAGATGCATCCTATGTACGCTTCCTTAGACCACCTCTATTGGCCTATTTAGGGCTCTTTAAACATACATGAATTGGACACTTAAATGGAAAAACTTGTTATATGGCCTAAAAGATCAAACACAACTCACTTTCAGCATTTTTACAAAGCACCTTCAATTGCTCATGTAAAGGGGACAATCCTTTTGGTCTAAAGGGCACACAAACACAATGTTGTTCCCAAAATCCTAACACAAACTTGTTAGGATAATTTCAATATTATTAGAATGATTATTTGACTATTTTAACCCAAGACAAGACTTATAGGTTCAATCCCTTTCTCATTGTAACATTGGACTATCACACACATTGTCGTCCTTGTCTAGATCAATAGGAATACCCTTTTGTGAAATATAAACATGACAAACAAATTGTGATAGGAGTCCAAGTCTTCTAATCATTCCCCCTTATAAAAAAACAATGTCAAGATAATTTCAAATATAAATTGGTTTAAATTACCTTACTGGAACTAAACACACTTAAACAACCCAAAAAACCAAAATGACTATATGCACCCAATGATGCCCCTCATGCTCTTGCATCAATATATGCTTCCTGACTTAAGTTATAATTAAACATTTAGTATTATTCATATGAGCCAATAATCATCATTAAATAAATAATTGAAAGTTTGATGGCAACTACAATCTATTCACTTTAGGGGATGCACAAGTACAAAGCGGTCTAGATGTTCAAACTAGTTATGAAGTCAAATGAGGTCATTCATATAATTTACTCACCCAATCGAAGGTGTTTTCACAAATGGTTTGAGGTCATGATGAACGATTTCAAAGATATGCAAGGTTGTAACTTTTAATTGAGTGACATTGCAAGATTTGGCAAGAAGTAAAAAGTGGTGGCCACTTTTGAATGGGGTCAAAACACCAAAAAGAGAGAGTTTTTTGTCGGAAGAGGTAACACAATCTCATAGCATTAGATGGATTGTTTATACATTGCACGATCTTTGAGAAATGCCCTATCAAATTTTGACACAATTCGGACTTTGTGCACTTTAGGGGACACATAGGTATGGAGTGGTATGGAATTTTTGAGTGAGTTGCAAAGCCAAATGAGGTCATTCATAGTATTTACTCACCTAAATAGAACTATTGGCACTAACATTTTGAGGCCTCCATAAGTGGTTTCAAAGACACAAAGTTGCAACATTCAACTAGGAAACATTACAAGATTTGGCAAGAAGTGAAAAGTGGTGGCCACTTTTGAATGGGGTAGAATCACTGGAAAGTGAGAGAGGTTTTTGTGGGCATAGGTAACACGATCTTGTAGCATCAAATGGATTTTTCATACATCACACGAGCTTCGAGAAATGTATTGTCAAAGTTTGACACAATTCACACTTTATGCAATTTAGGGGATGCACATGTACGGAGTGGTCTAAAATGTTTGAGCGAGTTGCAAAGACAAATGAGGTTATTCTTAGAATTTATTTCCCAATTAGATATTTTGGTGCTAATGGTTCAAGGTCGTGATGAGAAATTTCAAAGATATGCAAAGTTACAACTTTCAACTAAGCGACACTGCAAGATTTGGCAAGAAGTAAAATGTGGTGCCCACTTTTTAATAGGGTCGAATCACCAGAAAGTGAGAGAGTTTTACGTGCATAGAAGTAACATGATCCCATATAATTAGATGAATTTTTCATAACTTGCACAAGCTTTGAGAAATGCTCTATCAAAGTTTGACACAATTTGTACTTTATGCACTTTAGGGGAGGCACAAGTACAAAGTGGTCTAGAATGTTTGAGCGAGTTGTAAAGCCAAATGAGTTCATTCTTAGTGTTTACTCACCCACTTGGATCTTTTGGTTCTGGCCGTGGTTTGAGGCCATGACAAGCAGTTTCAAAGATATGCAAAGTTTCAACTTTCAACTAAGCGACATTGCAAGACTTGGCTAGAAGTGAAAAGTGGTTGCTACTTTTGAACGGGGTTGAATCTCTCAAAAGTGAGAGAGGTTTTTGTGGGCAGAAGTAACATGATCTTGTGGAATAAAAAAATCATTCATATATCGCACAATCTGTGAGAAATGACATGTCAAAGTTTGACACAATTCACACTTTATGCACTTTAGGGGATGCACCGGTACAGAGTGTTCCTGAATATTCGAGTGAGTTTGGGAGCCAAACAAGGGCATTCCTAGTATTTACCTATCCAAATAGATTTTTTGGCATTGATTATTCAAGGCCATGATGAGCGGTTTCAAAGATACACATATTTGTAACTTTCAACTGAGAAACATTGCAAGATTTGGCTATAAGTGAAAAGTGGTTGCCGCTTTTGAATGGGGTTGAATCTCCTGAAAGTGAGAGAGATTTTTGTGGGCAGTAGTAACATGATCCTGTAGCATAAAACATATTTTTAAAATTTTGCATGAGCTCTGTGAAATTCCCTTTCAAAGTTTGACATAATTTGCACTTTATGCACTTTAGGGTACGTACCAGTACAAAGTGGTATGGAATGTTAGCGTGAGTTAGGGAGCTGAATGAGGGAGTTTCTATCATTTACCCACCCAATCGAAGCTATTGGCATTGACGATTTGAGGGCACAATAAGAAGTTTCAAAGACACACATAGTTGCAACTTTCAACTAAGCGACATTGCAAGATTTGGTAAGAAGTGAAAAGTACTCACTGCTTTTGAACGGGGTTGAATCTCCCAAAAGTGAGAGAGGTTTTTGTGGAAAGAAATAACATAATCTTGTAACATCAAATAGATCATTCATACACCACACGAGCTATGAGAAATTCCCTATCAAATTTTGACATAATTTGCACTCTATGACCTAAGTGGACGCATCAGTATGGAGTGGTTTGGGATGTTCAAGCAAGTTGAGGAGCTGAACAAGGGCATTCCTAGCATTTACCCATCCAATCGAAGCTATTGGCACTAACAATTTAAGGCTATGACAAGTGGTTTCAAAGATACATACTCTTGCAACTTTCAACTGAGCAACATAGCAAGATTTGGCAAGAAGTGAAAAGTGGTCGTTGCTTTTGAACAGGGTTGAATATCCCAAAAGTGAGAGATTTTTGTGGGCAGCGGTAAGACAATCCTATAGAATTAGACAAATCATTCATATATTGCACCAGCTCTGAGAAATACACTATCAAATTTTGGCACCATTCACACTCTATGCACTTAAGAGGACACACTGGTATGAAGTGGTCTAGAATGTTCTAGCAAGTTGGGGAGTCGAACAAGGGCATTCCTAGAACTTTACCACCCAACCAAAGCTTTGCGAACTAATGGTTCAAATCCATGATGAGCGGTTTCAAAGATACACATAGTTGTAACTTTCAACTGAGCGACATTGCAAGCTTTGGCAAGAAGTGAAAAGTGGTCGATGCTTTTGAATGGGATCGAATCTCCCAAAAATGAGAGAGGTTTGTGTGGGTAATGGTAACATAGTATTGTAGCATTAGATAGATCATTCATACCTTTCAAGAGCTCCAATAAACACACTATCAAATTTTGACATAATTCACACTCTATGCAATTAAGAGGATGCACCAATACGAAGTGGTCAGGAATGTTCAAGCAAGTTGGGGACTTGAATGAGGGAATTCCTAGCATTTACCCACATAATCAAAGTTGTTGGAACTGATGATTTCAGGCCATGAAAAGTGGTTTAAAGGATATGCACATTTGTAACTTCCAATTGAGCGACTTTGCAATATTTGGCAAGAAGTAAAAAGTGGTCATCGCTTTTGAATGGGGTTGAATCTCCCAAAACTGAGAGATTTTTTTGTGGGAAATGATAACACATATAATTATATGTATTATTCATATGTTCCACAAGCTCCAATAAATGCACTTTAGAGTTTAACACAATTTGCACTCTATGCACTTAAGGGGACACACCAGTAAAGAGTGGTTTGGGATGTTTAAGCAAGTTAGGGAGTCGAACGAGGGCATTCCTAGAATTTACTCACCCAACCAGAGTTGTTGGAACTAATGGTTTGGGGCCACAACAAGTGGTTTCAATGATACGCACAATTGTAACTTTCAACTAAGTGACATTGCAAGATTTGGCAAGAAGTGAAAAGTGGTCGCCGCCTTTGAACATGGTTGAATCTCTTGAAAGTGAGAGATTTTTGTGGCCAGCGGTAACATGATGCCATAGCATTAGATGGATCATTCATACATTTCATGAGATCTAAGAAATTAACCGTCAAATTTTGACACAATTCACACTCCATGCACTTAAAGGGAACACATTGGTATAGAGTGGTCTAGAACATTCAAATAATTTGGAGAGATGAACTAGCACATTTCTAGAATTTACCCACCCAACTAGAGCTAATGAAATAGATTGTTCAAGGTCATTATGATCAATTTCAAATATGCGCAATGTTGCACCTTTCAACTGAGTGACATTGCAACTTTTTGCAACAACTAAAAAGTTTTTGACACTTTTTAACGGGGTCAAATCCTCTAAAAGTGGGAGAGGATTTTTTGGGAAGCAGTAACACAATCCTATAACATTAGATGGATTGATCCTACGTCACACGAGATCCAAGAAATACCCTAGAAAATTTCAACCCAAAATCACATTGTATACACCTTAGGGGACACACAAGTACATAGTGGTCCAGGACATTCGAGAAAGTTGGGGAGTTGAACAAGGGAATTCATGGAATTTACCTACTCAATCAAAGTCTATAAATCAAATGGTTCAAGGCCAAAATGAGTGGTTTCATAGATACACAATGTTGTACCCTTTAACTAAGTGATATTGCAACTTTTTGAAACAAATGAAAATTTATTAACGCCTTTTTATGGGGTCGAATCCTTTGAAAGTGGGAAAGGTTTTTTGGATAGTAGTAACATGATCTCATACCATTAGACATTTCAATCCTACATTTTACAAGCTTTGAGAAATACCTTGACAAAGTTTGACCCAAAATTGCATTGTATGCACCTTAGGTGACTCATAGGTACACCATGGTCCAGGACGTTCGAGCAAGTTGGGGAGCTAAACAAGGGTACTCCTAACATTTATCCACCGAACTAGAGCTAATGGATCAGATGGTTTGATGCCACAATGAATGGTTTCAAAGATACACAATGGTACACCTTTCAACTGAGCGACATTGCAACTTTTCACAACTGAAAAGTTATCGATGCTTTTTCATGAGGTCAAATCCTTTGAAAGCGGGAGAGGTTTTTTTGGGAAGTGATAACATAATATTGTACCATCAGACGGATCAATACTACATTGCATGAGCTCTAAGAAATGCCTTGGAAAAGTTTGACCCAAAATTGCACTTTATGATCTTAGGGGACGCACATGTACAAAGTGGTTTGGGACGTTCAAGCGAGTTGGGGAGCTGAATGATGACATTCATGGCATTTTCCCACCCAACTCGAGCTAATTAGTGTCATCTTGGTATCATCCAAGATATGCTAATTAGTCTCGACGAAGAGAAAAAGGCCACAATTATTGTCAAAGAGTGGGAAGAGCTTCTTGGACCCATGAAGCACAAAAGCTCTTCAATGCACATGTATATTGACACAAAAGTTTCAGATAGAGAAGTAACAACTGTTGTGGAATTAGCTACAGAGCAATGTGAAATGAAGCCTCAAATTGGTTCATTTGCAGGAAAAGAATCTAGTCATGCACTCCATTCAACATCACAAATATCTCAATTTGAAATGCATGTTCATCAATTCCCTTGCATTTAAAAGACTTGTGAAGCTAGTTACTCATGTTGGGCATGGTCCCTCAACATTCTTATTGAAATATGTCTCCCTTGGGTTCAAGGATGGTGGTGGCCAAATTATGAAGCAAAAATACTATCTGAACTCCAATTTTGTTCCTTTGACAAGTGAAGCTTATAATGATGATACAGGGAAGCTTCTTGTGGAGAGGCGTAAAGGAGGATTTCAGCTCATGCTCCTATCTAGTTCAAATCACACTTAACCAAAAAATTAATAAGTGAAAACATTTTCTGACCCTCATCAAGACATGGCCTGGAGATGTAATTATTTTTTTTAAAAGTTAGGTACACTAGAGTACTACATTTTAAATGACTAAAAGGCACAGTGCCAAGAAATAAATAGACAATTGACAGTGAATCCACTATTTAGTGTCAAAAAATGACTTAGAAAGTCCACCATTTTAATGAGCAATGTGAAATGAAGCCTCAAATTGGTTCATGTTGGGCATGATCCCTCAACATTCTTATCAAATTATGTCTCCCTTGGGCTCAAGAATGGTGGTGGCTAGAGCGTGAAGCAACACATACAATTTGAGCTTCAATTAACACTTGTTAAACCATACAAACTTAATAAGTGGGAGCACTTGTACATATAATAAGATTTTAATGGCAAGTTCAATTGATGGATTGAACAAAGGCGAACCAGGTCATTTCCTTGTAAAAAAAGTTCTAGAGAAAACAAAGATAAACTTTTTAAAAATCAGATACACAAATATTCATCTTTGTATATTAATTATATTAATGTAACTTTGATTTGTACAAATATACATTTCATATGTAAATGCATTCAAATAAATTTGATATTACATTTTTTGTATTCACATTCAGTCCAATGAACCAGCTAGATCTACCCTACCCTTTATTGCCTCAAGTATTGCCTCATGGTCCAACTCGCGAACCTTCCAAAGGTTCTTATTTGTGGCTTGCTTCCATATCCAATCAAATGTACATTTTATGCAACAACAAGATTGAAATAATGAAGAATCTTCTTGTGTGTATCCCAATCATTGAACAACCACCCTATGGTTCTTGATACAATATGATATGAGCCATGTACCAATAAAAAAATGAAAAACTTCCCTCAAATGATCAATTTTGATAAAAAATCATTAACTTTCCCACTTCTACATTGAATTTTGAACAAGAAGGTGGTGAAAAGATGATAGAATATGTTGATTGCACTTGTTTGTGATAGTCAACACCATGAAAAACATTTATTTGTCAGATAATGCACAAAAACCAAACATGAAACATAAAATGTGGGGCTGAATCATGGGTACCTTAGCTTTTTTACCATTTTTAGTATGCCAAATATGGTGCACGCCATATATAATGCAAAAAAAAATGCTTTGTTCCCCTAATGTGTGGAACACTTCACATATGGAATGCACCATATATGGCGTGCACCATATAATATGTTATGCAAAAAATGACAATCTCTATAGCCTTAACCCCTAAACCTTAAGCCCTATATGTTCCTTTCTCTCTTTCTCTCTCTATAACCATAAACTCTAATCCCTAAGCCCTAAATCCACTGTCTCACTTACTCTCTAATCCCTCTCCCTTTGATATACCCTATACTAATCCTAAAGCCTTAAGCGCTTGGTATGGAGTGAGAGAAGGGAGAAGAGGGCAGGGAAAGAGGGAGAGAGTGAGAAGGGGGAAAGAGAGAGGTGGGGAAACAAGAGAGAAGGGAAAGAGGGATGGAGTGACAGAGGGAAGATAGAGAGAGGGGGAGATGGGGTAGAGAGGGAGAGAGGGGTGGGGAAGGAGAGAAGAGATCAGAGATGTGGGGAAGAGGGAGAGTGAGAGGGGGAAAGAGAGAGGTGGGGAAACAAGAGAGAAGGGAAATAGGGGTGGAGTGAGAGAGGGGGAAAGATAGAGATATATAGGGAGACGGGGGAGATGGGGTAGAGAGGGAAAGAGGGGGAGATGGGTGGGGAAGGAGAGATGTGGGGAAGAGGGAGAGAGTAAGAGGGGGAAAACAGAGAGGTGGGAAAATAAGAGAGAAGGTAAAGAGGGATGGAGTGAGAGAGGGGAGATGAGAGAGGGGGAAATATAGATAGGGAGAGGGGGAAGATGGGGTAGATAGGGAGAGCAAGGAGGGGAAGGAGAGAAGAGAGGAGAGATGTGGGGAAGGCCCTAAGACCTAAACCCTCAACCCTAAACTTTAAGTCATAACCCCTATACTACTCCCTAAATCCTAAATCATAAGCCATAAGATCTAAACTTTAATCCATAAGCCCTATACCCTATACCTTGCACCCTTAACCCTATATTAAGCCCCAAGGGATACATGTGGATAATAGGGAGAGAATAGAAAGAGGAAGATATTGAGAGATGGGGAACCTCACCCTTCCTCCATACCCCTTCCCCCTTTCCCTTTCTCCATTTCATTTTATCATATGCCCTAAACCTTAAATCCCAAACCCTAAGCTCTAAACTCTAAGCCATAAGCCCTAAACTCTAAACCTTACACCATAAACCCTATAGTAGACTCTAAACTAGAAATCCTAAGTCCTAAACCCTAAACCCTAAAATCTCTTTCCTAACCCCTATACTACTCCCTAAACCCTAAATCATAAGTTGTAAGCTCTAAACTATAATCCATAAGCCATAAACTCTAAACCATGCACCATAAACCCTATACTAGACTCTAAACCCTAAATCATAAGCCTTAAGCCCTAAACTCTAAGCTTAAACCCTAAATTATAAGCCCTAAACCCTAAACACTTTGCCATAAATAGTATACTAGGCCCTAAACCCTAAATCCTAAGCCCTAAGCCCTATACCTACCCTTAACCCTATACTAAGCCCCAAGGGATATGTGTGGGTAAGAGGAAGAGAAGGGAAAGAGGGAGAGAGTGAGATATGGGAAAGAGAGAGGTAGGAGATGGGGTAGAGAGGGAGAGAAGGAGATAGGAGTGGGGAAGGAGAGAAGAGAGGAGAGATTTGGGGAAGAGGGAGAGAGTGAGAGAGGGGAAAGAGAGAGGTGGGGAAACAAGAGAGAAAGGACAGAGGAATGGAGTGAGAGAGGGGAGAAGAGAGAGAGGGGGAAAGATAAAGAGACATAAGGATAGAGGGGAGATGGGGGAGAGAGAGAGAGAGAGAGAGAGAGAGAGAGAGGGGGGTTGGGGAAGGAGATAATAGAGGAGAGATGTAGGGAAGAGGGAGGAAGTGAGAGGGGGGAAAGATAGAGGTGGGGAAACAAGAGAGAAGGGAAAGAGTGATGGATTGAGAGAGGGGATAAGAGGGACAAGTCAAGATAGAGAGAGATATGTAGAGGGTGGAGATGGGGTAGAGAGATGGGGGGTAGGGAAGGAGAGAAGAGAGGAGAGATGTATGGAAGAGGGAGAGAGTGGGAGGGGGAAAGCGAGAGGTTGGGAAACAAGAGAGAATCAAAAAAGGGATGGAGTGAGAGGGTAGAAGAGAGAGGGGAAAAGATATAGAGATAGGGATATGGGGGAGATGGGGTAGAGGAGAGAGGGGTGGGAAAGGAGATAAGAGAGGAGAGATTTGGGGAAGAGGGAGAGAGTGGGAGGGGGAAACAAGATAAGGGAAAGAGGGATGGAGTGAGAGAGGGGGGAAGATAGAAAGAGATAGGGAGAAGTGGGAGATGGGGTAGAGAGGGATAGATGGATAGGGAAGGAGATAAGACAAGAGAGATGTGGCAAAGAGAGAGAGGGTGAGAGGGGGAAAGAGAGAGGTGGGGAAACAAGAGAGAAGGGAAAGAGGAATGGAGTGAGAGAGGGGAGAAGAGAGAGGGGGAATATAGAGAGAGATAGGGAGAAGGGATAAATGTGGTAGAGAGAGAGGCAGGGAGGGGTGGGGAAGAAGAGAAGAGAGGAGAGATGAGACATGCACATTATTAACTACTTTGGGAAATACCAAGTCTAAGTCTTGGGCTTGCCTTGGGCATCCAAACCAAAGGCTTGGACGATTCAAACAGGCTCGAGACATGTTTTCTAGCAAACATACAAAAAACAATTGTGCTCCTTGTCAGGTTTGCATGTGGTTCAAAAACAAAAACAAAAAGACAAGAAGATGTTATAAAACCCATTATTATCTATCTAACCATATAATTTATTTTGAATTTTGATTATGTTAAGCTTTTCATTTCTAAATGCTTTTGTAAGTATGTTCGATTTTAGTCAAAAACCAACATGTACTATTTTGGGAATATATTTTGGCTCATTCATCAAATTTTAAAACAAGTTACTTTTTTAGAAACTAAACTCCATTTTACACGTAATTTTTTTTTAATTTTTGATTAGTTTTCAATGATTTCTATGGGAAGTATGCTCAAATTTCACATTTTCAAGATGTGTCCACTTCAGAAATTCATAAAAAATCATACATTCATAAAAAAATTAGCACAAAAATATGGGACAAACTTTATGGTCTTCGCTAACTTCTCACCGGAGCAATTAATTTTTATTTTTTAAAAAAACCATTTTAGGGGGAGCACACCAAACGCTATGCTATGTTTTTTCACAAAAAAAAGACCACTTTTTGTGATCCCCCTTTTTTAAAGACCTTAATCTCCACCATTTTCAAAATAAATTAGTATTTTAGAAATTAGATTCAGAGTACTACAACTCTTTTTCTTGTCACATCTTTAAATCTTGAGTCTAACTGTCGTTAATTTCTCGTCAAAGTTCAGAGTTTTTTTATTTCAAAAAAAAAAAGTGGCATCTTTACCCCCTTTTTGGTCCCCCATCTTTGTGCACTTACTCCCCATTACATAACACTTGTATTATTTTTAACCAATTCTAGTGCCAACTCCTACAATTGTGTCATATGACTAGCGACATCATTGATTCATCATTAGTTGCATTGAACCCAACAACAGTTGTGGTGCATAATCCTAAACCAATTGTTGCCCTCATTTTGGGACTCCAAATCTATGTAAGAACAAAAAAATTAAAAAGCAAAAAAGGGGTACAAACTAGAGACCTATGTCTACAGATCGTCTTTAGGTCCACATGCGCCAAGCTTGATGATCACACTTTGAAATTCCTGCCATTTTTATACTACTCTACTCTTAGGATACACTCTCCTCCAAATTATCTAAAACAAGCATACACAAATGAGGAGTTTAGCATTCAAAAGGGGTGTATATGGCCAATTTTGACCTAGAGGACCCTTCCTCTCTTGCACTTTTTTGCTAGTCATGGTTCACATAGCCTCCCAAGCTTGCAAAAATTGACCTATGAACATTTTTTTTGTTGTGAACACAACAAAATGCACAAAATGACCTTGTCGACGAATTGGACTCAACTTTCAATTTTTTTTGTCCAATTTCACAAGGGGACACCACACTAACCCACTGTTGCAAGGGTATGCTAAGGTCAACTTTAAAAATTATCCACGACTTGCAAACAACATTGTTACTTTCTTCCCAATTCAATAAATAATTTTAATTATTTAATCAAATAACAAGAAAGCCCCAAATCAAATTCAAAAATCAACTTGTCGTCCTTTTTAGATAATTAAATTTTTTTTTATTATTTAATTATTATAATGTTTCCCCAACATTAATTAAATAATTTTTATTATTTAATTAATTTCTTTTCTCAACAATAATTGAATAATTTCTATCGCCAATAGTGAGATGTTGTGATGGTTAAGTTGTTGTGTTCTTGTCCTTACCATCACGATTCAAATCCTATGAGGATAAGGTCCCCCATTTGTGGTCTCACCGGTTCATAGCTCTAGGTCTTGCTATTGTTTAAATGTTTAAATATTTTTCTTCTAATTTTATCTTAAGTTCTACCTCCCAACTCACACTCATTTTGAGTTTAACTCACATTTTGTTTAATTGCATTCAATCAATTAATTTCCTAGTTATAGTTAAATCAACTCCTCTCATCTTACAAAAGGACACTTAGTTATCTGGCAAATTCCATATTGTAAGCATTTAAATGTTGAACTCAAAACCTTCTAAAACACAAAAACAAAAATTATTATCATCAAATCTCATCTATTAATCATCAATCCTTCTAATCGGATCTCCATCATTCATCAATATCAGAGATCTAAAAATCAACCTTCATCCACCAATCAAGAAAAAACCACAATCTTTAAGCTTTTGTGCCTGAAATAGGGCTACATAAAATTCTGGCATCAATAGTATCATACATCACGAAGGTCAAGAAGAGCAATGGAGGCTAACATAATGTTTGCATAAGGTATCATTGTTATATTATTCAATTTATTTGCATTTGCCGTACTTCTTCATTGCTTGAGATTTAGAACATAGCGTGAATCTTAAGGTTTTTGGTTGCCCATTATTGATTCACATCAATTTCTATTCTTCATCTCTATAGATGGCCACCAACTGCTGCTTCATCTTCTATGCAAGCGAGGTAGGCGAGGTAGAAAAATCAAAATCTGTGTTGACTGTCGGGTTTTGTATATCTGTGGCCATATACATGAAAGGAATAGGCATTTTGGTCTTTGCGTCATGACCCAATATTTGGAAGAGTACAATAAGTTTTAACAAAATAACCTTCAAAAGTGTCAAGCCCCAATGGCTCCTCTTCCAAGGTTGAAACTGGTATTGCCTTTCCGCCAAGATCTTTCACTTTGAACTTTTGAATTGTCACTATTTCGAAGATGTATTGATGCCTTTCATATTCATCTCTAAGACTATTGAAATTAATGGTTTTTGAGGCTGACATGCTCAATCCAAAAGCTTGAGAGAGAGAAGAAATTTAGTAATAGAATTCATTTCTACCCCTACGATTGACATTACATTTCTCCTTTGAACATTATACCTCCTCGAACAAAAATTTTGGACATTGCCAATTTTCCCAAGTTGAGGCACCATGCATTCCTTCGAGGGAAATGGGCCTCTCTTCTCTTATGGTGTGTTCAAACAATGACCATCCTGATTCTAATAAGAGTGCATCTGACAGCTTTTCTCCGTCTAACGTTACCTATTTTCCATTCACAGGGATCGTAGAATAAGATAAATCAAGCTACACACTTCCACCAACAATTGTAGTCCACTTCCTAGATAGCAGCATCCCAACAGTTATATTCATGCAAAACTTTTTCTCAAGGAATGCAGCCAATCTGAACTCAACATTCTTTATGATTCTGATGACAGGAACTTTCCTAAAATCCATAGCAAAGCATTTTCCATATGCATGATTAACTTGTAAATCAGGCACTTTCATTATTCCTATTGACTCACATTAGTTGAGACTCCTCAATCAATCATACAATTAATTAGGAAATTGTCAGTTACCAGTAAATTAACATAAAATGGATCCACCTGTGATGGGCACTTAGTCAAAGTTGTCCCCACATATACCTCAAGAATTTCAACATTTTCTTACTCTTGCAACTCATTACCTGCTTGTTCATATCACCAGATGTATCTTGAATCTTCCTATCTTCATTTGACTTACTAAAAGCACCAGTAATCAATCATATAGCATTATTCTTATGTTCCTCTATCCTCATTATTTCAAGTAATGGAACAGAAATTTTTATCTGAGATAGAGTTTGAACCATGTCAAATGAAGTGTAGAGTGGCAAAGGAGCAGCGTGAGCTTTGTCAGCCTTTGCTTGGACAACATTTTCCTTCTCAATAGTAGGTATAGCCTTTGTAATGTTATTCACAGGATTCTCTCTTATACTAGCAGCAATTTTCTGTTTTGATTTGACATTATCTGATTGTACCTTTGGAGATTTTGTTGTCTTTCTCTTCCGCCTTTCTAACTCATTAGGATTCTTGGCATTGTCATGTGACTCTTTAACAAAGATGCTACCGGGTTTCCCTTGATCTTGTTTCAAATTCTTTCGCCTCAAATTATAATTACTTCTAACAACTGTTACAGTAAGAGACTTGATTTCCTCATCAGATGGTCTCGTCAAAGTAATTTCCCTTCCATATGAATCAAGAATATTTATGGAAGCAGTCTGTAGACTTTCTTCATCATCAATGAAAACTTGCTAATGTTAAATATCCCCATGTTGTCTTTGATCTGCTATATCATTATCAATATGATCTTCTGAAGAAGAAGAATGCTCTCCCTCTGCAAAATATGATCTAATAGACAACATATTTACATCTTGTCTTGTTTATAATCTGTAGTATTGGAATAATGTCCCCTCTAAATTTCATTTCAACATAATGAATGTTCAAAAGACCTGTTTTCTATTGCTTTGGAGCTTTAAGTTACCAAGGGATCAAATAAGCAATCCAGAAAAGCATTTAAGACACCTAACTATAAATTATCCCAACAAAAGCATGTAATCAACCTACCATTGGAGGATAATTACTAAGGTCAAGAAAGATGAGTACTAAAATTTATAAGGTGGAAAATATTGCATACACTCAGAGGCTAAATCTGAGGTCCTGCTCAGAAAAATGGTTCAAAAAACTGTCACAAAATTGTCTTTGCATATAGGAAAATGCTTTATTGTTTTGACTTTGGATATATGACTTCAACACCACCCATAAATGGTTTCAAAACTTCTGGAACAATTACAGACCCGTCTCCCTGCTGAAAATTTTCAAGTATGGATATAATCATTCTAGGTACAGCACAAGCTGTTGCGTTTAAAGTATGTACAAACTGCAATGGCGGCAATGGGATTTTCCCTTTCTTGGGCTTGACGGCCATTGAAAGAGTTGATTCTGCACTTACAGGTCGAAACCGAATATTAAGTCGACGACTTTGGTAATCTGTGCAGTTTGATGCACTAGATATCTGCAAATAAGAAAATTTGTGTAATTATTACATGGATATTAGTGGAGGCATATATTTTTTTTCCTATCTACCAATCAAATCCCTTCCTTCCTGAATGGCATTACAGTTTAGGTTATACCTCGCCATACCGCCCTAGACCTGGCATCCATGCCTCCACATCATACTTGCGGTATGCAGGTGCACCTAAGTCTTCAGTAGGCATGTCTAGAGTCCTGCAACAAAATCAAAGATTGTAAAACAAAAAAAAAATTATGCTGTATAATAAACTAAACAGCCAAAGATGTCCAACTCACTTGAAATGTAATCCAAGTGAAGAAAAGAGATCTTCCTCGATGCTAATTAGCTCCTCAAGAAATAATTCACTTTCCTCTGGATGACATATCACAAACATTTCGACTTTACTGAACTGATGGACACGGTACAAGCCCCTGCCCAACAACCCAGAAAAAACAGCTATAGTTTAGGCAATAGAAATTCAAAGAGAAAACAAACTCAGTTCACTATTCACTCACTAGATAGAGCTGAGGAATCTATATAACACAGATCTATTATCATCTGTTATGAAGCATTCCAAACAACAAAGCAATGTGCAGCCATTGTATGTTTCCATCATTATCACTTGGAGTCTCAATCATCTGTGTCGCCAATATACAATTTGTGGGCACAACTAAGTATATAAAGAAATCAACATAAAGGATAAAACATAGGTATGTCTGATTGCAAGACTAGTAGTTTTCCCTAAAATTGAATTACTCATTCATCCAGACAGGTTAAGGGAAAGTGGTGAACGAAGAAATCCTCTCGCACCTTTAAGTGGTCATGGTTGCACGAGAGGATCAGGTTCAAACTCAATGAATGCACCCACCATGTAACCATATTAGAGAGCTGGATCACACTGGTGCTCTCCTCCAAGCACAACCATTTTAGTCTAGTGGAGTAGGGACAAGTGAATGGAATCGATAATTTTCACTTCACAGGCTAAGGATCCACTTCCATTGGTTTTGTCCACACATTGAAGAAGCTATGGGGGAAACCATGTATAAGGGATGAGCTCACAATGATGTGAACACAAACGATGTAACCATCAAAAATCCAACCCCACTACAAGACAATAAGTGATGGTAGAAAATAAGAATAACAATTCAGACCAAAATGATTGCACGAGTAAGTAACAAATTAATGTTTTATTCCAGAGGTGTACATTTTTAATGCATGTCATACAGGGAGGATCTCTCATAAATATGTGCCCTATCTGTGACAGTTTAAGTACTATTTTAAGGACAACTAGTTGTCAATTAAAACTCAACCATTGCATTTAACAATTTATAATCATCTGCTTAAACTACCTTAGCCAACAATTAAAATAATAAAACTAGTCAGCACAACATGTTTTAACATAACAAAGGTCACTCTTGAAATTGAGTGAATATTTTTGACAACCTTGATGACCAGTGAAATGCACACATAGGAAGGATATACTCCCCAAATAATGAGCCCAAAGCTTAACTTGAGAAAAACGATTGCTGACACTCGTCCAAAAGTATTACCAACCTCCAGAAAAGTATACATGTAAGGGTTCACGAGGAGGGAATCAAGTCCCTTACAGGAACTAGGGGCCTCAACCTATCCTGTCAAGAGAGATCAGACCTTCAGCCAGAGGGAGGTTTATAGACATTTAATGACCAGAAAGCATGTTCTATTTTCCACAATGAAATAAAGTTTCTTTTGAGCTTGCTTTTATTTTCAATTTGATTTAGTTACCAGATATTTAGTATTATATCAATTGACCATAAATTTTAAGTGGTATTATACAAATCAAAGCACTCAAGAAATTGTTGATTTTGCATGTTCAATGGTCACCATTATGTAGGTGATAATGGTTTTACCAAACATTTTGCACACCATTCCACACAGATTTATCAATCCTAAGCTGCAATACTGAATGTCTTGTAAGTTGCTGATTCTAAACATTGGCCCTTTCAAGAACCTCAAACCACATTTTATATAGCATAGAGTGCATACAAGATACAGGCATTTTGATCAGTTGAACAGTTTTTTCATATTCCAAGACAGGTATGTAGGATGGACTAGATTACCTTTTATTTAAAATGTAATCACAGTTTCCAATGTTGATGTATTGCAATAAAAATAATATAGCAGAAAACATGCAAACTTCCATTTACTCAAGAGTGTGACACTGCCATAAGCAAATATGGAATCATACCTTGTTGCAGAGCCTGCAGCACCAGCCTCTGTGCGAAAGCAATGTGAAAAAGCAACATGTTTGATTGGCAAGTGTGTGTCAGCAACAATGCGATCCATGTACATTCCCCCTACTGGAATCTCTGAGGTCCCTGCTAGACACTGGTCTGTTCCATATATAGAATATACCTGCTCAAAACAAAAGCAGTATATCATGGTGGTTCAAATTTTAAAATGTACCATCTTTAAACCAACCAGACCTTTGATCTTCTTCTAACTCCAATGACATATAACCTGAACCTTGGAACATAAAAAAAGGACAACTAGGACACTCGACAAATCATTAATGATAAAAATCGTTCTGTCAATCAAATTTTGTGTCATAAAAGGACTTAACACCTGAGTATTCTCTGCCCGGGGTTGAAAGCCACACTTTTCGAGAACGGATGATCGAACAATATCAGGGGTACTCAAAGGCACATATCCTCTTCTTGTGAGTTCTGACAGAGCCCAATTAATGAGTCCCATCTCCAATAAAACAGCCTCATTTTTTAGGTAATAGAACTTTGAACCACTAACCTGCACCATAAATACTTGATCAGCATAAGTTCCATTTTCTTTCTGGGTTATTGACAGACATTTGAGCGATCTGAAAATTACAAGCTTGAAAACGCACCAACTTGTTAATAAAAGATCTGAGAAATTCTATAATCAATGTTTCATACAACACAACACTTTCTGAAGGTTTTGCAAATGGGGTAGCAAGCTAAGTTGGCTTGTTAATTGCACTTGAATAGGAGTAGCACTGTCACAGGTGAGCTCCCAAGAAGTCACAATGTTTCACTCCTGCGAGCATCACCTAGATGCAGTGAATGCTAAGTGGACTATTCATGCTTGTGAGAGATGGGTTCTTCTTAACCACTACTCATGAAATAAGGATCAATAAGTTTGTCTTAGAAACTACATGATTAAAAATCTTGATAAAACTTCACATAATTACAAGTTGGTTCGAGCAATTAGAACTCTTATCAAACCCAGCCTAGGTTACCAAATTGGCAAGTTTTCAAGCTGATTTCAGGTACAATTTGTCCCAAAATCAGAATCTGATTTGAATTGTCTACGGATCCAAAGAAGTTTGGACTTTTTTCCTTTGAAACATTTGGAATCACCACACAACAAAGTCGGACAATTCTAGGGCACACAATTCAAGACTTATGTTTGTTTGACTTTTTGAGTCTTTGACCCTTGCAAAACCCTAAACAACAGCACTGTTTGCTATTTTGTGTTTTTCTTTAATAGTGATGGCTAAAATAAGGAAAACAACAAACATCACCAACACAAATAGTATAATATCTTAGTTGCCAATTCGGGTTCGGGGACGGATTCGGGTTCAAGAATCTGGTTCGTGGATTCGTGAAAAAAAAAATTCCTGTTTTGGATTCGTGAGTGTGTATATATATATATATATATATATATATATCCAAAAATATAAGAGAAATATACATAATTCTAAAACTAAATCATTTCATACTATGAATCTATGATGCTTGATCATTGATCAATGCCAAATGTCAAAGATAAACATTAAAAATTCAAATAGCATACTTGATCATTGATCTCTGATTCTATGTTGACGATTCTAAAGAAAATCAGCACATTGAATTACTGGATTACAACATGACAATTCAAAATATTGTTCATTAAAGTTTGAGACATGATTCAATGTTCAATGGTTCATCAATCATGAAAGACTAAAGTTTTCATTTCATCAAAGTTTCAAACATCAAATGGATTATCAATAAAATCTGGATCAATGGGTTCTCCAGTAGCTGCAAGTGATTGATCAAAATCATCATTAATGGAACCCAAATAGGTTCCACTAGCACTAGAGGGTATTGTCTCATCATCATCATCATCATCCACATCAGCCAAAGTGGCTCTAGCAAGATCCCGAATGGTCATATCTAGGTCAGCAGACTCGGGTGCTACATCCCAAAGCTTCTCTGGCCCCTTCTTGTACTTTGGATCCTTCCATGACAAGAGACGCAAGTTGTTGTGAACATACACCAAATCTTCTGCTTTTTTTTCAGCCAACCGGTTACGCTTGACTTAGTGGATAAAGGAGTAAGTACTCCAATTCCACTTAGCGGCAGAAGAGCTCGCAACCTAGAAAGAAAACCAACAAAATTAAAAAAATACAAGATAAATTCAAGAGTGTTAAGTATTAAATTCTACAATGCAAGTGACAAAAAAAAAAAAAAAAGTTAAAACTTAAAAACTTGTGATAGAATCTTAATCGCAAGAGGTTGGAGGTATAGATAATCTTGCCCATGAAGGTACCATCGTGTAATAGCATCCATTTTGCTTTGGTCATTGATAGCAGTAGGGTGGAGATCTCTTCCTGAGATAAATGATCCAAATTCTCTCCTAACACTTACCCCAATATCTAGATCGCAGAAGATTTTATCAAATGCCCTCTTATACCCATTAGCAACCTCAGCATCTCTATATGGTGCCACTCTACCTGGAATAGCAAGTACTTCTGTGCTTTAGTACCTAGGAGAAAGAGCATATGCTAGGAGGTGCAAAGGTCTGGTCATCTTGTTCCAACGATGAAGAACCATTGCTTCCACCTTTTTGTATAAGGTGTCCTCAGGATCATTCTCTCTCCTATGTATGACCTAGGATATCAAATGATGTTTATGTAAGTTATATTGATGTAAGTTATCATTATGTCAATTTTGAATTTAAATAACTCTCAATAAACAAAGATAAAGGAATGTATTAAATTTATAACTTACTATTTTTATCTTCTCCAACATTGTGTCCAAGCTATCATAGATATCCCCCAAGCATGGTTCATCAGTGTCGGCAAATCAAAGCATAGACATGATGAGATCAGTGAATTCCAACACATACTCCACACGAGTCCACCAATCATCATCTAATACCAATGCCTTCACCTTTTGGGCCCTCACTGTATTGGACTACTTCCAGATGCTCCATTGGTTACTAATAACCATTTGTGATAAGGCCTCTTTCACCTTGACAAGACGTCTCACTCTCAACACAATTGTGTGAGAGGCAAACCGGGTTTCAGCCACCTAAAACATGTTAGTAGAAAGTTAAAACATGACATAAAAATTATAAAATGATAAATGAAACTAAATAAATTATAAATTAAATTTTAAAATTTACCTTCAACAATTCCAATTTTGAGTAAGTTCTGAAAATTGCTTGTGACATATGGTGATTTGTCACAAACATTTGAATCTCCTCACCCTCATACACCTGTTTCACCCATTCTATTTCGGTGCCAATTGCCTTCATCACTAGATTGAGAGAATGGACGGTGCACGGTGTCTAAAAGATGTGATCATATCTAGCCTCTACCAAAGCACCTGCAACCTTGCAAACTTTTGCATTGTCCGTAATTACTTGGACAACATTGTGATGACCCACGGACTATGAATCAATGAGAATCTGGGCAATGAACTCTGCATTTTTTACTTCACCTTCACAGTCAACCGCCTTCAAAAACATTGACCCCTTGGGAGATACAGCAATTACATTAATTAAAGGACGGTTTTTGCAATCTTTCCATCCATCTGAAACAATAGACACACCCGTTTAAACCCAAGAATCTCTTATTGGTTTTAGTAGAGTCTCTACATTTTTTCTCTCATTTTGTAATATGGTGGTGCGCAACTTTTCATATCTAGGGCCACAGTAACCAGAAGGTGCTTCATTTATTCCTTCACACATCTCCCTAAAATAAGGTGATCTCACAAAGTTGAATGGAACACCATTTGCAAAGAGGCAACGTCCAACTTTGAGATCAGCAATATCTCTTAACTCATTTTGAAATGCCCTATCTAATGGGCCTCTCTTGCAGGGGGTGTTGTGTGGTTGTTCTACATCTTCATCCCCAGAAGGCATAGGCAAGAATGGATGTGATCTAGAGCTTAGTTGAGTGGGTGGCTGCATTGTTTTCTGTTTCCCGGTATAAGCACCTTGTTTCCCTTTTGCAACTGTTCTGTCAGCTTCTTGTTCTTTTACCAAAGCAGCTATTTGTGCAGCTGGCAATCCCTTCTTATCTCCCCCCTCACACATGTTAATCGCTTGACCCCCAGGGCCTAAAAGATGAAATTTTACTTGGGAGTAGGAGCTTCTATATTGTGTTTTGCAAAAATTACATTTCCATACATACCCCCCACCTTCGGTACATTGAGAAATTCTTGTGGTGTGTCTCCATAAAGGAGACCCTTTATCAATTTTAAATTTTTGAGATCCCTCCCCACCCACTGAGCCTTGACTACTCATTGTTGCAATCTATAACAAAAATGAAAAAAAAATACTTCAAAACTTATACAAAACTTATACTTCAAAACTTATCAAAAAACTAGAGAATATGGTTCAAATGCATACCTTAAAATACTCAAATCTGCTTCTTGGAAGGTATTTGCCACTCCACAATCGATCTCCTTCGAATACAATCACCTCACTTCAAGCTTGCAAGAATGAGAGAGAATAATAGAGAGCAAAATGAGAAATGAAATGTGTTTGGAGACTCATAAGAAGGGTCGTTTTAGGGCTATAAGCCAAAAAAACAATATAAAAATGTGTTTTTTAAGTCTTTGTTTGACTTTTTGGTCTCTTAGACCCGCGGGTCCTTGAGGATTCGCGCGAGATCCTCATGGACTCGCGCGGATCCTCCCGGGTCCGTGCCGGATCCGGGCAAGGTCCGTGCACGAACCTATGGATCCGTCTGGATCTGCGGCCTGTGGATCCACAGGTCTGTGCACGGAGCCTGCCCAGATCCAGCACGGACCAGTCTATGAATCCGGACCTGGATCCGACCCTATATGCACGAATCCGGCAACTAAGCATAATATACCACCTTCTCTAAGCTTTGATTCACCTCTGGTCTACAACGATGCCATATCCTATGGCCCATTACACCCCTCTACAATTGAGACACAAATCTTCTGTACCACACCAACAATCACTTCCCCCAGAGAAAGTTTCAGTGTTTGACATCAAAATGTCTCTGAAATCTCAATCTATTTTAAATAATCTTCCATTATTTAACAATCCAAACTGGTTGTGGCAAGCAATCGAACACAGGGCTTAATTTAAATTTGGTTACATTGTGAGCGGAAGGAACTAAGAACCAAAATACATAATATACCACCTTTGAATCACAACTGTGGAAGCAAGAGAATAAGATTTAATAAACCAATTTTGAATCACCAAAAGCATGGCCTTGGGATGGTAAATATTCACCGTACTTCCTGTTATTCCAATGTACAAATATTTATAGTTTCTTTATATTATCATATTTTAGTATAGATTAATATTAACAGAATCACTAAAAAATGGTTAAATATGTACTTTACTATTTACTTGCATTTGTTATTTCATAAAATAAAATAATATCCATCTGTTAACATTTTACTACGTTAATGTTAGTTTTTTTTCTACTACATTAATATTATTTATTTGTATTACTATTATAATATTATATATTTATATTTTTTATATCTTATCGTACAGACATACCAGTGTTCCTTACCTAATTCCAATTCAGTCACTTAGAACCCAGCTCAATGGGGCAACAAGTTCTTTTATCAGTCAAATTAACACCTTAGAAAACTCCAAAATAGTTCAAAAAGCAATAAGAGTTAAGACGGCCACCCAGAGGATCAGGAAAAGAGGATGATGCTTTCTAAAGAAATTGCACAATGGAGTGCTATTTTGTTAATGTTTCACACTGGCCAAAGGAGAAACTAGCAAGATTATTATTGCTATTCAAAAAGTTAAGACCATACAGCAGAGAATAAGTACAAAGAGGGCTTTCAAAATTCTTAAAAGACATGGTTTAAAGCAAGATCCAAAGCAGAGGGTCTCATTTATTGACACAGATGCCTCAGTTCAACCAGGATTTATTTTGAGATTAAGATTGGCATCCAGTAATGTTGTAGAATCATATACCCTATGGACGACCATGGAAGTGACTAAGGGGAAATGATCATAGAAACAACTTTAATCAGTAACACTGTCACGATTATATCATAATTCAAAAATAATGCAAGGACATAGGAACCTCTCCAGTATCATCTTTCCAAGAGTATCTGCTAGGATTAAAAACTTACCAAAATTTGTTTAATTAAAATGGGTTCTCAAATACAGGTGTAAAGAGATCATTAGGCATCGGTACTCATAAAAATGAAGCCACAAATTAAAAAAAGAGAACTATTTAGGATGAGAACCTAAGAATCCAAAAAAATGCTTTACATTGCCTTCCAGTTTGTTAAAATTGTTGTACTCAGACCGGATATAGGTCATGATGAGCCACTGCATCTTGCTGACTTTGTAAGTTTGACATCAAATTTAAGAACCGCTTTTTGCTAGTATCTAGTAGACATCAACTGTCTTGCTGTCCTGACACAAGGCATACACTCAAAGGTACTCTCATCTTTCTATTCAATCGGACAATAAGTTACTAATTCTGATATGCATCTGGGTTGCTGTCAACCCAGTAACCAACAGTCATGAGGAGATCCCTGCTTGACTAGAGGTACTGATAACTGGGTTTTTGTTTACTTACCACAAGTGAAATTTAAGGGCTTAATTTAGTTCCAGAGTAATATTAGAGGAAAGTGTAATAAAAGGTTTCTTTCTATTAAACTTAAGTTTATGATAACATCTTGCAGATTAGACATAAATTCATTATAAAAGCTCGCCTTCTGTATGTTATTAGAACAACCACAAAGATAAGATTGAATATGCTGGGTGCACAAATAAGTTGCTGCTCATGCAGATGATTGTATTACTAAACTACATTAGAGTACAGACAAAGTCCCTATGAGTATGTAGGGAGGTGTTAATCACTTTACCCAATGCAATAATAACATGATTGACAGGCTGTATAACCTAGGTATAACAAGAACAAGAAACATACACAGCAATAAAACAAATAAATACATGATACATGAATGGCATAAGCTCAATTTCCTCCACTCCCCCTCAAACACATTCCATGTGGAGGCTATATATCTGCTACAACTGGCTAACTGTTGCCAAGAATATGTCACTGTCACTGTATTTATGTGCTTAACTAACACATAAACATTTGCTGTATTAAAGCCAAAGAATGAGTGTAGTTTTCAAACCAAGTAAGAATATTATTTGCTAATATTAATCTAGCAAAAGAAACTCGTTGTTGTTCATTAATCTAACACGTTGAAATATACCTACGTTACCAGGTTTTGTATTTTGGGAGCCATCACGGTAACAAATGGAACAGGTCCAGGCATGGGCACAGATCCCTACCAAGTATGCTGTGGGCAAGGCCCTACCATCCTGGGTACCCTGTGGGTTACATCTGGGGCATATCCCCAGTGTACCAAGATGTCAGGGGTGTGCACTAAACCTACCCAGATAAGACCTGTCCATACCCATGGGAACTCACATGCATAAACTTTTTAAAAGCACCAAGAACTTTGTTAAAATGTTTATCAATTATCAAAGCAAATGGGCCCCTATTAAAGTTCTCTTTTTATTTGCTATCATCAGCCATGTCTGATACAGAACAATTCATGTGAACGAATTCTTGGCATGGATTCTTTTTTACTGCGTGGATCATTTGTCATCACTGTGTGCAGTCAATCATTGTCATTAAATTCTGAAGGTACTGCAGCTGGCAATAGGATAAATAGCGGCTTCCATATCTTGTAGTTTTCAATACTTTATTTCATTGCAAATTGAGTTCAACATGTTTTAGAGACGGATCAATCATTCAAGGAATGATTTTTGACAGTTGCATGATACATTTAAATAAAATTTATGAATAGTTTACAAAAAGTCAAAAAGAAATATTAAAAAGAATATAGGAAAGGGGGCAGTTGCAATTTAGAGAGGCCAACAATATTTTAAGTTTTTTTAAAATGTATTATTGAAAGAGCAATATCAAAAAAGGGTGATAAATATTTTGAAAAGATGTTTCATGTAACAGGGTTGTACTTTTTCAATTTGTAAATCTTTATGGTTTTGCGCAGAACCAAAGTCGGAACTTTTGAAATTCATCACATTTTGTCAGTTATAACAATAAAACAGTCAAGATTTCAAAGTTGGCATAATCTAATGAATTATTCCATTACTTATGTAGCTTCTTTTTGTAATTTATGATATAACATTGAATTATCAATTATCTTTATCACTATCAACTGTGTTTCCAATTCTTTGTGTTTAACAAATCATAGGTACACGTATAGTATGACTGTAACCAGCCATACCAAACCCAGAGAATATAACCAGCAAATTAAAAATATGCCTAAAATTGTGCCAACCAACGGTAAAGCTTCTCAGCATCTACCTCTTCTTCATGAGGTAGAATTTCAATCTTTGCCTCAACTTTGAATAGAGGTGTTACTGGAAGATTTTGCTTACTATGGGGCTGCAATTTCTCATAGGAAACTATCTGTTCTTCAGCTTAGGATCCTCTAAACAACCCCCATTTTCTACATGAGGTTTCTAGCTTCCCCATTGAGCAAGAAATGCTTGCGACATCTTCTAACAACTTGAGAAATCTTTCTTCTCCATCTAGAATTGCATAATCAAACCCTCTCAATCTGATCCAATCTCTAGGCTCTCTTGCTGCAAAAGAAATTACTATACCTTCTGGTAATGGCCATAAATCTGCAAAACTGGTCACACAAACAAATAACCACAAAATCCAAGAAAACCTGCTGGAGTGCCAATCCAATCTGTAATTAATGCAGATAGTCCACCGCATAATTCATCAAAATGAATCTTATTCAACCTTTATGTGCAATGATTGGTTAAGTCCTTGCTCCTTATGCAAAATGTAGGAAAAATAGTAATACTGTTTATTCTTGTCTAATGCTGTTAAGTACAAAATAATATGAAAGGAAGATTGTATCAACAAAGTAGGAGAGTATATAATACGCATAAGAATGTAGAAGACAATAGCACTTAACTTGGAGAATCCCTAAATGATAGAAAATTCCGAAAGAGTGAGGGATCTCCTTCTCAAGCCATTATCTCATGAGCTACTACAGCAGTTTTCTGCCTTAAAGAACCCTTCATGAAGTTCTCTTCCATAAACAACCATATCCAAAATCTAAATTGCCTATTCACAAAACATTGAAAACAACTTATTTTAGACTCATGTGCTAAAGCCACACAAGATTGATTCAAACAAAATTGCTACAAAAACACCAAGGAAATTTTCTTTACAATGAATTCTCTTGGAGGTATATGTTGGTTCTCCAACCTGCTTCCTGAAAATCCTAATAAGTAGTGAATTTCTATGCTCGAAGTTGCTAAGAGGATTGAAATGATAATCAATTCATATTAAATGTTAAACAAAGGAGAGGAATACTCCTTAAATAAGCAATTACAAGAAGATCTTTCCATAATGGAAACGATGGAGAACTAAAGACAGAAATGAAAGTTACTAAACTAACTGACTAACTTAAAAGAAAGTTACTTATATGACCATTAAATACTAAGTATTACAATATTACTTTAATACCCTCCCCTAATGGTCACTCTCCTAACTACCCTACAGAAGACTTGACATAATTTGCAAGTCATTTGGCCACAAACGCATAGAAAGCTGACTTCTCTTCAGAACACCTTGCAACATGAGCCTACTACTGAGACCCTCCTTAGTTGGATTTCTAATTAGCCAACCGCTTTCTACAAAATTTTCACATACGACCAAGAACAAGAACAACCTAAGTGCCTTCCGACCTGACGTTGGGTAACCAAGCCATCCCTCCCATTATCCAGAGACCAAAATCAACTTCTAAAAAAAACCATTTTTGTTGATAAAAAATTGGCAAAAACTGCAATTTTGCCAAAAATCCTCAAAAAAACTGCTGCAAAACAGCACCTGATTTTGTGGAAAAATCATCAAATCCTCAATGCAATGCAAGATCACACATGATTTTGTGCAAAAATTGTCATTAACATAAACTCCAGTACATTTGCAGGAACACCATTTTCCCTAGAAACTCTAGATGCGACATAGAACACTTTGGAAGAAACCATGATTTCATAGAAAATCATCAAAACATTTTGTTGAAGAGGGAAAGACACAATTTTGAGAAAAATTTGACAAAAACCTTTGTTTTGAGGAAAACTTGTAAGAACCCACAATTTAAAAAAATCGTTAAGAAACCAACAAACCCACAACAACAAAAAAAAACCACGATTTTAGAGAAAAAAATATAGCAAAACCCTTTTACAACAAAAAAACCACGAATTTTGGGGAAAGAACATGCCAATTGTCCTGAGATCAGGAAAAACAGCAACCCTCGGTCACAAGAACAAAGAACCCTTGTAGATCTTTAAAAAACTTCATTTTTTCTGGTGAAAAAACAGTAAAGAAATCTGCAGAATCCACAATTTTTGTTCAAAAAATCACCGGAAACTGAAATCCCTCAATTTTATTAAATAAAAAATTGAACCAAAAAAATTCCAAAAATTTCCTCACGAAATGTTAAAAAAAAACCACGAATAAAAACAGCTAAAAAGAACTCACGATTTTTGTTTTAAAAAAATCATGCCAAGAAACCTCTAGAAATTTAAATTTCTAGGTAATTAAACTATAAATTTTATTGGAAAAATCTGCGGAAAACTAACCTCTGTTTTGATACCATGAAATGATAATCAATCGATATTCAATGATAAAAAGAAGAAAGAAATACTCGTTAGATAAGCAATTACAATATCTTTCCATAGTGGAAATGATTGAGAACTAAAGACAATAAAATGTTACTAAACTAACTGACTGACCTAAAAGAAAATTAATTTCAGGAACATTAAATACTAAATATTACTATATTACTTTAATAAGGCTGGCCAACAAACAAGATAATAAAGTTGTCTCTCCTACACTTTAGGTTTTGCAAATGCACACTAGATTCTAAGTGAAATGCAGTAGTTTTACCATGGTGTAAAGCAGATAAAGTATTCTTATAAATTTTGCAAGGACCTACTGTATTCAGGTTATTTAAACATTCCTTATACCCTTAATGCTCTGGATTTAAATTATAAAAAATAGATTATTTATCTAATAATTTTCACTCTTAAAGTATGAGTGGGCTGGGAGGGTTTCTATCGACTAACTGATGCCTATTGAGGGAAACGCAGTCATCAAATATCGCTTCTACTTAGCATTGACAGCAACATTTCTTGTGATTCAAAACATACACCACTGCCTTGCTATAATAGGACCTCTGGGTTGTGTCTTGACTTGATACTGTTTTGCTTAATAATTCATTGTGAATACTATATTCCTCATTACCATTCATGAAATATTTGCAATACCAGTTTAATTATTGACAAAAACAAATTGGCAATTCAAGAAAGCAAATGTATATGAAGAGATTTGTAGCCCTCAGCTATTCATATCAAAGAAAAATAAAATCACAAAGGAGACGGCTGTAGAAGCAAGCATATATTAATATCATATAGCCAGAAATAAATATCAAAACAAAATGCACAGACAACACTAATTCACTGGTATATTTTCTAATAAGTATGGTATTACAGTACAGAGATTTTTCCCTCTCTGTTCCAACCCATTTTCTATAGATGAAAGATCCATCCCCTACATAGAAAAGATTACAAAGATAGTCCCCACAGATGGGGGGCACTTGTCACAAGATGAAATGCCAAAAAACAAGCAACCTCCTATGGCAAACACCAAGGGAAGTCCCATGAGATCTGCCAAAATGGAGGTTGTGAAGACCATGCTGCATTAACGGTTGTGTGGGTCCTTTCCCTCTTCCACCATTGCTTGTGAATCTGTCTTTACGATCAATTGTTGCTTTTAGGCAAAAAAATCCAATTAGGTGGTTGCAGAGCCTCAACAAACCATTAATGGTGCTGTATTTGTCAGGAGTGATGCAAGCATTAAATGTAGCTTTGGCACCATGGCCTACACTTCTTTTTCAAAGTGATGGTGTGATACAAACTCCTTTAAATTTTGTTTGAATGCCAACCATTTACGTATTTGAATGATAAAGATCAATGTCTATCACACATCCAATCTTGTGTACAATACATCCCTTTAAAACCACAATGTAAAAAGCCTCCTTAATGAAAAAGACCTGCTAGGCATCAAATTTATACTCCTGATTTATGCCTAGTGCCACCAAAGAGACATGCTAGACACTTCAATCAACAGGAGCATTGCAATTATTGGGGTGATTAATATGTGGCCCCATGATATCACAATATCTCACCATGTGCACTAAAAAATAAGGCACTGTATTTTATTACACATCACACAAATGGAAGTGGGATCCGCATTCAAAACCAAATGCAATAATAATCTGCCATTTGTCTGCCACCACATATAATACTTCAAACTGGAAAACACATCAACATTCTCTCCCAAAAGAGACAAAGCCATTATGCATCGCAAAAATGAGTGGGTCCATATTCAAAACAAAGGAGCTGAGTGATGCAATGAAATGCCACCGATTGTCCCAAGCCAACAAGAGTTTTATACTCACTCCATGACTTGCACAGGTAAGCTTTAACAAGCCAACCATAAGCCATCAACTTAGTGCAGCGACAACCAAACATTGTATGAACTAGTAGGTATGACTCTGCACTCCAGGACACTCTGTAATATACCCAAAATATGGAACAGCTTTGCAATGTACCAGACACAATAAACACCCAGAAGCACAGTGATAGACAATGTTTTTAACAGCAAGACAGCATGAAATATCAATGGGTCTCCTCGTGATAAATCTGTGTTGGGAATCACAGGGATGGATATAAATTTTCTAGATAATGATTTATTTCAAAATCTCCAGGTATGGATGTTTGCTGTCAGAAATAGGAATCTGTGATGGCTGGATTTGAATTGCCTTGGAATTTGAATTGATACTTGTTGAGGCACGCTGCTGAGAGAAGTTCCAACTGAGACAAATCCACCTTGCCTTCTGTTATTGCTGCCTTCTGTCACTGCTATTAAATTTATCGGTTCCAACTATGATCACAGAATGACCCCAATCCTAAATATGTTGCATACTGTGCCAGAGAGATGATCACAATAATATTATTTCCTTATGTTGCCGATATAGGAAATCTTCAGAAAAATTATACTTGGGTATATATATTCACACAAAGCTAAAATTATTTCCAAGCCCCAAGATTTAGCCAACAACCTTTATATTAATATATGCAACCCCTTTGGAGTGCCTGCAACCAATGATAGGCAGATTCGGATTAATAATCCTCAGACGACTATAGTCTCTTCAATAGTTTGGGACACAAATGTCTTTGCCTGACTTTAGCGGCACAGAGATATGCTGGAGATCCACGGGAAAAGCTCCAGCCAATAGGAAAGTCCCTAAAAATAATATTTGGTCTGCTGAGTGGAGGGTGTGTACTCCTGTTTTTGCCGTGTAATGGTCTGCTGTAGATACCGTTTGACTGTGTGATTGTATTTGCTGACTACTGAATATTAAGGGCAGGGTAGATTAAATTTCCTGACTATTGCTGCTGTATATTGAATATGGAGGGCTGAGTGAATATGAAGTATGCTGAATGGGTGTATTTCTTGTTGAGTCCTAACTGTGCAAGACATCAATTGCTGACTGTATATTCAAATGCTGTAGCAAACATTTCATTGTCCTTTTTCCTTTATATCTTTACTTTCTGAAAGTCGTGCCCCTTTAGAAGATTAATATATTATATTATTTCATTTATAATATATATTATATTATTAATAATACGTTATATTATATTAATAGTAGGTTATTATTTATTATTATTTACTTATTTATTATTTATTAGCATTATTATTGTTACTTGTTATTTTATTATTAATTATTATTTTATTTTATTATTAATAGAATATATTATTATATTAGTAATAGTTTGCATCATATTATTTATTAATTAAATTTTCTTATTATTATTATTTATTTAACAAAATTTTATTAATTTAATTAATAATTTATTATTAAATCTTATTCTATCAAGGACATCACAGTCTGCCCTTTCCCAAAATTGCTTGTCCTCAAGCAATGCCAATTTTATGAGTCTTTCAATGTGGGTGGCTTTTGCTACAACTCAAATTTCATCTCAACCCGCAAATGTGAATTCAATAACTCAGATTTATGAATTGCATGTTTTGTAATTTTTTTAAGTAGTTTCTCTCTTCATTCTGAAAGAAGGAACAGGGCCGTATCCTCAAATTGATTTGGATTGACCCAATGTATACCATATCTGGTCTCCACTTATGATCTCCAATATAAATTCATATCTTTGGTTCATTCTAGCTTATATTCTAGATCAATCCAAAATGGAACAATCATGGAACATACACTTGGAAATATGAAGACACGAAGCATACACAAAGTAAACACATGAATGCATGAAGATAGGGAGCATACACGAAGCAAACACATGAAAACATAGAGCAGACACATGAGTATATGTATACATAGTTCCCTTGCTTCAAAAGAGGTAGGAGCGTCCAACCAAGACTAAAACCATCTCTTAGAGTAACCAATCCACAAGGGGTAGGAGCATCCAACCAGGACCAGAACCATCCCTTGGAGTAACTAATCCACAAGAGGTAAGGAGCGTCCAACCAGGACCAAAACCATCTCTTGAAGTAACCAATCCACAAGGGGTAGGAGCGTCCAACCAGGACCAGAACCATCTCTTGGAGTAACCAATCCACAAGGGGTAGGAGCGCCCAACCAGAACCAAAACCATCCCTTGGAGTAACTAATCCACAAGAGGTAGGAGCGTCCAACTAGGACCAGAACCATCTCTTGGAGTAAGGAATCCACAAGGGGTAAGAGCATCCAACTAGGACCAGAACCATCCCTTGGAGTAACTAATCCGCAAGAGGTAGGAGCGTCCAACCAAGACTAGAACCATCCCTCAGAGTAATCTAACCAACTAGGTTAGAAACTTAATTATTTGATGTATCAAATTCCATGCTTTATATAATGTTTCTTATGGAAAATTTCAATTTGACACATTACAATTGTGTTGGATAATTTGCAAGGAAGTTGTAATCCCTAGATTTATTCCTCCATAAAGCTCCATTTGTTTGTTGTCTCCTCTTCATTTGATTGGGTGATGTTAAGACTTCCTTCATCGTACCTTGTTTTCTTGTGTAGGTTTTCTTTTCCCTCTAGGCTTGGCTTGTCTTCCCACATTTATGCCTTGGCTCCCATCTCTCTTTACATCTAAAACACATGTTTTACTACTTGAGATCCCTTGGATTACATGTGTCCATGCCTCCACTCATCTCCGCACTTGTAACATACTTTTTCTCCTTTATTCTTGTCATACTCACAAATGTGTCCCGGTTTTCACTTTTATTTGCAACGGAAACACAGACTCTCCCTACTTGTATCACATCTATCTTTATGATTTTCTTTATTGTAAAATGTTCTATCTTTAGATGTCATGTGTTTGGAATTCCCCCTTCCACCTGTTTGGGCATAATCAAGACAAGTGGCCTTAAGGATCGCTTCTTTGAGTGTAGGAGGGTCCAAGACACTCACCAATCCTCTTATGTTGTTCGACAACCCTTCTACAAATATGTAAGTGAGTTTTTCATTGGATATTTTGGGGACCATAACGAATAACCTCTGGAATTCTGCAATGTAGTCTTCAAGAGTTCATCTTTGCCTTATCCTTGTTAACTCCTTAAAGTGTTTTTGGGGGAGGATCTGATCAAATCTTTCAACAAGTCTTCTTTTGAAAACATCGTAGGTCTTTATATTTTTGTGCTCTTGGGTAATTAAGCCATGGTGCCACCAATCATGTGGTACTCCTCACAACTGTAATACTTCAAATGTGATGGCATCTTTCTCTGTCATCGGGCAAAGATTGAGGTATGTTTCTAGTTTTTGCAACCATGCTTGTGCTGTAACCTTTCCTGATCCATCAAAGTTAGGAGTGCTTAGCTTCCCTATATTGTTTTGAATATCTTGGTTTGGGTGGTTATTTCTTCTTCTAGAAACGGATTTCATCTTGCCTCCACAAAATGCCTCGAAGGAGATGCTCCTTTTTGTCTCGGGATCAAGTCTAGCATATTCTATGCCAAGTTCTCCCATGTTTGGATCATTAACTTCTCCATCTTCCCTTGCAGACCTTTCCCTAAGTATGAAGGGTGGTAAGGATGCTCCCAAGGTTGTTCTTGAGGTGGCCTCATCATTATCACTTCTTGATTGGCTAGAGTTTGTATTCCCACCATTCCCTTGGTTGGTCCTTAAGGTATTGGTTATGATTTGTAGCGCTTGGAGCATGGCTTCATTTGCTTTCTCATTTCTTTCCATGAAAGCCCTCAATTCTTGTTCCATTTGAAGATTTTTTGTATTGTTTTGGGATGTAGCTTTCCTCTTTTCCCTTTATTGGGCCCTAATTGCTCCTTGGCTAAGTTGCATCAACTAGTTCTCCTCAGGATGACAGGAACATGCTCTAATACCACTGTAATGAACCCAAAATATGGAAGAGTTTTGCAATGTGCCAGACACAATAAACACCCAGAAGCACAATGATAGACAATGTATATTTCAAAATTCAAAGAACATCGCCAATGTTTATAACAGCGAGACAGCATGAAATATCAATGGATCTCCTCACGATAACTCTTTGCATTGGGAATCGCAAAGATGGATATACTTTTTTTCTAGATAATGATTTATTTCAGAATCTCTGGGTCTGGGTGTTTGCTGTCAGAAATATGAATTTGTGATGGCTGGATTTGAATTGCCTTGGAATTTGAATTGATACTTGTTGAGGCCCGTTGTTGAGAGAAGTTCCAACTGAAACAAATCCACATTGCCTTTTGATATTGCTGCCTTCTGTCACTGGTATTAAATTTATCAGTCCCAACTATCATCACAGAATGACCCCAAACCTACATTTGTTGCATACTGTGCCAGAGATATGGTCACAGTAATATTATTTCCTTAGTTGCCAATATAGGAAATCTTCAGATTTATACTGGGTATATTCACAGGAAAGCTAAAATTATTTTCAAGCCCCAAGATTTAGCCAACAACCTTTATATTAATATCTGCAACCCTTTTGAGTGCCTACGGCCAATTATAGGCAGATTCGAATTAATAATCCTCAGACGACTATAGTCTCTTCAATAGTTTGGGACGTGTTGTGAGGTTTTCACACCATCGCCCCATTGCAAATGGGGACCCCCTTTTTCAGTAGGGATAGTTGTCTTAAGTGGTTGTGGTTGGTAGCAATTTTCAAGTCTCCAAGTTGAGGAAGTGATTTTGAGCAATTTTGGCCTGCTGGGAAGTCAAGTCTATCTGAGATGTAAGCGAAAGTTGAGCTAAGCTAGTCATGGAGATGGGAGTTGAAACCAAGCGGTTTGTAAAGAAATGAGTTAGAATCATTAGAAAATCCTTGTTCCAGCTTCAATTTGACCTTAGAAAGCCAAGATTGTTAAGATATAGCTTCATTTGTATTTTATATATATATATATATATATATATATATATATATATATATATATATATTATACACTATGGTTAATGAAGTATTATGATATATATATATATATATATATATATATATATATTATATTATAATATTATTATTATTATATTATTGATATAATAATAATAATATTATAAAACAGTAATATCATTCACGATGGAATTATACCCTGTCGGCTGATTAATAATACTTAAGCGAATATATATCAGTCGCTTGTTAACACAAGCAACTGTTGTTAACAGCCGACTGCTAACAACAGCCGACTGTTGTGTTAACAACCGACTGCTAACTAATGCACGGGTTGTTAAAGTCACAGGCCGCTCATCGTGAGGAGTCACGATCTCTCAGAGACGTGACTTATCACAAGATATATATATCGCATATCTGCAGTGAAATCGATAATCAATCAATAAAAGTGGTCATTGCATAATCGATCTCACTGCAGCAAGTTATATTCATCAGTTCTATAGCATATATATATAAACAGTATAATATCAGTAGTATTATATGTTCTCAGTGATATTATCAATATAATATATTCCCAAGATCTGATTTCCTAACAAAGATAGGTTGTGGGAGTTAGCCATGTTGAAAGCTTGCTGAATCCTGAAATTTGGCCAAATCTGGAATTTTTTGAAAACCCCCAAAATCTAGAATCTTTGTTTTTACTCCTATGAAGTTGAAACCTATCTCAAACATCCTGACAGTATTTATACAAATATAACTTAATGTATAAGAAAGGAAATAACTTATACTTAGATGTTATATTTGTATATATCCTCCCGCCTCCTGAGCTAAAAAAATGACTAAGTCTAAGAGAAGGGGGGGTGATTGTGTACATAGGGAATTCTGGTCGGAAATCCTATGATTAGAGGATTTCCGCCATGGAAATTCCTCTATCAAAGGAATCTCTGCCCACCCTTAAATCATCCATTTTTGTTGTGATTTGATGTTTGAAAGAGGATAAAGGACTTAAATGATCAAATTGGTGAAGCATTGAGACAAGTAATAATTTAGAGGACTGCTAAATGGGTGGCAGAATTCCTCTGTATACAGGAACTCCGCCCATGGAATCCTTGGTTTTTGAAATTTCCGCCCAGCCTAGGGTCTCAAGTATTGATGCAAATTGAAGTGCTTGGAGGAGTGGGGACTGCAATTGAGAATTAAATTGATGAGATGGCCAAGTTGAGAACATTTTTTTGAGGCAAGTCTGTGAGCACAGGACATACTGGCGGAAATCCTCTGATTTGAGGAATTCCGCCAGCATTTACCCTCCCTCAAATTTTGAAAATTCTCCCTCTAAGAGTGTAATTCTGATGCAAAACTCTGACTTCAAACTCAGTCGTGTTGGAGGAAGAGCGAATTGAATGAAGAGCTCTGTTAAACGATGAAGTGAGAAATGTTTTTGTTGATAGGCTGAACTGTAGGAGGTGGCGGAGTTCCTGAGATTTCGAGATTTCTGCCCTCAAAATCCTCAAAAATTGAAATTTACGCCCCCAAGACATGCTCACAATTTGATCAAGGTGACTGATCAAGGCCGGCAAGGAGTGAATTAGGAGGAAATCTGCCAAGTTGTGTTGAGAAAACAAGATTACGGCGTTGTAACGTAAACAAGGAGAGACCAAAAGCTGGTGGAAATCCTCTAATCCTAAAATTCCTATAAAGTCCAAAATTCTGCCCTTAGCATTTGAGGTCTTAGCCAAGTCAAGTTGATCATGGGGAAGTTTGAAATTGGTAAAAAGGGACTAGTGTTTGGATCTAAGAAGAGATCTTGCCAAGATAGCTAAATGATCCTTGGCGGAAATCCTCTGATTAGAGTATTTCCGCCCCGAAAAGTCCTCTAAATTTAAGACCTCCACCCCAAGTTGAAACCTCGCCAAACAACGTGAAGAGGGGCGATTTAATTAATGAGTGTTAAAACATTTAAATCATTCAAGTTCTTGATATGGTCGGCCTAGGCAGGCTAAAGGAGATTAAATAAAACATTTTTTTTTTCTTATTGGCCTAGTTGTACCAAGTCAGCCTATCTAGGTAGTCACATCCCTTCAGCACCCAAACACCTATATAAAGAGGCAAAAGGAAATTCATTTTATCCTCATTCCAAAATCAATCTGCCTCTACATTAGGCTAGCGAAATTCCTGAGTTTGTGGCAGCAAATTGTTCCTATCAGCAGCAACTTATAGGCAGCAGGTTAGTCTCAGATTGGCAGTGAATTAATCCCAGATTTGCAGCGAGCCTAGTCTTTTAACAGGACTGCGAGTTATCTCCAAAGAGCTGAGGCGACATGAAATTTGGTAGATCTGATTTGATTGTTCCGGATGTCAAATTATAAAATCAGGCCTAATCTGAAAGCATATCCTTGCTAAATCATAAGATGTTAAGTCTTATTCCATGTTGCTTATCAATCTTGAGAAATTGATGCCTCTTCCTCTCTTGTTTGCAGGGAAAATCATTGAAGGAGTTGGCTGATAAGAGAACAAGGAGACTTCAAGAAGGCGGCCTAAATTCAAGATTTCAAGACTCCAAGCATGCTTCACGAAGAAAAGCTCAAGAGCTCAAACTCGAGTCACCCAAATCAGATGATAAAGGACAAATCAAGCCATCAAGGAACAAATTAGAAGATGAAGATCAAATGATGAGGTTCAAGTCGAGTTATCCAAACATAAACTCAAATCAAGATCAAGGCAAGTTCAACCACATAGGGACATCATTGAGAAATTTGGAGATGAGGATCAAGTGCAATCAAATTCGAGTTCACAAAGGCAACCAAATTCAAATCAAGATAACAAATCCATGTTTGCCAATTCAAGCCAAGCTATGAGAAAAGTTAAGGGAATGGAGAAGACTCGAAGGAGGAAGCAATTCGAAAGCATGTTCCATCACCATTATCATCAAGGAATTGAAGTGTTAATCAAGAGTTACTTTCTAACAATCGAACAAGAAATATTTGCAGTTTTAACAAATATATTCCACAAGCTAGGATTCAAAGCACATGTTCTCAAATGGATCTACAAGATAAGGATGGTGAGGTGGCACCTAGTTGTCTACTCCAATCAAAAAATTCCAATTTCAAGCACAAGCAATCAAATCATGCCAAGTGTCCTATTTTCTCATTGGTTGGAAAAATCATTGTAATTTTCTCATTGACCAAAGAATTGGTGCCCTCCTGTAATTGGTTGTAAATTTGGCAACCCTAATTAGGGTTTGTGGGGATCAATCCTAGCCCTTGATCTTCAATCGATCTTGGCCCTTCATTTATTTGAACATCTATAAAAGGCCAAGGCCTCCTCATTTGTAAGGGTTAGTTAGTGGAGTTAGAAGCTAGAGAGCTATTAGTTTAGGAGATTAGATTAGGCTAGCTAAGGGAGACTTTTGATCAAATTGTTGTTATGATACTATCTAAGGAATTGATAATTGATTGTTGGTTCTTCATGGTGAATTACTTAATGTTGCTTTGAAGTGTTGCATGGTTTCCTCAATCTTTCAATTGGAGTAGATTTATTTTCATGTTGAAGTAGTTAGTTGGATGAAAGTAGTTGTGGATGTTTACTTGATTGACTCGACAAATCCGGGCCACTAGCCTCTTGCTGATTGTAAGTGTGCCTTGTGTGGTTAGCCGATGATTGAAAGCACTTAACTTCAATTGATATTTAATCTTTAGTTTGCATCCATTTGATGGGATTGGAGAGGAGATATCGATTTGAAAACTATGAGTGTTCCTTAGAAGCTTGCACTAGGTGGGTGGAGTCACTGATGGAGTCACTGATTAAGCTACATCTAGTAGAGTCCGAGTCATCCATGATTCCTTACATTCATGGTTAGAAATAAAGTATAAATTAAGTTTGAGTTGAAGTGGAAAAGTTGAAGACCAAAATTATATTTTCATTGCACATTGTGAAACCAAATCTTTAGAAGTGCAAGCAATTGACAAGTCTTGAATGATCTAGCATAAGTCCCCTAAGTGATAACCAGCAATCACATCATTTCAACTAAGCGAGTGTCCACAATTGAAAGAACCTTGAAGTCATTTCAAGATCTTACTTTGCAAGCTTAGCATGAGAGATGACCTTATTCAAGAGAGGATTGAGTATCTAAGTGTTTCACCTTGAAACATTGGGGTATTTGATTCTGCATGTTGTAGTGGAACAAACCTCACATCAACAGGACACAAATATGTATTTGCCTGATTTTAGCGTCACAGAGATATGCTGGAGATCCACGGAAAAGCTCCAGCCAATAGGAAAGTCCCTAAAAATAATATTTGGTCTGCTGAGTGGAGGGTGCGTGCTCCTATTTTTTGCAGTGTAATAGTCTGCTGTAGATACCGCTTGACTGTGTGATTGTATTTACTGACTACTGAATATTAATGGCTGGATAGATTAAGTTTCCTGACTATCGCTGCTGTGTATTGAATATGGATGGCTGATTGAATATGAAGTATGCTGATTCAGTGTATTTCTTGTTGAGTCCTCCTAACTGTGCAAGACATCAATTGCTGACTGTATATTCAAATGCTGTACCAAATGTTCATTGTCCTTTTTAGCTTTATATCTTTACTTTCCAAAAGCCGAGCCCCTTTGGAAGATTAATATATTATATTATTAATTTATAATATATATTATATTATTAATAATAAATCATATTATATTAATAATAGGTTATTATTTATTATAATTTATTTATTTATTTATATTTATAATTCAATTTTATTGACTACTATAATAATATATTATAATATTATATTTTATTATTTATTATTATTTATTAGCATTATTATTGTTACTTGTTATTTTATTATTAATTATTAATTTATTATGTTATTCATTATAACCTAAGTTGCCGGTATGGATGCGGGTTTGAGATTCAGGATCGAAATTCGTCCAAAAAAATTTTGAATTGGGTTCGGATTCGTTTTGGGTTCGTCCGTACAAGATTTTTTTTTTAAAATAAAAATGTGTATACATATGCAGCAGCAAATAAGTTTATACACAAATGGAGGCAAGAAGTTTTTTATTTCATTCACAAATGCACAAATGACATATAAAACAACCCTTTTGGTCTTTTTAGTGGTCACTTTTAGGGTTGGAGGGTCGAATAGACCTAAGTTGGCAAAATCGCTTTATGAAAAAGTCAAAGAAATTGACATTTTCAGTCAAATTCGCCCCAAATTCATTTTGGGTTCCTCTGTCTAAATCAAAAGTCTTCCAAATTCGTCCAAAACTCTTACAAGGTCCTTTTGAGAAAATTTTGAGCGAATTTGAACCGAATCCGACTTTGCAGCAAACCGAGTCTCGAATTCCACCTTCCAGGAGCGAATATGGTAACTTAGATTATAACAATATATTATTTGAATTTATTGTTAATAGATGATATAATTAATAATATTTATTATATTAATAATAGATTGCATTATATTATTTATTAATCAAATTTTCTTATTATTATTTATTTAATTAAATTTTATTATTTAATTAATTATTTATTATTAAATCCTATTCTATCATGGGCATCCCACACTCGGCATGATATTGCTAGCTCTAAGTTTTAGCACAATATTTCAAATAAAAACCGCAATGTGAAGGATCCTCACAATGTGCAATAGGAAATTGACACATGGAATACCAACAGGGTCTTAAAGCTGCGATATGACCATGACTAGAAATTAAAAGATAATACATGTGCAGTCAAACACCTATAAGAATAAGTGAAAGCTAGGGGACAATAAGACTATAAAATTCAAGGGGATCAAGTTATAAACTTCAGTGCTTAGACCTAGAAAACCAGTCAACATTAAAATAGAAGAATACAGCTACAACATTATCAAAGGGCTAAAACACAAAAAGAATCTAGGGTTCTAGTCATTAAATAAGAAAGAAAAATCCTTGTGAACTAGAAAGGCCAAAACCATAAGGATATCACTGGAAAAATTGAAACATCAAAACAATATTTATGAGCATGAGTCACAAGAAACATCAACAAGAAGCTCAAGAGTCTTCAAAAAATGAAACACTTGAAGTTGGAACAGTTTAAGCAGCACTTGAATCCATCTATGATGACCTGTCGCATAATGATGAATTTAGTAGCAGATGAAAAATTCTATAGTAGAAAAAATCTCTCTCAAGATTGACTAGGAATACCAAAAGATAATTAGATTTTCAATGAATCATGATTTATCAAGATATCAGAAAATGTTAATAATTTCATTAAAATATAGGAAAAAATCTGTTTTTCAATTTCATGACAATTGGGAATTAAATTGCAATTTTCCAGATAAATCAGGATTAAATTGCAATTTCTGATAAATCACAGTTTTGCAAATAAAATCAGCATTACATCACAATTTCTAATCAAATCAAAAAAAATTCATGATTTTCTTGCACCTCAGGGTTCATGCTTGAGCCTACAAAAAAATCAGCAATCTGAATCAGATAACATTACCAACCAGTCCGAACCATTTTCACACAAATAATGTTCTTCACCAGTTAGTCAGCAGAGATCCTCCCAAAAAGTTGAGCCATTGTCAATGCAAAGTAGAGGTAAAACACTCAGGTCTTCTCTGTAGCAAAATATAGGAGATCCTAAAGAGAGAGTCATGGCAAGAGGAGAGCCAACCAAACACACAGAAACATAGAAGACACAACCACAGGAGCTCAGTCCAGGGAATGGAAGCAAAATGAAGAGGGGCATCCAGAAATGCTCTCTTTGGCACAAAAAAGCATAGAAAGTTTAGTGAAGACAAATTCTTAAGAACCAATTGATGGTATTGACAATTAATGCTATAGAAAGGAAAAGAAGAGCTCTATTATAATCTCCTGAACCCCTTTTGGATGCTATCCAACTGCAAACCACTTTAGTTGATTGTGTTATTGACAATATTAAACTTTTATCAGTTAAGTTATTTTAACCATTACTGATTTATATTGATTATTTGATAAAGTTTAAATCCAAGTATATCGTCCTTTCAAATATTTGTGGATCTCAGTTGGTACCATTTCATACCTAATGTATGAATAGAAATTTAAACACTTACAATAAGAAAATGTGAGAATCACCAGCACGCAAAAAGGCACAAAATTACCCCTCGTAAATAAGAAAATCATCTACAAATGAATGAGAAAATCATCCACAGGAAAGACACCCCTGAAAAGTTCAGCATAAGAGTGAAAACAACCTACCAAAATACACACAAAATTGCCTTTCCAAATATTTGTGAATTCAGCTAGAAAACTCGGTCAACAGACCTTAAGAATGCGTGGGACAGAGACAATTCAAAGCAAAAATTTAGAAAACATACAAGTAAGGTTTCTAAATCATTGTTTACAGTCTGAAATTTCACAACATGCTATGTACTTTTTGGTTGTACATGGTATGATTTAGGGGAAGGAGCATATTTTTTCAATTTTGGCCACATACATGTCATAATTCCCAACCATGCAAATAGCCAACCAACGCATCTATTACAAAGAAAATGCAAAAAGATAATGCAAATATTCTATTGTAACTGGAAAGTCATCTGAGTTTCACAATGCCAATGACAGATATTAAGTTTTCAGATCATACCTCGGCAGCTGATTCAAAATCAAAGAGATCAAGTTCTTGCCCTAACTCCACATGGTCTTTGACAGGAAACCGGAATTCGTGTTTACTTCCTATCTGCACATAAATCATAACATGTTAGCATCTTGTGTTACAATATTTCAACTATGTCAATGAAACCAGACAAGTGTTTGCACCATTTTTCTCACTGAAGCCACATCCTCCCCTCCAATCGGGACACCTGGATGAGTAAGGTTTGGTATCAATAGTGCTTCTTGCTGAAGTTTATCCATTAGTTTTGCAAGATCATCTTCTAGTGCTGCAAGGCTGTCCTTCAGGCGCTTTCCTGCAGATATGCACACTGTCAGTCAAAACTGCGCTATCTTGTGCTTAAATGCCATAGAACTATAGTTAGCCTACAAACAAAAGAGTTAACAGTTTATTATACGAAAAGCAATACATATACCTTCTTCTATTAGTTTTGTATGGTCTGAAGGATCAAGTTTGCCTTTCATCTTATTTGCAACTGCATTCCTCTCAGCTCGCAGGCTTTGTACTTCCTGCCATCTGTTACTGAAAATAAGTATATTGTCTGTCGATACAATGCCTATGAATATTTACTCAGATCTATTGCTCATTCCTATGAATATTTACTCCATGATTTCAAGTGAACATTTATGTTTTAAAGTAGCAAATATCATGGGTAAAGTAAGTTTATGTGCTACTTTTTATGGTTGCAAAATATAAAGACTGTATTCAGTTGTACAGTGGTTTTGGGCAGCTCACTAGCACTATATGACAAAATAAGATACACTAGTAAAGCTGACGAGGACATCCTGTGAAGTTAGACATTAACTATGGTCCATACACGTGGGTTAATTAATATAAAGTAAAAATAAATGAAAGTCGTATAAATAGGAGAAACAAAGTAGTTGGCAGCTGTAACAGATGTAAATTACAGATAAAACTAAATCAAAAAGTAGAAGAACAGCTAGAACAACTGTAAAGGGTAGAAGAATGCAATGAATTAAGAAGTGACAGACAGTTGGAATGAATGTTAAAAATATACAGAAATAAGTAAAAACAAACGCTGAGGATTATTAAATGTTGTGGTAAGATTTTTAGCTTATATACATATGCTTCTCCCAAATATATGTTGACATAGAAACACACAGTAATGGAATCATATGAATTGGTATCACAGTCTAATGATTGCACCTTCCATTTCTAAAAAATTTATATTTCAGACTACTTGGCATTTGATATACTCCTTGAATATATCCAGCACACCACCTAACAATCAGGCCCTTTCCATTTCTCAGATTTTCTGTTTGTTTTAAAACTTTATACTTAAGCTCAGAAATCTGAGTCCTCTTCCTAGAGAGAAGGTATACATCAATGTGCCAGTGTATTAGATTCCAGGTTGCTCACAGAGGCCTTCCTGATTGAACATTTCAAGTTTCAAAACCAATAGTCAATTTTCTGGTTACAAAATTCTGCTGTCAAAATCTGCAGACAATTTTCTGGTATCAAAATCGGCATGCAATTTTCCGCTGCCAAGGCCAATTGCTCTTCTATAGAAAGCTCGTTGGTAACTTCTCTTATACTGGTTATGCTCTTCTCAGCTCACTAGTTAAAAGGATCCGGCATGGAGCCCATAGGCTGCTTCAGTATTTCAGCATTTGAAAAAGCTTTTTTGCTCTGCTCCAATCTTGATCTTCCCAACTTGCAAAAACATGTGAGCCTAAGAAAAGATGCTTCCCAATAGGCAATAGGCATGGTAGATAAGCAACAAGAGCATCCAGTGGCATATCATTCTAAAGCATTCTCACAATCTAAGCTAAATTACACTACGACCAAGAATTCAATGCCTAGGTCCAAGTACTTAAGCAGTGGTGTCACTATCTTTGTAGTGTGGAAGTATTTCTGCATGCCAATCACCAGCCCCTTTAGTTTGTGAACTCCCAGTCTAAGATTCAAGAACATTATCATCTAAAGGGGCCATATTACATTCAATAATGTTTCAATTGGCAAAAAATATAGGGGGGTTGTCACCAACAAAGTGGCAGACCTTAATCTTCCGCATCCTCAAAACTCTTAGCAATTTGAATGCTCAATATAATGAGTGGAAATCTCTTCACTGCATGGATAGCCGAATTCTCTGAGACATCCTAGCTTTAGGAAATCTTAGAGGGGAACCAAACAGCTTTCCTTGACTAAAATTTTTGGATGGTCTGTTATACAAATTCAGTCAGCTTTGTGCCACCACAGACCATTCTTGCCAACTTTAGATGTAATAAGTTGACCATCTTCTTACAGTGGTCATATGGTGTCAAGAAGATCTTCCAGCACCTTCAATGGACCAGCCTCCAATGCACAAGTAGACTTGTGATTACATCAGTTGGTGCTCTCAGTGTGATCAGTCTAAACCTTCAAATCTAAGGCTTGGATTATATCAACAATTGCCAGTAGCTTCTAGACAATGGAAAACTATTTCAGTTGAGTTCATTAGTAATTTGTTTACTAGCCCCAACAACAACACAACTGTACATTTGTGGTTCTTTACCAGTTTTCAAAATAGCTATCTGTATGCCATTATCCAAGAGAATGCATGCTTCACAAACTGCGAACTCGTTCTTCAAGCATGTTCAAAATAATTTCAGGTTGTCAATCACTATCATTTCCAGATTGTGACTCATATGTCTTAGGTCAGTTTTGACAATCATTGTAGAAGCTTCTGGATTGTCAATTGTGCTCCTTTGCTTCCTTCCATTCACAGACTGGTGGAAAAACTGAGGATCTTAATTGCACTTTAGTCCATACTCTCCACATTTCTTACCATATGATTAGGCAATCAGACACCTGTTTGCATGACATTCAACATAGCTACAATCTGCAACCGATTTGCTCATGTTTTGACAGCATTCTCCTTTCAAAGTCATTTATGGCTTCCAACCTTTGATGCACTATGAGATTCCAAATTTTTGCCAATTCTAAATACAACCCACCATCAAAAGTAGTAAGACAAAGTTTTCGTCTTTGTGCAGAATTTAGCCAAGCTGCATAGAAAGATTCAAGACAATCTTCAACACATGCAAGCCTAATTCAAGGCATTTAATGACCACATTGAGTGCCTTGCTTCTTTTGAGTTAATCATATTTAACTTCACTTGGATATGTAGTTAATGTGCATCTGACTGTGTTTATTTACTTGTCAGCTTGTGGTAGTTATTAGGTGGCAATTGTTAGCAGTTGTCAAAAGCTGTGTTCTACTTGGCCAATTGTTGGGTTGTTTAAATAGACTTTGTGTAGTCAAGGAAAGTAATCTAATCCTTGGTTGATCATCCCTAGTCTACTTTTGTGTAAGCACTTCACATGAATAAAGATATATAAATGTTACTCTATCTGATATTAATATTTATAGTCATTCACGCAAGTACCAGCCTTTTCAAATAAAGGACTAAGCATTGGCATTGTTGTCTTAAAGAAGTCATGTCCAATTTAAGACATTGATGCCATTAGACCCCAACAAAGACAGGAAAAGACCACAACATAGTCAAGACCAAGAGATCAAACAATCTTTAATGCTCTTGGAGCAAAGAGAGTGAAGATAACTTAGGGAAGTAGCCAAAGAGACTCCATTAGTGCAAATTCAAAGTCAAAGACAAACACCAAGCAAACGTTGGAGTAGGTGTGTACATTGGAGTCAAAGTCAGGCAAAAACATCAAAACATTCAACCTGCTACAAACGACCATAGACAGAGAGAATGGATTAAGATAGCTAGACATCTCCCCTCACCTGAAGAAGTATGCATCATTCTTATAAACCAAGTTCAATTGGAGGAAATACATAAATCCCTCGAGTGTTAAACAGAGTCAACTGACCTCTTGGTAGACAAGGGTCAAGAAGAGCACGAGAAAAATCTTTGAGGCATCAAAGAATTGCTTATCGAAGACAAAAACAGGCCTAAGACACTTGAATTTGTAGCAGATCTAGTGGTGTCCAGACTGCCAGGGTCTTTAAATGGTCGAGGATTTGGACATTTCTAAAGATGCCCAACGAGCAAAGGAATGTCTTGACCAGAACTTCCAAAGGAGGTGCTTTCAAGTACTACACACGTCAAAAAATTCTGACCCCCCCCACTACAAGTTCCAATGTCGATTGCCAAATTTAGTGGATATGGATCTGAATTTACTCAATGGCATTGTAAATACTATATTACTATATGGAGGCAAATAGGCAAATGTACCGATATTGGTTAAATTGCTTTCCAACCACACTAGGGAGGTGGCAATATATTGGTGTATAGAGTCTAGACCTTCATCATACAAAGGAAGTAACGTGACAAAGACTAGAGAAAGTATTTAAACAAAAATTAAAATTATTATAGGATGATAAAGAAATCTATGCTGCTTGACAAAGTGAGCACAAAAACATTCGAGCCTAATAATAGGGGCTCAAGGGTTTAATCAACTGATTGGAAAGGAAACCAATGGATGGGCTAAAGAATGATGGTTTTTGTAAGGGTCGATAACCTCAATTCAAATGAAAATAAAGATGATTGCTCAATCATAAAAGTAGGCATACAATTAAACCAATCATAGTTACCAAAAGATGCATCTCTGGACCCCTGGGACGCGTCCTCAGGACAAGGTCACATCTCTGGTCTTAGAATCATCTGCAGCAATGGTTGGGGGCTTACTACTCAGGGTGCGATGTCTCCCGACAACTCCAAGTCTCCCGTGCAGATTTTTAATGTCTCCCACACTAAAAATAGATTTCAGAGCTTCCCATCTCTAGAGTGATGTGTTTCAATTTCAAATCGAAGCCACATTTAGTAAGTTAAAGCCTTTACACAAATGGATTACAAGAAACATAAGTCCTATTGGTGGTGTCATTTCAAAGAAGGCATAAGTCCAATCCAGAACATTCTCAATCAAATTGAAGTTTGGAAATTGACAAGGTCAAATGTGGACAACTTTCAAACAGAGATTTTATTATTAGAAATTTAGGCTTAGGCTTTTGGTTCGCCCTAGACTTCTCCTTTAATTGATTTTTGGCCAGTCAAAATATATTTTTACTATTAGAAATTTAGGTTTTGGTTCTGGTTTTCAAAGTTCTATGTCATGAAATTTCCTGGAAATTATTAATTATTAAAAACAGTTGGTGTCTTCAAGTACCCCCCCCCTCTCCTATTTTAAAAATTTGTCTTACCGGTACCGATACCGGTCTCTAAGTACCCACATCTCCCGATAACATCTCCCGGTCTCAATCAAATTGAAGTGTGGAAATTGACACAGTCAAATGTGGACAAATTTCAAACAGAGATTTTATTATTAGAAATCTAGGCTTAGGCTTTTGGTTTGCCGTAGACTTCTCCTTTGATTGATTTTTGGCCAGTCAAAATATATTTTTATTATTAGAAATTTAGGTTTCGGTTCTTGTTTTCAAAGTTCTCTGTCATGAAATTTCCTGGGAATTATTAATTATTAAAAACAATTGGTGTCTTCAAGTATCCCCCTCTCCTATTATAAGAATTTGTCTTACCCGTACCAATACCGGTCTCCAAGTACCCACGTCTCCCGATAACCTTGATCCCAATTCAAGTGATACTGAATTTGGATCCCTCCAAGCCCTTTGAAGAGACACGTATAGAATGATGAAAGAACTAAAGGAGACATGAGAAGGTAAAAAACTCTAGTGTACTAATTGTAAATAAAAAGCTACACAAAACTAATTGTCCTAAAAAGCCATTTTGTGATATATGCCAACTGCCAAGTTATTAGTCAATGATAAGAGATTTCCACAATAAATGATATCAAGAAATAGTAGGTTCTGGATTAAATTGTGTGCCAAGTTATTAGTCACTCAATTAAGGATAGTCCCTACAATTTGAAAAGTAAGAGTACACAAGTACTATTTACATAAGGAGAGCAATCCATTCCACTAAAGCCACAAAAATAACAAGAACACATCTTCAATGGCTATCAAAATCAAAGAGGAGGACAGAGTCCGATATAGTATGAATCTAAAGGTCACCTCACAATACAATGACGACTATGTAGTGAATGGGGACACTTTGCAAGGGAGTACCACAAAAACTAGAATTATGGAACTAAATGTAAATGTTGCATACTTAGAGATCATGATGATGCTAGTTGTTCAGAAACCGAAGGCAGACATCAATATAATTGATGTATAGAGAAATAACAAAGTACTGATATTTATTCAAGGCCACAAATAAGGTTGTGTACTTAATTCATGTATCAAAAAAGAAAGACCTCATAGAGCGAGAATCAAGGAGGAGCATGCTATGGATAATGAATGTCACCACTTAAACACAACTGCACGTATGATTATAAATCGATCCTAATTCAATAAAGGCAAGTACTTTGAACCATAGTTGAAATACACAGAGATTCTTGCCGGGCATACAAGTACTCACCTGCCAAAAATGGCAGCCAATAACTTGCAGTAAAACTTGCCAGCATTTTTCTGTTAAACTCGTAGCAATTTGCATCAAAAATCACCAAAATTGGCCAATAAAGACATAAAAGTGATTTTTTTCAAAAAGCTTAAATTTTTTGATAGCCCATTTGATGCATTTTTCAAAGCAATAGAAGAGGTTTTCTATGCGCAACCTAGGGAGCATCGGTGTGAATAAAAGCCAATGCTTTTGAGTCTGTTCAATTTCGATTGATGTTTTGTGTGTGTATATAATATTTTAAAAGATTTCTATATACTTTTTTACAATTATTTTTGTGTATATATATATATATACACACATGTATGTATATATATATATATATATATATGTATATATGTATATACATATATACATATATATGTATTTATACATATACATGTATATATACATATATACATGTATATATACATATACATGTCTATATACATGTATATGTATATATACATGTATATGTATATATACATGTATACATGTATATATACATGTATATGTATATATACATATACATGTATATAGACATGTATATGTATATATACATGTATATATGTATATATACATATATATACACATGTATGTCATATATATACATATATATGTATATATATATCTACATATGTATGTATACATATATATATATCTATAAAAGATTTCTAGAAAAATATTTTATTTTTAAAAAAATTTAATCAACAAATCTTCTTCCTCATGGCGGAGCAGAGGACCTAGCAGGGGTTTCGCAGGCATCCACGCTTGCAATACAGAGGAGGCATACAAAATGGATGGCCCTTTAACAAAACATCTAGGGGTAGTTTTAATTGTTTTGCATGGAATCCGCCCAATAGGGCATGGAAGGCTCCAGTCAAAGGGAGATAAAAGCTTCAAATCGGCATTTGGCGATCGAGGGTTTAGTAAGAGTACAAAGAGAAAGATTGGGAGCTTTCGATCAATGTGAATGGGTGAAAGAGTCAATTTCAAGCAGGTAGAGCCAAAATTCTGGTGCCCGAAACAACTTGGACCATCAAAGGAGGTGAATAAAGTAATGTCAAACTCAAAGCATGCTAGGGTTGTTTCTCTAATGATCGATAATAGTGATTGGAGTGATTTAGTGCGTTTACTCAGAAAATGCCTTTTTTATGAAATGGGGGGATTATGGCCAGCCTTTTTCTAAGATTAGAAATTGGCGTGATGAACACTGGGGCAAAGATGTGCTCCAAAAACCCTGACAAATGGTTTTTATATGGTTATTTGTCCAACAGCAAAATATAAGGAGTGGATAATAAATAGTGGCTCTTTTATTATGGGTGGCAAGGGTTGATTGGGCCCCTAACTTTGATCCAGACACCAAAAGCATAAAGGAGATTCCTATTTTGGATCAGATTGCCTAACTTACCCTATGAGAACAGGGATTCAAAAACACTAAGGATGATTGGAAACAAGTTTGGAGTGTTTGTGATGGCAGAGGAAGATCTTGACAAAAAGGATTATAGTATGTATCTGTGCATTTGCATAAACTAGCAAACAATCCACCCTCTACCAGGAACAATAGAAATCAAAACGGGCGAAGAGATTCAGTGTCAGCAAATTGAAATGGAGGAAGTGATGGAATCTTGCTTTAAGTGTCAAGGTTTGGTGCACCCTGTGGGGTTTTGTCAAAAGGATAGTAAAGGTAAAGGTTTGGAGCAGAACTCTCTAATCGATGAACTAATAAGAATCATGGAAAATAATCAATGGGAAGTTCAATGGAATGAGAAGGATTGGGCAGTGCTTCATCCAAATCAAAGCAACTGCTCACCCTCAAAAAATTATCAGCAACACTTATGGGGTGGAGTGTAGACGGAGACCATAGATGAGTTATTTGACAGTCGATTTGGCAGGAATGTTTCAATCTTAGATTCCCAAGAAGGTTTTAGAGGAGCAGCTGAGCACACTCATATTGTAACTAACATAGAGGGTATTTCTAAGAATTTCGAAGGAAGGATTCTCGGGGCAAACATGAAAGGGGCTCAAATTGTAATAGAGAAAGGGATTTGCAATCTCTAACTAATGCCTAGGAGGTAATTTTAGTGCAAAAAGAAGGGATGCAAGCTTCAACAGGTGAAGGAACGATTTCTCACTCTCCACAACAAACTAGAACCTCATGTTTTGGTAAACAAAAGAATGAGAAGTTAATAGCAGAGAGAACAAAGAAACTAGGGACTGATTTGGAAGAGGAAATTCAGTTTTCAAGGGAGATAGATAGGGTGATGGGACAAGTAACCTTTGATGAATGTCTGAGTAGAGAAGAACCCATTTTCAATGACATTCCGATTTCACCAATCCGAAATCTAGAGAGCTCCTTTGATGGAGTTAGATCTGTTAGAGACAATGGAGGCAACACTGGAGATTCAAACTCGGAATATGAATCAAATGATGATTTGGGAGGTGAGGATGTGTTGGGACTTAATGCAATCCTCAACTTCACAAAGTAAAGCAAGGATTAGAGAAACGAAGAAACATGAGCCTAAATCCAATAGAATGAAATTGGAAGTGGTTGGTAATGTTGCCGGACAAGATTCGCCTGATCAAAAGATGCTTTGATTAGATAAGGCCTGATATTGTTTTACTACAAGAAACAAAAATTAAGGAGAATGATAGAGAACTTTTTGCTCAAAGCTTTCAAAAGTGGCGATGTAGTCTTGTAGAGGCTATTGGAGCTTCAAGGGGCTTGGGTGTCCTTTGGAATGAATCAATGACTGAGGTTCAAATGATTCTGCAAGAAAGGAGTTGGCAATGGATGAGGGTTGAGTCCAAGCAGCTATGTGCAGGTATTTGTGTTATAAATGTTTATGGCCCAGATAACCCATCTCTAAAGAGGGCTATATGGCAAGAACTATCCGATATTTTAATGCATGAAGAGGAAAGTATGTTTTTGCTAGGAGGGGATTTTAATGCACAGTTGAGGTCGTCAGACAAGATGGGAGGTGGAGGTTGGAAGGGGCAAAATCTTAAGGACTTCAATGATTTTGTTACAAACAATGGTCTCATTGAACTTTTCTTTAAAAAAGGAGACTTCACATTGACAAATCAGAGGGGTAGATATCTAAATATAGCTGAAAAGCTTTTGATCGCTTCTTTTTAGCAAGAAATTGGGCTGATTCACAATGGACTTGTGAGGCGGAAATACTCCCTATAACAGGTTCCAATCATTATCCAATACTTGTGAGAATTCTACGAGAATCTGCCCCAGATCGATGCCCATTTAAATTTGAAGCAATGTGATTCCGAGCTGGGAATTTTAAAGAATTGGTGGCGGGCTAGTGGAGAAATGCTCCATATCGATCAGGTAATAAAGCCTTTGTATTATTTAAGAAGCTGCAATTTCTTAAAGGGCCCGTTTGGACCATGGAATACCAAATGCTAGATATAGTCAATTCTGGAAGATGCTGCAATTCTGGAAGATACAAATCCTCAAATTGATTTCCGAAATATGGGATGACCTATTTGGTTCACCTGAAAGATAACTAAGAAGATGCATAAGGAATCGATGCATCCATGTTAACAGCCGCTGGCTAAGCCATCATAAACAGCCCCAAAGTGTTCTCGCCCGTTGTTTTTTTCCAGCAAAGCCATTCTCGCCCGTTGTTTTTTTCCAGCAAAGCCGTTCTCAGCCAAGCTATGCAGCAGTGGTTTCTCCAGACAGAAAATTCTAAAAATTCTGAAACCTGGTAGCGAAGGTGAGAACAAAATCTTTGGCGGAAATGTAAATTTCGAACATCAAAAATATTATTAACTGCAAAAACGAACCCAACGGCAAATAAAATGAGCATTTGAAAGTGGAATTTGAGCCCCATATTCCAATTCCACCTTTTCAAGTGGAAGACGAAATGCCCATTTTTTGGGTAAAATTGGAATTTCGAAATTCCAATTCCTGCTTATCGGGTTGCACACAAACATGGCAGAACATATTCTGAAATCGATATACCAGAATTACAGCCGATATGCCGTGTTCCAAACGGGCCCAAAGAGAAAATTAAAAAATGGAACAGAGAATTATTTAAAAATATATTTGTTGAGAAACTTTATTTGGTAAGAGAGCTTAATCCATTACATGACCAAGTGATTGAGAAGGGTATGAATAAAGACTATTATGTTCTAGAAAAAACCTTAAATAAACAATACACGGAGGTGTTAGCAAATAGACTGAAATGTGTGTTGGAGATAGTAGTTTCTAATGAGCAAAGTGGCTTTGCGTCGGGTAGGTCTATCTATGAAGGTGTCATTTTGGCTCATGAAACCATTCACTTTGTTCGCATGGCCAAAACAAAGAGAATGATGGTATAGCTTGATATCAGAAAGGCTTATGATGAGGTCAAAAGGAGATTTCTATTGAAAATATTGGAAAAGTTTGGGTTTTGTAAAGAATGGATCACATGGATAGATAGTTGTATTAACTCCCCTCACTTCTTGGTCTTAGTTAATGGGAGCCCACAGGGTTTTTTTGAGTCGAATAAAGGGATCAGGCAAGCTGACCCAATGGCGCCTTTTCTTTTTATAATTATGGTCGAGGCTCTTAGAAGGTCAATATCCAAAAGATGCAAGAATGGTAGAATTGATCACATGATTGAAGAAGTGGTTGGGGCTTCAGCATCCCAATCAAAACCCACTTCTCTAGCTTACACATTGGAGCAGGATTCAAAAGGCATGGCCAGGTATCAAAATTAGGCCAGTAAGTAAGCAAAGTGGGACTAATTCAGAAGAAAAATGGAAAATGGTAGTGACTTGGGGAAACCTTTAGACAGGTGCCATAAGGTGAATTTTGATGGGGCAACAAAAAAGGAACCCAGGGCCATCGGGTGCAAGGGTGATTATTAGAGATTGGAATGGAAACACAATATTGTTAGGAGCTAAGAAGCTTGGGGAGGGAACAAACAATGTCACAGAGGCAAATGCAGCACTAATGGCCATGAAGTTGGCTAGGACTTTGGGAATTAGGAAAATTCGCTTACAAGGGGATTCATTGATTATAATTCAAGCCATTATAAATGGAGCCTTAAATGCATGGAATTTGCAGAATTATATTACAGCAATAACAAATGAATTGGGTACATTTGAGGACTTCAAGGTCAGCCACATCCGAAGAGAAGGGAATAACGAGGCTGATTGTCTTTCAAATGGGCTTTCAATTTTGATGTTGAGGGGGAAATCAGAACTGAGGATTTTGGAAATTCACTTATTGATGATTAAGTAGAAGACTAAGGGGCAGATATAAGGAACAATGAGTAAAGTGACTACTTCCTTGGCGATTAAATAACGTGGTGGAGTAGTAAGGGTCCTTAGCTCATGGTAAGTGAATAAATTAGCACGTTAGAGAAATGAAATTCAATTACAAGCGCAGGAGTAGGTGATTATTGGCACGAGTCTTTTTTCGGAGGGCTATTTGAATCATTAAGAGGACATCAGAAATGTGATAATTGGTTGATTCAATACGAAATGCAGATATGTAAGTCTTTCCACACATGCAAAGAGGAGAACATTGAATGACAGTGGACAGTCTTTTAAGATGATGATAGCCTGACGGGGAAGACATTAATTTTTATTTATTGATCGCGTGGGGAAGAATTATTAAAGGACCGTGAAGGATTTTGTGAGTGGTGTGTGTTGGGGTTTATCGCAAAACAACTTGAATTGTGGAGGGTGGAGTGGAGTTGAGAAGTGGCAAAATGGAAGCCACTTTCACAATTAAGACAATGAAACAACAGAAATGATTTTTTGGGCCGATGAAGGAGCAACGGTTAAAAAGATTGTTGAAGAATAACAAACAAGATATGATAGAGGCAGTTATGGAGGTGTTGCGCAAACTATTTATGGAAGTGAAGCATCGATTTAGGCAAAATGTGGACATTATCTCTATGATTTTGGCTTGGGGTTGGAACTAAACGAGGATTGTTGATATTATGGCAGAAACAACTAGGGGGGGTGAATTAGTTGTTATCAATACCTTAAACCTCAAAACCCTTAAACTTGAAAACCCTTATATTTGATTTGTATAAAAGAAATGTAAAACATGTGTTCATAAACAAATCAGAAACACATCCACACAATTTGACACAAGATTTTTATCGTGGAAACCCTCTTAGGCGAAAAACCACGGTGGGGTTAATTACCCATAATAAGCAAATACCTTGTTAGAAGTATAAACTTATTACAATAGTGGGGAATGCAGCTACATTCAAGCTCACTGCCTACAACTCACTGCTCTAACAAAAACCCTCGAGCGACAACCCTAAGGAAGGCTCACTACCTTACAACCTAAACACTACAATGATCTCAACCTTTTGTGAACTGTGTAAATGACATCTTCCTTATGTCTAATACAGCTCCAATGTAGCACAATGTAGATCTACAACTAGATTTTCCATTATACCCTCTAGCATCCGCATCCATTATCCACAACTAGATTTTCTCTAATTCATCTCCTTATAACAAAAATTAGGTCTGCAAACCCTAACTCACCTTCCTTTCAAATCACTACGCCAAATCTCTTGCTTAAACTCATCTCTGACCCTCAAATCCAAATAATAACACTTAGCAATCACCTAGAGATCATAAATCTCTTAATTTCACGGTTTACTCCTTGCGCAACAAGATTTTTCAACCTAGTCAGCCAAGAACAAGAATAATAATAAAAATATTATTATTGACCAAAAACTCCACCAATCAGGTCAATTCAATCCATGAATATCGCCAACTCATCAAGCACATACTTCAAGAACATCCTATAGCATCATTAAAAACACTCATCAATTCAAATCCACCACAGCCATTGGATTTGCCAACCCTTTTTCACTTGTTCCTCTTGAACGCTCCAACTTTTGAGATAATAGAATTATGCCATACGGACCTTTGAAGTACTAACCCTTTGAGTTGAGGACACCTAAGTATGTCCTAAACACACTCCTAAGTGCACTCCAATAAATTCAATCTTGATTCAGCACACTGGACCCTTTTTCTATCTTCCTGTCAACATTGTTTGTCACTATGTCTACCAGTCACCAATTCTAACTCAAATCTTCATGAAAACTTTTGAAACTTGGAGTGAACAAAGTATTGACCTTAATCAACTATCTCCTACATGCACGACTTCAAATCTTCAATATCCGGTCCTCACCAAACCTTTGAACATCCTGTTCTCCTAGCTATCTTGCAACAATTTAGTTAGCTTCCAACAAGTAGATCTTTTGGTCAATTCTTCTGAACCTTCTGACATGTTGACATCCCTCTGATTCCTTTGATATGTTGACATCAATGACAACACATCCAACATGCCAATTGCCAACAATCTCCCCCTTTGCCATTGATGGCAACATGTGATGGGAAAAACATACTAATGCAATCAGAAACCAACACTCTTTCCTTGAGACCAACCACTTATTTGCACGAATCCCTTCTGACTCAACTTCTTTACCAATCAGCTCCCCGTGGAAGCCAACTTCCTTTGGTTCCAATCTGATTACATACTCTTCTCTCCATCAGTTTCTCCCCCTAGGATGTAAGCCATTCAACATCTTCTTTCTTATGTGCAAGTATATAAACTTGCTTCACCTTTCTAATCTGCTCTCTATATCTGATCTTTTCTTTACTAGACTTAGTAGCTCTTAATGTTTTTCACACCTGCTTCTCTCCCCTTTTGACATCAATGATAAAGGTGTACCATCTAATCTCATCCAACATGCTTTGTCATTACAATGCCATCTTCCTTTACCTTCATTTCTTTTAGTCCTCTTGTCTAGCTCTTCCACTTCCTTTCACACTTTTGAGCCATCAAATTATTGACATTAAAGTTCTAGCTCACTGACTTCTACTAACTCGTGCATCTCTTTTACATCTACTTTATTTCAAAAACTAATCAGACTTACCTTACCATACCTACTACTCCCCCTGAGTAGTAGCCTCCTTACATCAATCCAGTTTGAATAATATCATAAAATCTTCTGGATTGATGCATTACTTTGCATCTTAGTTTTCAATAGGAGGCGTAAGTCCCTTTGACTTGCCTTTGGATCTTATTGAAGTAGATCCCATATCTGAGACTTTTTTTTTCTTCCTCCCTATCCTCTTCGAGTGTATCTGTCTCGTCTTCACTTTTCTTTTCCTTCTCTTTTCCTCACTGTCTAATCATGCTTGTCTACCTTGTCATGTCCTTGTGCTTCTATCAGCTTCTAATGTACCTCTGCTCAACTTGTTAGTGATTGTACCTTGTGTATATCTATAGTGATCAGTAGTTGGTACAAATTTATTGCATCTGAGACATATGGCAATCTTCTACTTGTTATTGAAGTTTCTCATTATGGTGTGAGGACATATACTCACCTGCCTTATGATAGTATCTTCTATTCTTCTTACATCTTTGGGTATATCAGGAGTATGATTACATCTTTTACCCTTAAGAAAATGATCCTTACTCTTGCAATCTGAGGCTCTATGTCCATACATCCCACAATCATAACAGCTACCACTAAAGCTTAGAGGTTTAGAATTTCTTACCCTATGTTTCTTGCTCTTGTTTCCTTTTTTGATTCTAGACTTCATCTAACACCTTTGCCTTTTGTTAACCTTGTCCTTCTTTTTGCCTTTATTGTTCTGCTTGACCTGACTCCTCTGTCCTCCATCTTTGTTCTTCTTGGTCTTCTTCTTCTTCTTTCTTGACTTTTTTTGGTCTTAACTGGATTTTGAACAATCTCATTTCTCTGATCTAGTGTGATCTTTGTATTTTGCCCTTCTTTGATTGAGTAATGCTTCAAGCTTAGCTGAACTGATCTTGAGCTTATCTTTTAAATCATATGCAACCTTAAGCTCTTCTTCCATGGCTTTATCCCATTGATCTTATATGAAAATCTTGTCCTTCCATTCTTCAGCTTTTCTCTTCTTCTTTGCCTTGTCCTTTTGGTCTTTGACTTCAAGCTTATCTTGACCTGATTTGGAACATTCTCCATTTTCCCTTTTTACACCATTGTTTTCTCTTTCTAATAGTGCTTCTAGTTTAGTTGTTATAAGCATAAGCTTTTCCACGTGATCATTTGTGATTGCAATTTCTTCCTTGATAGTCCTTGTCCATTCATTGTCATTTTGACAGGATCCTGTTGCATTTTCATGCTCTATATGTGATATTAGGCATATTTGATTCTGTATAGTTCTTATTGTTTGAGATCTTTTATTTTTGTTACTATTGATCTGTTCTTTTATATGATTTAGCCTTATACATCTTTGTATCATTTGTTCTAACACAAACCTTGCTTCTCCTCCAATATCTCCATAACTTGCAATCACTGATACCCCTAAAGATTGGGCTGGAATCAGTTTGCCTTTTTTTTGCTGTTATTGTTAATTTGTCTTTCAACATCATACTTGATGAGTCCAATCAGTGTCACATAATTTTCTTCCACTTTGACATGTTTACTTTCTATTTATTCCTTCCCCTTTATATTATAGCATCTATATCCTCTGCTTTTGGTAGAATATCCAAGAAAGATGTCTTTGTTACTCCAGCTTCTTGAAACCCCCTTGGTTCCCGTGAACTAACCGCGAGTACCCCCATTGATTACACCCTGAGTCATCACCCTAAAAACACTCGTGTTCGAAACGTAGAAACACCAGATTCCCTGTGATGCTCTCTCCCTCTTGGTGGAAACCAAGGCCTCCTCGGGTCAAAGCGAGGGAAGTTCCTGTCACTAGTGCGACCACCATGGAACCTGGTTTCAAACCCTAACCATAAAGGGGGGACCGGGGTTACATGGTTGCCAGGAAGGATCCCAATACACAGGTTGTGTGATGACACTCACTTAGGTGGTATCCTAGAACCTTGACCTCTATGTTATAGTATGATGATATTCTATGTTCTTTTTGAGTCTTGGATTTCTTTATCTTTTGAGCACCTGGTTTCAAACCCTAACCTCCTCCGGCGCTTCATAACTACAAAAGGCCCATTATATAAATTATATATATGAAGTATATATGATATAGATATTATTATAATATATAGTATTTATATATATCATAATATATGATGAGGTCGAATATATAATGTTTATATTATAATTATATTATTTATTTATTTAATTTACATTTTAATATTTTTAAAACTTCTATTGTTTAAATCTTATATATTATTAATCCTATGTCAAACAAGGACATCACAGTCTGCCCTTCCTCAAAATTGTTTGTCCTCTAGCAATGTCAATTAAATGTGAGTAGCTTATGCTAAGCAAGCTTGTTATAATATCTCTAGATTCTCTTTACTTTATTCTCATAGTCTAGATTAACTAAAAAAATGGACCATACGCATGAAGACACGAAGTATACACATGAATGCATGAAGACACGAAGTACACACATGAATGCACAAAGACACGAAGCATACACTTGAAGACACAAAGTATACACATGAATGCATGAAGAAACGGACATACACAAAGTAGACACACAAAACATAAAGCAGACACATTAATATATTTATACATAGTTTAGTGAGTTCATTAGAGGTAGGAGCCTCCAACCAGGACCAAAACCATCTCTTGGAGTAATCAAACCACAAGAGGCAGGAGCGTCCAACCAAGACCAAATCCATCTCTTGGAGTAATCAATCGACAAGAGGCAAGAACATCGCCAGGACAAGATCCATCTCTTGGAGTAATCAATCCACAAGAGGCAGGAACCTTCAACCAGGTCAAGATCCATCTCTTGGAGTAACAATCCACACAAATAGTGCCTTTGTATGATGTAACCCATGCCCATTCCACCATAGGAGTCTTGCCTTTGTATGATGTAGCATGGCCCATTCCACTACACGACTTATCCCTTGCCTTTGTATGATGTAACCCATGACCATTCCACCGCAAGCGTTATTCCTTGCCTTTGTATGATGTAGCATGATCCATTCCACTGCAGAACTTATCTTGTGCCTTTGTATGATGTAGCTCATGCCCATTCCACCGCAGGGCTCTTACCTTTGTATGATGTAGCATGGCCCATTCCACCGCAGGACTTACCTATCAAATATCGTTGGTCAATATGAATTGTTATTTATCATATCTTATGACTACTGCCCATACCTTTCGTTTTTCCCTTTGTATTCGATCCCCTATCCCAATTCGCTTATAGTGATCTGATTCTCTTTTCCTTGGTATTCTTTACTGCAGTGATAAGATCTACTACAGGAATTTCCTGTGATAGATAAGAAATCATACGACGAGATGTTCAATGCTTTTCCTCAGATCAAAGGTTACAGATTATAATAATGACTGTTATGGGTTTGTTCTTCAATTCATATTGTGTTCTTCCTATTGATACCCTTCTCTGTTGTGGTTCTCCAAATAGATTTCTATCCTTGCTCACTTATATCGAAGAATTCTTTTAATTCACCTTCCTCTCTGTTTACTTCTGATTGGAGGAATTGAATCTAGTATAGATTTTTCTTGTTCCCCTCAGGCAGGCAGGAACATGCTTTGATACCACTTGTAATATCCCCTTTACAGTCCTATGGGACTTTGGGACTGATTTCTTTAAATTCAATTGCAAGAAACTTCTTTCTAATCAAGATTTTACTTATAGCCCAATTATTTTTGCAAGCTTATTTATATTAATGATAGTTGATGTCACTTACTATAAGGATGATAACTTATGCTTATCATCAACTACCCTTAGAATATATATTCAGCACTAGTATCATAATAAATCTAGTCATTATATGGTCGTCCTGTATTACGAGCTGCAATGAACATTCATGATCTTCTTGTTGATAAGATAAGATGGAGTATCTTGCTGTATCTGATATGTCAATGGGAAATGCAATGTTCTTTGATACACTCCAATATAAACATTAGAACATTCAGATATATAATTCCAATAAGTACTTCAGATTTATAATCCCACACATCTTCTGCCTATATCTATAGTTCCGTAGTTCCCTAAACCCTCAAATCAGAAAACCTCGTAATTCTTTGATCGTCTCATACTCTTTGAGATCCCATTTATACGCTAAATATACATTCTATCCTTATGCTTCACCCTTTGATATAGTCAGTATCAAATATATGTGTATGTTCTTATTTGCACCTCCTATTAATTGATCCCATTGCTGTTTATTAATTCTGAATTGTCTTGTTTATTGATCATCTTATTGGTTTGTCATCAAATCATATCACTTGATTAAATCACTGCGTCTACTTAGTCATGCAAATTCAGTCTTTGTTAATGCCATCACTGCTCTCCTAATCGAATTGTCATCCTTTCCCATTTGTATTCTGTTAGCATATATCATTGCTCCTTATAGCCACCATAAGGATCAGGCCATTTGTTGCTGTGTATGTCTTGCTATTATTAAGAACTGAGACGTTGTTTTATACTCAGTGACGTTGGCAATATAAGGATTGGTAAGATCAATTCCATTCGCAATATGAGTTCCTCATAATAAATCCCAATATTTATGCAGGTTGCTGATGATGGTATTCTTGGAAGTTATGTTTGTACCCCCTTTCCCTTGCATTGGAATTTTTTCTTTCTTCTTGATCGATGATGCCATTATTATAGTCTTAATTTCTGACTGGATTCAAGTCTTTACTGCTGACTGGACCAGGGAAGATGCTGATTCAATGATGGGAATTCATCTGTTAAGGCATATGTATGGACTGATTATGAATTCCCACCAGCCAGCCCCGATTCTCTTCTTTTTTTCCCCAAATAAGTGTATATTATATTCTTGTTTGAAATATTGTTTGTAATGACTGGAATCAATTCTTGTATCCGATTGGTGGGGCTTTTGCTGACTGGATGTTATCAGGTTAATGCTGTTTGATGCCTCCCCTTTGCCATTTTTCTCTCCCCATTTATACTTACGCGGGAGAAGAAGGGAGATAAGCGACCTTTCAAAGGTTGTGACCTTTCAAGGTCAAACATTGCATTTCAGTAGACATGACTCTTGCTTACTGTGATATGCTACTTCCATTTCATATTTTGATATATATAACATGTTTTGAAATTATATTTATCTTTGATGTGTTTATGTTCGGTATTTATCTTTAGCATTTTATATATATATATATATATATATATATATATATATATATATATATATATATATATATATATATATATATATTTGCATTATAGTATATCAAATAAATACATTATATACATTATTTTTGTATTATTTTAATATTTAATTAATATCTATTTTAGATGTATGATAGTATATCAAATAAATATAAATTATATATATTAAGTATATGTAATATTGATATTATTAAAATATATAGTATTCATATTTACATTATAATATATGATGAGGTCAAATATATAATGTTTATATTATAATTATATTGTTTTTTTATTTAATTTATATTTTAATATTATTAAATTTTCTATTGTTTAAATCTTATATATTATTAAATCATATGTCAAACAAGGACATTACACTTTTGAATGTTATCTGCAAGTTCTTGGTGGAAGATTTGGGTGGAAATACCCCAAACCTTCAAAAGTTAGCCCTCCAAATTTTGTACCAACCTTTTGATGCATCTGGTTGTGAGTGCAATTGGAGTTAGTTTGACGTCATTGACATAAAGAAGTAAAATAAATTGACTCAATGCCTCAGTGACCTAATTGTTTTTCCAGTACAAACAAAGCTTATTGATTTGGATGATATTCATCTTTATAGTAATTGGACCATACAAGATGAGAAGCCTTGTTTATAAAGGACAAGATCATTGATTTCAATAGGCAAGCTATGAAGGGCAAGGCTATAACAAAAGCAAGAGAGATTAGACTCAATGATATGGATGTGGTAGAGGAGTCGTTGCCATCTAGTAGTAGAGTGGATCCCTTGGCGCAACCTTCTAAGTGGAGAAAGGTGCAATGGTTGAGTGTGTAGGATAGACCCTCTTCTCAATTTTTCACAACAATGGGGAACATGAAATTGTAAAATGTTGCAATTTGTAATTTTCTTAGATATACAATTTATGATGGTTTTCAAAGACAATTATCATAAAGTCATAATAGTTATCAACTAGCTATTATATCCCCTTGAGGATGCAATTTGATACTCTATATGTATTCAAATCTAATGGAAAACACTTCACCAATGTATTATAGACTCAATGGATACATTTTGTAACTAAATTTTGCATAGTTTCTTTTTAATTTAAATAGTTTTTTAAGTTGTTGAGCTTTTGTCGAGTTGAAAACTTTGGGTCAGCTAAGTTTGAGAAGGCAAACTACGCTTTGAACCACCATACCAATTGATGTAGTAGATTTATTACAATATTTCCAAACTCAAAAATGTTATAGCTCAGAGGAGTGAGACAATAGATGCCACTACACATTTAGAACCTAGAAATAAAGATCCCATAACCAAACCTCTAGCATCAAGAGACTAAGATCAATCTCGTGTCAAAGGCAAAAAAACAAACGATGGTGCACATGGAGATCCTTGGAATGAATCTCACTAACACGATTATCAATGAAGGATATGGAATGAATGTACTTCAAGGAGATGCTTTGCAAAGTCTAGTTAAGCTGACTAAAACTGATCACAAGTAGAAAAAGAATACACTCTCCATTACAAATAAGGGCAAAAAGCATATAATTGATCTAAAGAATCAAGCAGTAAGCAAGGAAAAAGCTTCCTCGGATTCATCAAACTTTGACTCCATAGAAGAGTGAATAAAGAAGCATGATCGAAGTCCTAGAAAGCCTAAGACTAACAAATCTTATAATTGCAATCCTATTTGAAAGACGAAACAAATTCCCTCCATGGCCTATTCCTTTGGCAAACGGAGAACTATGAAGTATTTTCATCTAACAACAATATTATTGAAGCTAACAAGATTAATGAAGAGAAACAAAGGTTATGAAGACAACATGAAGAAGCCATTAATGTTGTAGCAAGGCAAGAAAATGATTCCAAAAAGTTGAATAGTTCATGTATGTCAAATGAGACACATGGTTTGTTGTCAATAATTTATTCTCAACAACTAAAAAATATAAACAAGATTGACTCTGATGCTCTAGCAACAGCATGAGAGTCTATTAAAGATCACAAAATCAATGAAGATATGACTCAAAGTAATAATATTAAACAAATATTCAATTAGGATCCTATGAAAACTTATGCTAATGAATAATATAAGGGAACCTATTCGTGTTGTACATTTCAAAATGACATCAAAGTAAGATCAAAGTAGACTTCATAGGAAAACAATGAAAAAGAGAAAAATAGTGTGCAATGGGTTGGAAAGCAAAGTCATGGGTTAATAAGGAAGATAACAAATGGGCCCCACATCAAAAAATGGAAAATATAACAAGAGGAAAATAGAAACATTGCAATGGGTGGAAAAGAAAAACTTTTTTTAATTGAATAAACATCCTAGCATTCCTACAATCGTGTAACCACCCATGAAAGAGAAATAGAAATTAAATTCAAAAGTTCCTCCCTTTACAACAATATAGCAAGCTGACAAGGACCCAACCATACAACATTCAAAGGGAGAGGCAAATCAAAGTTTATAATGAAACTATTTTCTCTTCAATCGTATTGCCTCCCTCTCCCACTATAGACTCAACCGTCTTGTACGGCATGACCAGTAAAAATTTTCCATCATACAGCTATTGCATGCACTTTCATCTTGGGCAATATGGCCCATTCTAGCAATTTACATGAGTTCCTCAAGAACTTCTAGCTATACAATTGTTGCCTCTCTTGCCTACATGGCCCATTAGCATTTTTTCCACCAATGTTCAATCTACTCCACTATAATGAAAAACTTGCACAATAAAGAATATTACAGGAAACATGTTGCAAATACTTGAAAATAATAAGCCACTCTAAGGGGGCTAACCTCCAAAAGTCCCTATTAAGATCACAATTTGCAAAATGATGGTCATAAACTAACCATCATTTCCTATATATACCATACTTATATCTTGCCCAAGCCAGCATGAAATATTATATAACTTAATTTATGGGTATGCTAGCAAAAAGTTAGTTACACAAAGCCCAATACAATCAATAGGTTAAGGGCATTGCATGCCCCCCTTTTCCAAAAGAGTGTTGTCCTCAATGCTAATCAATTGTGGATGCTTTTGTACAAAAATCTTCATTTTTCAGTGTAGCATCTTCAACTCAAGCATTTTTTTGTTTGATCAAATACTCTATGATCACCCTTGTCCACAGCCTCTTAGTGTGTGTTTAAAGGATTCTCTCTAGTTTGAAAATCATTCTACTCTCACCATGAAGCTTTGGCAACTCAATCTTGGCAGCAATTTTGTCTAATAATCTTCTCCAAGCATGAAACATAAAAGAGTAGATGTATTTTTGTTGACATAGGTGACTCCAATTTGTATGCCACACTGCTAATCCTCTACAAAACCTTAAGAGGACCCAATACTTGGATACAAGCTTGTTATACTTTGTTGTTTCAATAGCATTTTCTTATATGGTGGAAATCACACAGATACTCAGTCTCATATTTCAAAATTCTTTTCATTACAATGTTGATCCATTTATTGCTTCAATTTACTCTGTCATTGCCGAGCTCTCCCTGATACTAGCAAGTACCTCTTGATGTTGTTGGATGTGGGTTAAGTTTTCTACTAGTGCTTAAGTGTGTCTTCGGATGACACGTTGGTATGTGCACTGCCTTTAGTAGATCGGAGTGACAATGCATCTCTACTTGTGCATGTTGTTGTTAGAAATGATGACATTATTGATATGTGTGCATGAAAAGTTACAAGTTTGTTGCAATTGTCAACACAAAAAAATTGTCAGTCTTATTTTCACCCTTTTTGTCATTAGTAATTTTTGGCTTTACAAGAGACAAGAAAACTATTTGGAAAAAAGCAAAGTGTAGCCCTCCTTCAAAAAGATCTATTAAACTAACTTTTTATGACACAGCAAGTGGTCAATTTAAGTCAAACACTACTACTAGCTGTTTGGTGAGGGATAAGAATGAGATCATTTTGAAGGGGTTTCTTTCTTACTGCCCATTTCAACCAACCACAAGACAGAAACAATAGTTATGGTTGATTGTTTGGAATTGGTATGAACCTAAAACATAACTCTTTGGAGATTTCAGACGATTCTCCAATGGTGATTAATAGTCTAAAAAAAAGATAGCATCCACAGTTGGAAGTTGGATTGTTTACTTAAGGAGGCTTGATTTCTCTTGGGATGTTATTGCAAGATCTCCTTCCACCACTATTTCGATGAGGCTAATTCAATGGCAAACTTCCTGGATAGTGTCAAGGTAGATCAATCACTTTGTATTCTTTAACCATCATGAAGGATTCCATTTGGCATGATCTTTGGTTTATTTTACATTTGGATTGCCCTAGCAGTTCTCCAAATACCTTGGAAATCGAGTTCATATGTGTAGAGAAAGAAATAAAAGAAATCAGAAAAGGGGGGAAAATGTGAAATTTAGAAAGTAATTAAAAGCAAAAAATTTCACTCATTGTGTATTTTAGAAATCTGTTTTAAATTTATTGTGCTTTGGACTTGGAGCAAATCCAAAAAATTTCAGCTATTAGGATTATTATGGAGAGGAATTGCACAATTGGAGAGGAATTATTATGGATGCAATTGCTTCAAGGTGGAAAGAAAGGAATGTCTAAATATTTACTGCAGAAGATATGTGTCAGATTTCTTAATTGTGTACGGGTTTGAATTTCGGATTGATGCTTTGTTTGACAACAGAAATCTTTCTCTTTCTCTATTTTCCTAGCGTGTTGCATTTTAGGTGAGAATTTGATGGGCAAAACTTGTTTCTTCTTGCATGTGCTAAGGTGTGAAAGAGTTGGTTTTGAAAGCAAAGCAGTGGAAGTTATGATGAAAGATGGAAAATGAAAGATGATGAAGAAAAGTTGTCAAAGGGAAGACAATGAGGGATGAAATCTAGGCCCTACACTAAGAAATCCAAGTGCCCCACAAGCTTAATTGTGTAAGGGTTTGAATTTTGGATTGACGCTTTGTTTGACAAAAGAAATCTTTCTCTTTCTCTATTTTCCCAGTGTGTTGCATTTTAGGTGAGAATTTGATGGGCAAAACTTGTTTTTTCTTCCATGTGCTAAGGTTTGAAAGAGTTGGTTTTGAGAGCAAAGTAGTGGAAGTTATGATGGAAGATGGAAAATGAAAGATGAAGAAGAAAAGTTGTCAAAGAGAAGACGATGAGGGATGAAAACTAGGCCCTACACTAAGAAATCCAAGCGGCCCACAAGAAGGAAAAGTTGATTGCTTTCTCAAGGGCCAAGGTAAATATGTTAAACGCCTGCATGCAGTGCAATAAGAATGGAGGTTGGACGTCTTGAGTCTCTTTACCATGTTAAGGCTGACAAAGTAAGGTTTCAAAGCTTCCCAAATGAGGGATTTGAGGCCACCTACGGTGTTGCTTAAGAGTATCATAATGGTTCCACAGGTAAAGGCACACAAAAGAAAGCTCTCCTAAGTCTAGTAAAAGCCCTTTATCACCCAAGTGATCTTCAAGTGGTCAAGAAGGAAAGAAAATATTGTTACATCAATCAAGATGCTCAAGATTCCAATCACATGGCTTTGACATTGGCTCCTTCATCCTTATTCCTACTCAACATTATTAGTGTTGGTTGGTCGAAATATATAGATACAATAAATATGTGTGTGTATTATGTACATAATTACATATGTATGTATATGTGTATGTATATGTATATGTATATGTATGTGCATATGGTGTGTGTGTATATAGACACACACACATACATTTGCACATACATATACATATACATACCTATTTACATTATACATATATGTATACATGTATATAAATATACATACATATATACATAATACATATATGTATTATGTATATATGTATGTATATGTATATATGTATGTATGTATATGTATATACATATATGCATATGTATATGTGTGTGTGTATGTATATGCATGTGTGTGTATGCATATATATACATAAATATATGCACACACACATATACATATGCATATACATATACATACATATATACATATACATGCAAATATATATGTATATATGTATGTACAAGTATATACATATGCATATGTATGTGTGTGTATATATGTATGTATATATGCATGTGTATGCATATATATACATACATATATACACACACATACATATGCATACATATCTACATAACACACATATATATACATATATACATAATACATAAAATGTATATACATACACATATATATACATATACATATATATATATAACACACATATACATATGCATATACATATACATACATATATACATATACATGCAGATATATATGTATTATGTATATATGTATGTATAAGTATATACATATGCATATGTATATGTGTGTGTATATGTATGTATATATGAATGTGTGTGCATATATATACATACATATATACACACACATACATATGCATACATATCTACATAACACACATATATATACATATATACATAATACATAAAATGTATATACATACACATATATATACATATACATATGCATATATATGTATATATGTGTGTGTATATACATATATACATACATACATATATGTATGTATATGCATATGCATATGCATATGTATGTAGAAACTACATAATATGTATATATATAACATACATATATACATATGTATGTTATATGTATGTGTGTATATATATAGATGTATACAAACACATACATATTTATATATGTATATATACATATAAATATTTAATAGTTTTTGAGGTTCTTAAATTATTTTATTTTTTTTGGCTTTGGTGGATTTGGTCTTGTTGTTGGTGGATTGTAGGTGGCTTTGAAAGCCTTTTTTTTTTGGAGTGAAAAGGCTATAAGCCTGATATATATATTAATAATAGAGAAATTTACAATATTCAAAAAAGGCTTCTTTAAAGCTAGATAGTACTTGTGCAAATTCAAGGATTCAAAAATGGGCATTATATGCCATTTCTGCACAATTGTACATACAGAGAAAGCACTATATGACATTACCCCACACTAACACAAGATAAAAACCCGATTACAATATAACCCAACAAATAGTATAAGCCTGATAAAACCAAAAATCAGGTAATTAACCCTAGTGCAAAACCCATCACCTTACTCTTCCATTTCATCAAGTTGAACCTCATTTTCACCATGTTGTTCTTGAGGGTCACTGGTTCCAACTCGATTCGGCCTGTGGGATGAACTGATATTGTCCCCAATGTGTTCTGCAACAGCGACTTGCCCAACTGGGACATTAAGGTCTGGAAACACTAGATGGTTTTGCTGTTGAAGAGGATCTGAAACTGGCAATGAATCAAATATGATCGTGTGCTAATAAAACCAGCAAGGCATTTACCTTTCTTTGGATTCTTTCAGTCAGGTCTTGACCCAGCACCGCATTGTGCCTCTCACGTGCAAGTTGAAGCTACCTAAAACTCTGCATCTCAAGAGTGTGCTTAATGTTATCATAAACTGAGATAAAAGTGTGCCCATTTAACAGAAAATGTCGAGGGAAAAGGCCACCTATATGTCCTTGCCCTATCTATAAGTCATATAATTGCACTGCATGAAGGAGTTTATTGTCCTGAAGGAAACCTCTCTAACAACCTTTTTTGCTATCAATTGAAGCATTGAGAAAGTCTGCAACATATCAAATCCATTGGATAAGAAAATGAAGATTAACTGTTAAAGGAATATTACTCACCTTGCTTGAGGAAATAGAATTTCATCCCCAATTACTCACTTGATGCTCTACTTGTACTCATAGCAATGAACCTTGAAGACTTGTTGGAGATGATCATCAGAAATGTGCTCTGTGAGTGGTAATTCCTAGTCACAAACCAGGATCTAGATTCTGTAGTTCCTTGGCAGGTATTCCATGTGTGCCCTTCTGCAAGTCCTACACAGGTGACAGCTACGAATTTTTCCTTCCCCTTCAGATGAAGACCGTCGCTGCATTTCAACTAACTGAATTTCCTTCTAATGTGGTAAAAAACAACCCACAAACTTGCAAATGAAGCCTTTCTTCAATAAATTTATCTTTCACACACTTGGCTGGAGGAACCATATGCCATTTTGTCCTTTGCCTTGGTAATTGTCGATCACATCATGCCCTCCACCTGTCTTTAACAAGAATGATTATTATGAAAATACAACCTGCAATAAATGAGAAACAATGTTAGTATTAAAACTCAATCCATTGCTTGCTTGAGCAGGCCAAAAATCATCCTTCGCATGCGCCAAGTGAAAGTTAGTGCATGACTTTCTTAAAAAATCTGAAAAAATTAATGATCGCATGAAGCACAAATGCCTTCAAATATTCAGCTGATCCAAATGCAGATGAAAAAATTATTCCTCTGATTGCGTCATCCTGGCAAAATAATGATGAAGGCTATCTTGTCATGAAATTTAATGATTATAAGGCAAGTGAAGCTCGCTACCAAGGAAAACATAAGATATGTCTTTTGAGCCATTTAATTTGCATGAGATTTTTCTTGCATCACTATATATGCCAAGTCTGGAAAGTTATCAATATTACGATCTCCTTCCATAAATTCAAATTCTTGCTTTTGAAAACCCATGTTAGCAAGTAAATCAGCTAACATGTTTCCTTCCCTGTATGTATGTGTTAATTGAAATGATTCAAATGAGTCTAGCAAACCCCACACCTTTTGCAGCACATACTTTACATGCCAACTGTGATAGATTTTTACTTTGCAAGCATTAATAACTAACAATGAATCACCTTCTATGTGTACCTTAGTGAGGCCCATTTTTTTAACAATCAATTAACCTTGTAGGAGAGCCATTGATTATGCTATGTTATTTGTACCTAGAGAGAGAGCAGTTGATTTAGCTGCTTTTAATTCTCCCAAGTGATTCTGAACACAGATCCCAGCACCAGACTCTCCTAGATTTCCTTTTGAGGCACCATCGAAGTTTATTTTTAAAAAGTCTGGAAGTGGAGGCTGCCATTTGATCTTATTTCTATCCACTTTTTTTTTAGCTTGGAGAAACATACTACCTTTAAATGGAAGACAGAGATTTTTCCAGATCTTCAAAGTGGCATCATCCCATGCAGTAAAGGGAGAGCTACAATTCTTATGATTTTGAAAATAAGCATTTACTGTCTCTGAGACTGAATTTTCTATCACTTCTTGAACCTTTTCATTTGATGAAGACACTTTCCCAAAAATTCATTTGTTTCGCTCGCACCAAATGGACCAAATTACAATAGCTGGAATTACCTGTTAGATACAAGCAAAAAGGTAAGTTTTAAATAAGACAGGCCAAGATTGAAATAGTTTGCATATGAGTTCGGTAGAGGAGTTGAGAACCCCAATTTAGACATCATGAAATTCCAGCAACGCTGAGAAAAGGCACACTGAATGAATAAATGATCAACATTTTCATAATCTTCTTCACAAAGAACACATTTGAAAGGTTGTGTAATTTGTAATTTCACTAATTTGTCACTTGTTAAAACTCTTTTGTGAAGAACTAACCATGCAAAACTCCCAGCTTTGGGCATAATCATGTTATTCCAACAAAAGGAATATGCTCGTTGTGATTGTTGTTGAGCTTCTCTGTTTTGAATTTTCCTATAACCCTATTTGACTAAATAGTTATCGTCTTTAGATGGAGCCCAAATGATTGTATCAGGCTTATTTGATAGGAAAACAACCCTTTGTGCTAAAAGCAGATGCAATGAGTTTTTTTTGTCAACATTGATTTGTATTTCTGACAAATCTTTCCATGTTACTCTCCCTGAATTTCTTTCAATTGAACAAATATAATCAATTGGTCTAGGACCCGAATTTTGAACTAGAAGTGGAATAGCTGATTGTAATTCCTAAATGTCTTTTAATGGAGGATATCCATTCCAGGAATCATTCCAGAAATGAATTGTATCACCCTTAAGCACTTGCCATGAAATGTATGGACTCTGGAGTAACAACTTGCCTAGAAGACGTCATAAAATTCCACATTGCAGAACCTCCTGAGAGATTAGAAATTGTGAAAATTCTGGATGGGCTTTGAAAACCTTTTGAATTTGAATGTATTTTGCAATTTGGTATTTCTTAGGTGTGAGCCCTAATAGGACCCATAGTTAACATATCCCAACAAATGACATTCTAAAATATCCTTCTATTAAAGAGATACAATTTTAATTCTTAGAGCTGACTCTCTTCAAAAAACCTTAAAAAACCTATTGCATCATACATTTTAAAACAATAAAAGCAATCCAGGAACATATCTTTGCTCAAATATTTCTCTAAAGAGGAGTCGTAAAGGAAAATTCAAACATTAAAAACAAAAAAAATCCAAACAAATAATATTGTATTAATATATAAAAATATCACACAGCTAATGCCTTTCGACCTAATCTTCCAGCTCAACACAGCATTTGCAATTTTATCAATGTGAACAAGCTCCAGCTGTAGGAGCTTTCTTACTTGAAGGAGGAGGTTTTATTACTCATCCTGAGGCTAATATTACCAATTTTCAACATTTTTTTGCCAGAGATGCTTTGCTTGATGTCAAAGCCCCCACACCAATCAAAAGAGGAAAATCATTACATACCTTGTTAGCCGGGAAAGGAACTCTTCCATCATGTAAAATAATTCTCTAAATCAGCTATCTCAACAAAGTTCCAGATCTCATATAGGAATTGGGGACAATTTTCTCTATGCGGTGGGAAATGATGATAACACCTCGTGGAGTTAAAAAGTTAGTTCATGTACAAGTATGCCGATACAGATACAGAAAATTTATATGTGAAGGTAGCAAGAAATAACGTAGTTGAGAAGCTGAAAACTGTAAAGGGTGGATGGAAATAGATAAAAGACGATTCACTGCTAGGAATGTTAAATGTCATTGGAAGAAGTTTGGTCTTTATAAGAATTCTACCACATAAACATTGACTTAGGAATACGCTTATCAATATAATCATATGAGTATCAATAACACTCATGATTGTACCTCTGTGGACTTATAATAGATAAAAGAAGCATGATTTACCCAGCAGTTTCTTTTAGTACTCAATATTTGCTGGTAAGATTAATTGAAGGAGATGGCTTGGGGGGTCCTGCTCCCGTAGAGGTTTGTTATTAAATATTACAGATACCTTGTCCAGAAGTTCAAATGGTTTAAAGATGTCCCTAGCAATGTAAGTCCAAATGAAATAAGAAAAGTTGATTTTAGATACATTTTATTGCCATAAAATACATCTTGAAAAGCATGAGAATAACAGTAAGATTTTTATCTTGTAAACCCAGCTGCTACTAGATATTCATTTATTCCCTTCCCTCATTTTTTCTATTTTTCGTTAAACAATGTGTTTTCCATAATTAAAGGCGACAGTACTAAAGTGGTAATCTTACTTACTGTCTACTGAAGCTCAAATTTTACATAGACGCCATTTTTCTTCTCCAACATTAACTTTGAAAGAAATGTGTAAGAGAGGTTTGTCTTACGGTTTGGAGATTGCAAAACTGGTCATATAGTGCAACTACAAGCTCCACATTGGCACTGGACTTTCTGTTGTGGGCATTCCGGGCAACGGCCTCTTTATTATCCCGAATCCACTTAAAGTCTATGCTCGCTCTCCAAGAAGACCTATCTGCAACAATGGTGTCTGCCAAGAGCTGACTTTTTTCAATAATAATTCCTCTCAAAAGCACTAGAGAAAATGTATATGCATACCTTTGTTTTCTTCCTTGAAAGGAGATTGAGCATGCTGGGTTTCCAGAGCAGCCATGGGGCAGCGCAAGAACTGGTTGCTCTTGGGCAAACGCACGACATATCCTCTCCTCCATAGATTGGGACTGCTTCTGAACAGAAATTGTGAAGTGAAAACAGGAGATGGATTGTGGGCGACTGAGCTTGGTCCCAATGGAAGACTCATTCTTCCAGTACCAATGTTAGAATGGTTTAATTATTAATGCCTTCCAAGCATGCAAACCATTTAGCAACTTCACCCTTTACACCAACATCCGTCCGTGGCTGAAATTGTCCCCCTCTACAAATTGGATACCCTATCCAAATGCCCCTATTCTGCTATATGTGATTTTTATTTAATAATTATTATTATTTTTATGGGTGAATTTTAATCTACAAAGTTATTTTAATTATTTGACAAGGAGCACAAGCTTTAGGTTTAACCTCCTTGGCTACAAATTAAGAACCTAGGAGTATCTATCCCACTAAATTCACTCAAGACATAATTCCAACCTAAATTTAAGATGTAGGGATTTTATGAATTTAAATTTAAATATGATCTAAACAAACTCTCTTCCTATTAGTCAATACTTGATTACTTGAACTTGAAATATTTAATTTTTGTACTTGATTGTTGAATAAAAAATAAAATTCTATTTCATAATTTCTAGTTGATGTCACAAAGACATAATTCTAACATTGTCTTTAAATAATGCCTTAATCAACTCCCATACTTAACTAATTTATTATCTTTTTTATAGTTGAGGTTTTTGTGTTGTTCTTAATTTGATACTCATTAGATTAATTCCTCAAATTTTGATCCTCTAGCATATTACATTGTTATACCTCTTAATAGTGGGATTTTGATGGGTTTTTTTAATATTTTAGTACCATTAAATTGTATGCCCAATATTGATCCCCCAACATATTCACAAGGATTATCCTTTAGGATAGTGACAAAAGCACACTCATATTTATGTACTTGATAAGTGTTGCTCCCACCCTTTGATCCTTGAAACCTTTTAACTATTACCTTATTCACATATATATTAAGAGGTGTGTTTAATCTCTAAAATTTTACACTTTTCAAAGGTTTATTTTCTTAGGTTTTGAGATTGATACCATTGAAACATGGTGTTCCTCTAAGCCTAGTTGATGCACTAGAAAGGTGCATTTTTAGGGTAAATCTATTGTCCTAAAAAGTAAGCACCTATAATTAGATGCTCTATTAGGCCTCATTTCTATGTTCTTGAGATTCTATGTCTGTTAAGCTTGATCCAACAACCCGTCTTCCCCAATTCTGGCATCTTTTCCTCCTTATTGACTCTCCATTCAAATGTTTAGCATATTTTCTCAAATATAGAATGCCTTGGGTGATGTATACCTAGGTGCAAAATGCCATGGACGATCTATACCCTGAGTTTTGGACCCAAATTCAAATGGGTGGCTCATTGTGGTGTTTTAGTGGGAAATTAGATCCTATGTTGGCCTCCTCCAATTTTTGAATACCAAAATATTGTGAGAGGTACATAAGTGGTCCATCTCTCCTCATTTGAGTATCCATTATGAACCATAATCAATATTTTTAAGCATTTTCAAAGGTTTGAAGACAAACATTCAAACATTCAAGGTTTAGCATTTTTCAAGCATCCAAGGCATCTTTGAATGCAATCTTCTCCATCGTAGGTGCATTGTAATGAGTTTCTCTCCCATTATGGCCAAGTAGAGCAATTCGCAATCAAGCAAGAATATCCTTTGATCACCCACATGCATTCTTTCTTTCATCCTTCAAAGCAAGCATCCATCAAGCATAGCAACATTGAAGATCTATGAGGAGTATTTGCAGATCTATGCATTTATGGAAGCATCCTTGATTTCTTTCTACATTCCAAGGTTCAACAATTACAATTCATGTAACATACAAGCATCTTCAAAAATATGTGCAATCTTAATATCTACTTATGAAGGTATACACATTTACAAGGTAGATCTAACATTTACCTTTATATTTACACATTTTATTTTCATGCAATTTAATTTTAATTTCAAGGTTGATTCCTCAATCAAGGTTTGACCAAGGTAAACCCCTTTCAACAATATTTTCCTCATTTTTATGTGTGCAGGAATACGTGGTGAATCTATCAAGACTTAATCTAAAAAGTGCAATATCTGATGGACTATTTGTGAGTGTTTCAAACAAAAGTACAGGGTATACAATGACTTTGGTGATTTGTACTTAGGAACAGAATGCCTAGGGAAATTGATACCCTATTTCAAATCAATTTTAGATTGAAACCACACATCAGTACTACCTTCTTGTTACTATTTTAGGTACTTACACATTCCTATCTATTTTCTATATGTTTGTGTTTGTTGTAACTTGTCATTTATATCTATTTAGCCTTCTATTTTGCATCATCCTAAAATATCCCCTCAAATCCAACTCATCTTAATCGTTATCACGAAGGACCAAGGCAAACCCCTTTCCATAATATTTTCCTCATTTTTCAATGTGTGGGAATAGGTGGTGAATCTATCAAGACTTAATATAAAAGTTGCAAGATCTGATGGACTATATGTGAATATTTTAGACAAAAGTACAAGGTACACAATTACTTTGGTGATCTGCACTTGGGAACAAAATGCCCAGGGAAATCGATACCCTATTTCAAATCAATTTTAGATTCAAACCACACACTAGTAGTACCTTCTCATTACTGTTTCAGGTACTTATACATTCCTATCATTTTTTTGTTTGTATGTGTTTATTGTAACTTCTAATTTATATCTATTTAGCCTTCTATCTTGCATCATCCTATCATATCCACTCAAATCCAACTCATCTTAATTGTTATCATGAAGGATCATTGCACTCACTTAGAGCTTAAGTCTTACTTAAGCCTATTGGGTCATCCTCCTTCCAATTGTGCATTAGGAAAAGGTCGAATACCCCCATCTATCTCATCATTCACCCTTCCATATTTTCTTTATTGTACATTTTGGTCAACCTGACCTATAACATTGTCATACTAATTTTGGTGTTTAGATCTCCTTTTTATGCATTGTTTCTATCATAATAAAGTTTTTACATTTTAGTCTCTAGGTTCATCCTTAATGTACATTTTGGTGAACCCAACGTATGACATTTCCACTTTGTATTTGATAATTGGATGTGATCTTAATTAGGTTTTATGTGCATAAACTTGGTGAGTGTTGCATTTTCCTTTCTATAGATTCCTTCTACATCATTTCAGTGCTTTGTGACTACCTTCGATCCTTGATTGCGTAGAGAGGTTGCAACTTCCATAACCTAACGCCAATTGACACGCGTCAACCTGTCAAAGTTTCTAACTGCTTTGTGGAGAATGTAACTCTTCCAAGTTCCAATCAGCAGCCACCTGTCCCCTTGGACACTCTTGCCTCTATAGTGTCTGTCAGCGCATTTCTAGGAATATTCCTTCCCAAATAGAACTACACGACTAATAACTTTTTAGACAATTATTCACTTTCCAACGCTCAGATTAGTGCACACAATTTTGTAGTTAACATAGTTGGTAGTCACGTTGTGATAAACCAATCAGATTCAAGCATTTATCTATACCATAGGGATTTGAGTGATCCATGTCGAATTATGATCCATGTCATATTTCTCGGCATATCAATCAATTGTAACAAACTATAATTATTGTAAGACCATCTTAACCGAGGGTTGTTCTATAAAACCTTGATGATTTATATTTTGAAAGTGGTTGGAAATATTGGAGTTAGGTTCAATAGGAAGAGAAATATATTGTATTATTTGCAGGGTTCTACTTTTATGAGAATAAGACCCTAAGGCTCATACTCCAAGGGTGTATACTGTAGCATATTCTTTTTGGGCATTCTCTCTCACCTTGGCATGTTTGTTCTTAATAAATCATGGAGACTATGTATTTGGTGACTTTCCCTTTTTATTAGTCTATGTGTCATGCATTTAACTCTTATAGGTGTGTCTTAGTCTATTTATGTAGATGCAATTATTTGATGTTTGCTTAGTTTAAATAGAGGATGGATTTTATCGTCTAAAGCCTGCTCTCTTCAGATGCAATTCTTAGGAAGTGAGGCCTTTTTTTTCAAACCTTATACAAACTATTTATGTTTGTTCATAGATAGGGTTGTATACCGTGTCCTTTGTGTATGAGGAGAAATCTACCTATGTGGAACAAACTCAAACATGTAAAAGGTTTGTGGGTTAGCATTCAAGTAAACCAAAACAAGTATGAAAACTTAAGCAAATAATACAAAAAGATCCCTCCAAAACCTTAGATGAGCCAAACAAGGGCACCCAATCCTTGTTGATTTGCTCTTAGAGATTATTGTGGGTATGCTCTCCCAACACAATACAAATCCCACTATGCAAGCTTTCTTGAATGGATGATTCTACAATGCAAGCTAATGGAGGTTAAATGGCTTATAAGCTACTATAAGGAACTAGCCACAAACATTCAACCAAAATGATGAGATTATCAAGCTAAAGATGAGAATGCAATTATCAAGCTAAAATGAATTTAAGATTGTGCTAACATGAGATTAAAAGCTAATAAATCAAACTAACATGATTAATGCTCTAAGAAATTATAATATAAACTAACATGACAACAATGCATAAAGATAATGGGTGAAATGCTCTTGGTGAAGCTCCTATTTATAGATTTTTGGAGCAAAGATGAGGGCTTGGATGAGGTGGCACCTATGTGACATCCACATAGGAGCTACATAGGAGATACATGGGCTAAAGGACAATCCATGAAAAAATTCAACTTAGGTTTTTAAGGTTTGAGAGGCTCAAGGTTACTCACACATGTGTGAGCAACTTTAGAGAAGTGTGTGGGGGACAAAGGTGTAAGAGGGTACTTGGAGAATTTAAGGAAGTTTGGTAGCCTCCTTGGGATGAGTTTCTCACACATGTGTGAGCAACTCATTAGGCACTAATAGGTTAGGAATCACCATTTTAGGCTAATTAATCAAGATTAATTAGTAAGTAGGCTTAGTTGGATGAGAGTGATAGGTATAGACTAGGTTTTAGGATTTAAATTAAGCTAATGAAAAGGTAATTGGAGGGATTTAAATAAATAGAAATTTATTCAAAGGGGGATTTTATGGAGAATCATGTATTAAATTAAATTTAATACATTAGGGGAAAGTATTTAAAAATATTTAAATACCATAGGATAATGAACCCATTTAATTAAATATGTAGATGAATATAAAAAATATAATTAATTAATTAAAATTAACTACAATGTTAATAGATATATTAATTAAATTAAATTTGATTAATATAAATGTTTAAGGATATTTTTAGACGTCTACATTTTGCCCCTCTTTGATGCAACATCAAAGATAACATCATGTCAAAGAAAAGAAAATTAAGATGCCCCATAAAGAGATGAGGTCATAAGAGTCGTGCCAAAGTGATGACAATGAGAGAGTGTGCCCCCTCGAGAAAATAGCGCAATAAATTTTGGGAAATTTTATCAAAAAAGGTAGATGGGAAGAGAAAAAGAGGAGAAAAGGATAAATTTGCATGACTTGTAGTAAATGAGAGAGAATGAGACAAAAAATAGGGACAAGGATGACAAACAGGGTCTAGAGGGGCTATAAGTAGGTCTCGAGGGCCCTATGAAGGGTCACTTTTCAACACGCCCAATAGAAAATTGAGAGTGAGTGAGAGTGACATGGTGAACGAGAGGGAGAAGAGCCATCTTGGAGAGCACATTAGGATGTACCCACAACCCACTAACTCGGACCCACCAGTGAGTCCCTAAACCTTGCCTTTGTACTTCTCATTTCTATTTTTACTTTTGGTATTTAATTATTTTTGTAGAATTTATTAGGGGGTGGTTAGTTTTCAAGACAGAGATGTTGATCGACCAATCAAAGTCTATAGGGACGATGAAAACAAAGCAGAGAAAAAGATACCCAAATCATCATATTTGCAAATAGGAGATAGGGCTAGCTAGGAGACCATATTTACCAATCTGCATCTCCATGGATCGGTGTTTCCATCATTCAATGTCTCCAACTCCCAATCAGTGTCTTCATTGCTTGGGCAAAAAGACTAGGGAATGTTAGAAACCACAACCTTGGGGAGTCAGAGACTGACCAAGGGGGGATTGGGGATAGGATGCTCCAATCCAGACAAGGATATGGGAAGAATCAAGCTAGAATAGACTGACTGATATAATTTAACTAGATGTTGGAACAGTAGTCTCCATTTGTTTCAAGGGAGTGCTAACCAAACACTATGGCCCTGCAAGATTAGTTGACAACATAGGAGTGGGGGCAGGTGACTTTGTGTGGCCTCCATCATGTACATGAGTGGTAGAGGTCTAGAGTGCATAATGTTCTCATGATAGCATTGGTGGAGAGATGGCATAGTGATACCTCATGTTTTCATTTTCCTACAAGAGAGACGACTATTACTCTACTAGACATCTGGAGGATCTATCGAGTGTCTATCAGGGGCACTATCCCAAAGTATGTTTTAGAGGGCTCAGAGTCCTATATGGAGACCTATTTCATATGTACATTTGCCAAACTTTCACTAACACAGTATTGGATGCCCTGGAAGGGAGCGATGCAGGATAGGCTACCACAAGTGCATTGTACATGATAGGCTTGATTGCGGGCAAGATGTGTCCAAACCTGGCAGAACATGGATTCACACATAGATGGGTGAGGGTATTGAGCATGATGTTCAATGAGGAGGGTGTTGTGTACTATTCGGCATACACCATCTTGGGTTAGTTGTAATATGATATTCATATCTTTGTCTACTGGAGAGGAAGGAGTCTAGGCACAAGAGTGACACTACTATTGGTTTGGGCATAGGAGCATATTGTTGTCATGCGCTTAATCTGTACTTGGGAGTAGTGAGAGATGTATGAGCCTTATGCATGTAGGTATAGGATGCTTATTAGATACGACACTACTAGGGGTGTCAATTACTAGAGGAGACTGTTGGATGAGCTCCAGTCATTTGACTAGACACTGTACAAGCAATGTGATCCATGGGGGTACTGGGATGAGAATCACCAAAGGGAGAATGGAAAATTGGATGTGTTTTACCTTAGGTATGTAAAGAGTGAATATTGGCTCATCAATCAAGCAATTTATCATATCATCTGGTATGTGCCATCATAGGTTAGGCGGTAGTTCAGGGTTATTTAGAATGTTGTACCTGATGGATTCCCATACCCATTGGTGACATGCAAGGTGGGACTATGGGGGATTGAATTTGATCTCAAGGGAGTATGATCTACATGGAGGGTGATGGATTAAATATCATGGAGGTTGGGTCAGGATTTAGTATCTGATGTAGGGATGACACCAACCCATGCACAGTGGTAGGCCTCTCACCGTCCAGTCCGTCTCACATATCTTGTACAAGTACGGGTAGAGGAGAAGACATGCTCTGATCAAGAAGGTGAGGGGGAAATGAGGATGAGGGAGGTGATAGAGATGATGCAGGAGAAGGAGGAGATGGAGGGGAGGGTCCATCAAGTGTTGTAGGAGCATGGAGGGTACGTCCTAAGAGGGTACCCATTGTTAGGAAGAGTGGGATTGTGCAGATACTAGTAGGGGGTGCCCCATCATAGGTACTAACATTAGTTGTGGCATAGGCACAAGCCCTTCCATAGGTTCTGGTGCATGCCCCTATAGCATTACCACCATCATAGGGATCACATGTTGGGTTTGTCACACAGGCAGCATATTGCGTAGTGTAGGAAAGGTGTGATGAGTCAAAGCATATTTGGAGATAGAGAGGGGAGAGCATGCCACCACCCAGGATGAGAGGGATAATATGCAATATGAGGTGACCATATTACAAGGACTTTTAGATACATAGAGGGTATGGGATGATAGTGCCCAAATAACTTTGGGTATTTTACAGAGGAGGGTTGACTCTGGAGACTTCGATGTATTCATCATGCAGGTAAGAGGGGAGGCAAAGCTACAACAAGAGGTAGACTCCCTTCAACATCAACTTCAAGACATGACTGCAGACAGAGACACATGGCAGTGGAGAGAAAAGACATACATGGTTGAGCGAGAGATTGATTGACAGTCATCCACACTCCCAGTGGCAGCACAACTTTTGTCTGATGCTATTGTAATACAAAGGGATGCATGGAGAATTGGGAGAGATGTTATTTATTACATGACCCTGTATTACCAGGTAGTACATGAGGGACAAAGAGATCTACCCTTATTAGGGAGAGAGGTATCACAAACTATAGGGAGAGACCCATTGGGATCAATGGGTATGCCACCTAGAGCACCTAGGAGATACGAGGGAGGAGACGCAAGGGGATCATCCCAGCTAACCACATGAGAGCTCTCTAGTCACATTGTTACACTTTTTGATATTTTGATCATGAAATAGTACAACATCACCTAGGTGCATGTACCATGCATGATGAGATGTATATTTTTGTTGTACTATTTGATGGACTTTGATGTAATTTTCTTCTTTTATGATGATATTATGATGAGACATTGATGGACTATGGACAATTATTATTTCATGATTTATATGATGATGCATTTTTGGTCCTATATGATGTGGATACTATGTGATGTGTGTGTTTATGATTTATGTATGCATATATGACACTATATGACATGTATGTGACATATGAGGATGCTACTGACTTGTGTAATGTATGATCTGTGTGATTTGTAATTTATATTATATGCTATGATTATGATTATTCTAATGGATTATGATGTAGATTAGTGTAGATTATGGACATGTGACTTATGTATGATGGGATTTTATTGATATGATATGTATGCAGGTTGGATGATTGATGGATATGATGTCTATGGATATATGATGATTTTATGAGATGTCTTGATGTGACTAATATATGTGATTGATGCAAGAGAGGATAAAGAGAGGGGCCAAAGGCACACCCTAACCAGATCCCCCTTACAGAGATCTTTTCATATATTTATTTCAATTGATTCATACATGTCGGGCTATAAGGCCTTCTCGATTTAGGCTAGATATTATAATTCAAGTACAGAAGTCCTCCAACATGCGAGGATCTGAAACAATCTTCTATCTCCTAGCTTCTATCTCCGATGTCCTAACTAATGTCCTGATTGATTGTCTTAAAACTACAAACAAAGATTACATTATATACAAGAGGCTATCGAACAAGTCGGCCTTCGGATCCACCATCAATGGAAGGAATGACTAGATCTAGGTCCACACGCTTCCCAATGAAAGATTCTAGCATTAAATTTGTGACCATAATTAATTGCAAGAGTCGGGCTCAACAAGAAACTAAAACAAACAACTTGGTAAGCAAGGATAACCGAGTGCTAAACAAGCATCACCGAGTGCCAGGGAAATTTACTGAGCACCAGAGAGATAACCGACCAACCCTGGTAAACAAAGGAAACTAAGAAACACCGAACCAACTCAGTCAAAGAAGGAACCAAGCAACACAAGAAAACACAAACATGTTTTTGGTGACACAGGATTGCCAAGGACCCAAGATGCTCCTGCATTAGTGATGGATATATATGTTATATGTAATGTAGTAGATATTTAATGAATCATGATGTTGATAAATAATAAATGCTATCATGGATTAATGAATAATGATGTGGATAATAAATAAATGTAAACAAAAATTAATAATTAATGATATGGATAAATATTGGATCTAATGAACTAACAAAGATATGAAATGAGCTTTAATAGACTTGAATAATAATTAATGATGATAACTACTAGGTGGATAGATGCAAATGGAATGGATAACAATATAATGATATTTTTTTTCTATTGAAAATATAGAGTCAACCGAATACAACTGAAGGTTACAACCAGAACAAGCTGGTTGTCAAAACTTTACATCGGAGAAGAAATTTCAATAGTTATAAGAGGCTAAATACAAAAATTAAATCAAAGACAAAATTGCTACAAAGATCTGCTAATAAGAGACTGTCAACATATCATGTGCTTTCCAAGGGCCTATCAGTCCCACCCTTTTCCTTGTCCATGTTCTTCACTGTGGCTTGAACTGTGTTCATAGGTTCTCCAATGCTCTTCATTGTTGGCTTCAAGTTCACCTTCAACATAATTATCAAAGCCATCCCTTCTGTCTCTGTCACTATTGTCTTGTGGCAGCATGGTGACTTGCAAACTGAGACTTGTAGAGTTACTGACAAATTGGTCTTCATATCTTGGAGCTCCTATGTGTGTTGGCTAAGGAGCATTAACAGATTGGATGTCTTTAGCAAACAGTATTGTGGCCCCTTCCTTAACCAAGGTCTAGAATCTTTCTCTTGAGATCTATATAGTAGCAGTGACCTGAGACATAATAGTAAAATATGTGAGTTTAGAGTTAAACTCAGTAAGGTCCCTTCTCTTAGTCTGGAAGATGTCTTCATTCTTCTGTTTCCAAATAAACCAAAGAACTTTAGTAGTAAATGCAATCCAAAATTCATTGGTTTGCTATCAAAGTTCTCCACATATCCAGCCAAGACAGACTCAAATCAATATTTCTCAAAATATCATTGATTTGAGTCTGTCTTGGCATGAGATCTTGGCTAGATATGTGGAGAACTTTGATAGCAAACTCAATGACTTCTGGACTGCATTTACTACTGAAGTTCTTTGGTTTATTTGGAAATAGATGAATGAAGACATCTTCCAGACTAAGAGAAGGGACCTTACTGAGTTTAACTCTAAACTCACATATTTTACTATTATGTCTTAGGTCACTGCTACTATCTAGATCTCAAGAGAAAGATTCCAGACCTTGGTTAAGGAAGGGGCCATAATACTTTTTATGGAGAATGTCTTGTGAACCTAACCCCCCAAGAAAAGAGAAATATGAGGCTTAAGGAAAGTAAGTATGTTATTGCTCAAGGCATTTTGTACAAAAAGGGTATTCATGGGACTTTTCTAAAATGTGTTGACAAGGGTCAACAATTGAAGCTCCTCAAAACATTTCACGACGAAGCTTACGGTGGACAATTTTTACTCTATGATGACAACATTCAGAATACTAGGGAACTGATTTTACTAGCCAGGGATGTCCAGGGATAGGTTTTCATATGTAAAGGATTGTGAGAAATGTAAACTTTTCATGGGAAAACCCTAGTTAGCTACTCTTCCTTTGAAGCCAGTGGTGGTTGATGAACCCTTCAAGCAGTGGGGTTTAGATTTTATAGGTCCTATAAATCTAGCCTCAAGTGTAGATCATTTGTATATACTCACAACAATTGACTACTTTAATAAATGGGTCTAGGCCATTCCTACCAAAAAGAGTAGTTCACAAGTGGTATGTGATTTCCTGAGATAGTACATTGTAGTATGTTTTGGAGTGCCTCAAAAAGTAGTCACTGACAATGCAACATATTTTTCATCTCAGGAGTTAACTACTTTTTGTTATGACCATGGTGTCTCTTTAGCCCACTCCTCTAACTATTTTCCTCAAGGAAACAGTCAGGCGGAGTAAAGAAACAAGAATTTAGTGGAAAGCATGAAAAAGTTGGTGAGCACAAATGTAAAATATTGGCATAAGAAATTGTACGAAGTACTGTGGGATGACCACATCACTCCAAAGAGATCTATAGGTATGGAACCCTTCGAATTGGTATACAACATTAAAGTAAAAGTTTCCCTACCACTTGAATTGCCAACAGCTAAATTACAATAAAAAATTGAAGAAGAACATGTTCAGGATGCTTTGGAAAAGAGAGTGTTATATTTGAGTAAGCTAGAGGAAGAAAGAGAAAGGCTGGTAGATCATATAACTGATCATCGCATGAAAGTTAATAAAATATTTGGTATGAAGGCAAGACCAAGAAAGTTGATGAAAGATGATGAGGTATTGCTATGGGATAAATGTAGAGTAGCTAAAGAAGCTCATGATAAATTTGAGTCTTTATGGAAGGGGCCTTTCATCATACAAGAGGAAATAGGCTCAAATGCATACAAGATGAAGTATCCAGATGGACAGATCATGTCATTTACTTATAATGGACAAGATCTTAAACTTTTTAAGCTCTGATCGAGATGTTCCCTTCCATGTACATATTTTCCATTTTCTACTTTATGTTGCTTTCCTTTCGTTTCATTTTCGATGGCTCTATTTTCTTTGTTGTTGTTTCATTTCGTCCATTCCTCTTTTTTGTGTTTGAGGTTAACCTGAGTTCTAAATTCTCCATGCTTCAAGACACTCGGTCCCCAATCAAAGCAAATGTCAATTCAAGTATTTTTTAGAGTCTCTATATGTTTGTTCTTTTTTATTTTTGAACCATCAGCTTTGATCTTCTCTTACAGAAAAACCCTTTCTCTCCGGTTATAGGATTTCTCAAGTCAATCGTTGATAGCAAAGAGGATTTTTCACATGACTGTTGGTGATGTCAGTAATAAAGGGGTATTTTGTAAATAATGAGGGAGTAATCATGAGAATCCACTAGCTATACAAACCATTAAATGAGGAGGTAAGGGGATAGACATGTGAGGTCAGGCGCATAAATCTAAGGAATGTTTGTCTATGGGAAAGTAATGATTATTAAGGGAATTATAAGTGAACAAACATCTATTTATGGTAAGCCACCTTGACTTATTTTGTCGTACGTAGATTTCAATCGAGACAATATTCTCGTAATCTTTCTCCTTAATTACCGATCAAAATTGATATTTAAAAAAGGGCTCTCCTTCTGCATGATAAGTCCATTCTTGTTTAAAGTGCAAGATGTGAAGGGTTCTAAGCAGTTGATTCTAGTGTTTCTATAGGAGTGGTTTGCAATGAATCAAGGTAAATTTTGATAAACTCCCTAATTCGGTTTTCAATTCTCAAGTTGTTTATATGCAAACTTGGTCTTGGTTGTGGTTATGAACATGAAGTCCTCTCTTCATTTTTTTGGAAACAACATCAGTATGAATTGTAAGGGTCCTTTGTTAACTGATACAGATTTAAAAGGGGTTAATGTAGAAGCAATATGTACAAGATTACAAGAAAATGTGGAAGAAGAGTATGTAACTAAAACTCTAGATAGTGGGTTACTACAAGAAGCAGGTTTTCCTCAAGCCGTTATAACCCTTGAGTTAATCCAAGAATGTGTGAATCACTTTGACATTAAAGCTCGATGTATCATGGATAATGATGGTAAAGTGTTGGTCCCAATTTCCAGAGATACTATGATGTCTATTTTTAAAATCCCCAATGAACCTTTCGGTGAGTTTACTCCTACTCAATCATATGCCAAATTCAAAGAGACCCCTAAGAAAGACCGCTCATGTATTGCTCACAATTGGATGGAGACATTTTATAAGGGTGAGTTAAAATCATATGAAATCTCATGTCCACAACCTAATAGTCATGTTGCATAGGGTTAGAGGTTCACCTGAGGCTCTCTTGTTTGAAGAATAGATGCTTCATTTCATTGACATCATTTTGGCAGGAAAAGAATATTTAGACTAGGCCGAAATCATATCAAGTTCCATGAGAGAACAATTAAAATAAACACAGACTATTAAGAAAGACTTCTTTATGTCTTCCTATCTTGTATATTTCCTGACTTGTACTCAATATTTGACATCCTTACCCCATGAAACCTAGGATCAAAATGTCTTGATATATGACTATTGCCCACTATTGTAGAGAAATAAAGTTTTGATTGACTACATGAAGGTTCATGGTGTCTTTTTCGAAAAACTATGTTTTGAGCTAGCTGGGATGAAAGAATAGTGGTTTTTGCTTGAAGCCTTGCAGTTGGTACAAGTTTATGGTAGTATGTTTATTCAGTTTCCTATGTTCACCTACCTTAGAGTGGGTTGTTTTGATGAAGAACCCCTAAAACTACCTAGGTTTACCTTAGACTGTTTGTACTAGTTGAGATTTTCTGACAGCTTGTGGTAATGACAAAGAAATATCTGCCTGAAGATAAATGGAATAGTTTATTTCCTCTTAAACTTGGAAGACTCTCCTGTAAAAGTGTATAGGATGCCATAAATATTGGAGTAGATTTGTGTGGGTTTGATTTCAAATTCTACAATGAGAGAAAGGATTTTGATAATAAGGGATTTATCAAGAAAGTCTTGGAAATGGAAGGTCGATTTATACCTTCATCTCAACTGGAGGACCATTTGGAATACTATCTAGATGAAAGAGAAGTTCAAAATAAAGATAATTCCAAGTTTTTGTTGACACAAATCACTGCATATCATTTGAAATTAGATGTTAAAGGATTTTTTCAATATGGTTCAAAGGTTGTTGAACCTAAGTACTTGAAATAGTCACTGGTGCCCTTGCCTCTTATAAATTGGTTTGGACCTAAAGAAGATAGTATCTTAAAGAGAACCACCCATATAATTAAACTCACTAAGAGATAGCTTCAACACAAAGGATAAATTGTCACATCTCTTGTTCAATCGGAAGATTCAACTCTAAAAGCTCCTTCCTCCCTTGATGCTGACATTATCTTTTCCATTGATTTTGTAGGTGGTAACATGAGCTCAAAGATCTTGATTTCTAAATTATTTGAAAGTCAACCCATTGCACAAAGGACAAGGTCAAAGAAAAAGCTTACAAAGAATAGAAAAATGGCTTCCCAAAGAAAAGTTATCATGAACCTTGATGTTGAGAAAGAACATGGAACAAGTCTGATGGTTAGTGAATCGCAAGTGCGATTGACCTTCGACAACATCTCAGGTCGTGGATACCATGAGTACACCGGCAAAGGATGTAGAGAAAAATGAATTACCTCCATCAGTACCTGATTGGCTAACAACTTCAGTGTGTAAGAAAAAGGAGCCTTGTACCAGTTTCCTTACCTATTAGAGATGAAGTGAATAAATATTCTGCCAAAACCCCGAAGAAAAAAAGAATGAAGAGTTTTTCCTAGCTAATTATTGATACTCAATCAGGGGAAGTTACAACCGAGATTGTTGTGTACAAGCCTAAGGTTGATTCTATAGATTTAAGCATTGATGATTTTGAAGTTACAAAAGTGGGTTTAGACATATTTAATTGAGAAACCAAGGAAAATTGGTTGGAGCAACCTTCACAACATATGCTTTCTCAGTCGCAAAAGGATGCTAGAGAGAAGAAGGAATTGAAACAGGTAATCAATACTATTGCAAAATACATTAGTTCTTTGGATAGTTGTGGTTTCTTTCTCATACTTTAAGCCTTTCAGTCCTTTGATCCTAATATTTCACCAAACAGTCGAAGGCTGATGAACCAACTTCAGCGTAGTAAGGCCATAGAGGAAGCCATGAATGAGTGGGTGAACAACGTACTAAAAAGAAAGATTTCTTGCAATAATTTTCTTCTATTTTCAGTTATGCAAATTCTTTATTAAGTGAAGTTCAACCACAACTCACAACTTGGGAGACAGAAGAAAGCAAATGGGCTACTATTGTTGCACAAATGACAGACGTAGAGTTGTATGGCATAGAGAATTTCCTAGCGGAGAACCCTCTTAAATCAATGGATTTCAACATGCTGTATATAGTCAAAGAAAATGCAAATTGGAGATGTTCCATGTACAAACCATCCATCACTGAAGTGCAAAGCATGGAAGCACGGTTCAAAGAAATGTACAATGATTTCATCAAACATATGCTAATCATAAGTCCCAATAACACAGATCTGAATGAAGAAGGAAATATCGACATTGAACCTTTGATGAAATCTTTTAAAGAAGATTTAAAAGTGATCAAAGGAAAACCTATTCCTACACCTGTAGATATCACAAAGGTGGTACAAGTTGAAGCTATGCTTATTCTTTGCATGGAACATTTTCTAGGTTATTCCAAATAGATCACTAAAATGAAATGAGATTGCGACATGTAGAAGATCTGGTTTCTGAGCTTGAGGAATCCAAGGCACAACATGGTACAAGAGTTCATAGGTGTTTATCGTAGTTGGAAGTTGGCATGTGTAGCAATAGATGACAAGGATCAAGATGAAGATGGGATTAAAAAATCCCTTATTTAGCGATCTCTTCTTTTTATTTACTCTTTGCATTGCTTTGAACTCAGAGGATGTGTCTCCTTTTTAAACCTTTTCTATAATTCTAAACTACTCTGGTTAACTGTTAAGGAGGTCAAGTTTTCAAGGAGACCTTAACTTTGAAAACTATATATATTTGATGGACAAAATAGTTTTAGGGGTTAGAAGAAAAAGGGAACAGAGGATAAGACTATTTTTTCTCTTTGTTAGGATATACAATGGCATTTTCTCCTGGATGGTAATACTAGAAAATGAATCTATATCTGTTATTTTGGAAAGATCTTTTGTGGTTGAACTTTGAATCAATGCAATACTCTTCAGCTCTATGAATTCAATTTGAATTTGTGTTATTTATGGTTGATGTTTGAAACATTAATTTGGGAATGTTTTTTTTCTCTCTATGAGCTATTTTGATCTTGTGAGATAATCGTTTGATAAATTATGGTGTTTCTATTCTCTTCTAATAGAAAAAATTATAAATTACTCAAATTCTTGAAGGGCTTTGTGATCTTTTCTTGATTCTTTCATTCTTTTATAATCTCTTTTTAGTATGTTGCATCTCATCTATGAATGAGTAGTGCAATCCTTTTTCTTATTTTCGAGTTAAAAAAAAACACATTCTTTGTAGTTTAGGGATTCATTGCATATCCAACAAGGGAGTTGTACCTCAAGAAATTCAAAGGGAGACTAATAATCAAGTCTACCCAACTGTTGTGAACTAATTTGATCTTCAAATATAGGGTGATAGAGGTTTTTAATAATTAAAATTCAAGAAGACAAATATGTTCACTAATAGATTTTTGGCGACTCTACTCAGGAGTCAGAGAAGTAACTAACCAAATCTTGAATCTTTAGTGTTTGTACTCAAGACTATGGTTTTTCCTGTTGATGGTGTATTATCGATGCTTCAACCAAATCTTGGTTTTGCGGACACTCAAGAAGATTTAATTTCTGACCTGGATGCTTTAGCTTAGAATTATCGATGTAGTAACCAACAATATCTTCAAGTTCAAAGGGATCTTGAAGAAGAAAAAGAAGAGATCAGAGAATAACTCAAAGGAATTCATGTTACACAAGAAGTAGCCATGGTGATTAGAATAGCCCGTGTTTAAGAGAATTTTCTTTGAAAGAAATTCATATATCAATTTGGCAGAAAAAAGGTATACCAAAAATGATAAAAGCAGTGGGTTGGTGGATGAAGATTTTGAAACACCAAAAAAACTAAATTTTGCCCTTGATCATACACAAAGGAGAAGAAAGAAAATCCAATCTATTAGTAGGCCATCTTCCCCACCTCAGGTCATACATACATCCTCAACTTTTCAAGCCTTGATCTCCCCTAAAACTCTTTCTCCTTATGTCATTAACTTGCAACCATTGAATGTTATTATACCTACTATGGCTCAACCATGGCTCAACCAGGCTGGTCCTCTGGCTATTAGATGGTTAAGCGTTAAGGAGGTCAAGTTTTCAGGGATACCTCCTTAACTTTGAAAAATATATATTTTGATAGACGAAATAATTTTAGGGGTTAGAAGAAAAAGAGAACATAGGATACGACTATTTTTGCTCTTTGTTAGGATATACAGTGGTATTTTCTTCTGGATGGTAATACTAGAAACTGAATCTATATCTGTAATTTTGGAAAGATCTTTTGTGGTTGAGCTTTGAATCAATGCAATACTCTTTAGCTCTATGAATTCAATCTGAATCCATGTTATTTATGGTTGATGTGTGAAACATTACTTTGGGAATGTTTTCCCTCTCTATGAGCTATTTTGATCTTGTGAGATAATCATTTGATAAATTCAAGTGTTGCTATTCTCTTCTAATAGAAAAATTTATAAATTACTCAAATTCTTGAAGGGCTTTGTGATCTTCTTGATTCTCTCATTCTTCTATAATCTCTTTTTAGTATGTTGCATCTCATTTATGAATGAGTAGTGCAGTCATTTTTCTTATTTTTGGGTAAAAAACAAACACATTCTTTGTAGTTTAGGGATTCATTGCATATCCAATGAGGGAGTTGCACCTCAAGGAATTTAGAGGGAGACTAATAATCAAGTCTACCCAACTATTGTGAACTAATTTGATCTTCAAATCTAGGGTGATAGAGGTTTTTAATAATTGAAATTCAAGAAGACAAATCTGTTCGCTAACACATAATAAACCATCAAAGTTGCAAAGTTGCATTATCTGAAAAAAATATTTTATAATGGTTTGAAAGTGGCCTTAGTCCATTATCATTGTCAAAATCAAACTGGGGGCACAATCCAAACTTAGTGATTTCATCAAGGAATCAGAAACAAGCATGAATCAAAACATGTTTCATCAAGGTCTAAGATCGTGACATTTGAACTTTTTGATTGATCCAAAAACATCAAATTTCAAATATCCAAACATTCCAATTTGGGCATCAATAAAACTAAAATATCAAATCAAAATAGCTTGAACAAAAGATAAAATTGGTGAAAAATGGATGAAACTCTTCTAAAGTATGGATCAACTGACAAAGGAAAATATATCAAATGTTTGTTTCTTAATTTTTGGAAATCATGTCTTTTTAGCAACTCAAAGATGTCTTTTGACTAGAGGAGAAATGATGAAGCATGATATTTTCCTTTTTTTTAATGCTTTCAATATTGATTCATATAAGTATGGAAATCCATCTAAAGACATGATCATCAAAGAATCATTGAGGATTTTTGCATATGAAAGGGATCAAAATCTTTGTCTGTTTATGCAAAAGAATGCCTTGGCCATTTAGATTTCTCATATCTTAATGCTAGGGTTCAATTGCAACACTGAGATAGACAAAACATATATTCATAGTGTAGACACCTAAAAATAGTCAGGCTAATTTAAAGTGAGCTATCAAAGGAAAAATTAGAAATTAATTGAAATCAAAGCCAAAGAGGATTAATTAAATAAAAAAGATCATTTAATTGTGCAATTAATTTTAATCAAATTAATTGTATAGTTGAATTAAATTAAATCCAACCCATTCAAGGGGTACACATGGCTAAGAAAATCAATTTAATCAATTAATTAATTCCTAATTTCTCACCTACCACATAAGAGTGAATTTAATCGACCAATAGTAATTGAGGATTGAGCTCACATGGATCAAAGTCAAATTGATTCTCCATCACTCATCTTTAGAATGAATCTGAATCACTCATTTGGTCTCTTTGTCACAAGCTTTGAGAACACAATATTTAAATTGTCTCTATTGGAAATATTCAGGAATTAACCAAGTTACTGAGAGGGGAGGGGTGAATCAGTAACTCCAAATTTTCTTTCAATAACAGATGTATTAACATATAGTTTACTTTATCCTTTTGCATATAGAAAGCATGAAACATAAAAGCATTCACAACAATGACACATAGATTTGGTTACCCAGAAACCTTCCAAAAGAAAGTAAAACTGGGTTGGGGATGAAACCCACAAAGCTTTAGTACTACAGTATAAAGTTGGCCGGTTAAGGCTTACATTGATCACTTCTGATGATCTGCCCTGCTAGGAGCAATAAGGACTGCTAGGTCCACCTTGTTAGAGGATTTACAAACATACAATGAAGTATGCACTCGGTAAAGAGATTTTACAAAGACTGTTAAGTCTACCTAGTTAGAGGATTTTAGTACTGATTCACCTGTTAGGATGAAACAGTAGATCTCTTACTTTGCAACTGGATTGCTGAATGAGATTCGCTGATGTACTGATCACCTTCTGTGATGAATTTGTCTTTGCTGCTCCTTATACTATTGTAGCCCTTTGTAATTCGCTTATCTCTGCCTTTCTTTCTTTTTCATATATTCATACTCATACATCTTGGTATTTTTACAACATTGTTTATATACAAGTCTAAACAATTAAATTACAATTACAAAGTCGGCTTGACAAATAAACATAAGTGCTACTAAGTCGGCCCAAGTATGGTTACATGGTTCCTGCAAACTGACTCAGTGACTTTCTGATACTCGGCATCCACTGCATTACTCGGCATCGTCATGCACTCGGTAGAAGTGAAGGTACGGTTCATACTAACCACTCGGTAAGTTTTGAACTTAGTAAATACTGGTGACTCGGTAGACATAATGTCACTCGGTTTACATTGTCCTGCTCGGTTTGTGCTGTCCTGCTTGGTTTGCACTATCCTGCTCGGTTTGTACTATTCTGCTTAGTTTGCACTGTTCTGCTCGGTTTGCACTGTTCTGCTCAGTTTGCACTGTTCTGCTCGATTTGCATTGTTCTGCTTAGTTTGCACTGTTCTGCTCGGTTTGCACTATTCTGCTCGGTTTGCACTTAGAATGCAAATAAGTGTTGTCACTAGTGGCAATCTTGCTTAATGCCAACAATCTCCCCCTTTGGCATTAGTGACAAAAACACTTATTGCCCAAAACTTATATACATGAACCATGCTGAGATTTATTTTGATTTTTCAAAATTTGTCTTTGTCATAGAGCTTTATAAATTATCTCCCCCTTTCAATGTGCTAACTTTTTCTTCTTTCCTTCTATACATATCTCCCCCTTTTTGGCGATAATGCCAAAGGTGTATATACAAGTGTTTTATAGAGAGAATCCAAAATTTGATAGAAAAATAGAATGTACCTTCATTATCAGTGCCAGGGTTCTGTCCTAATTTTCTTGCAGAATCTTGCATGTTTGGATTGCAATTTGGACTTCTGCAGAGAGTGTAATCATGTGATCTGCTATTGAGAACTGATTGTCATGAATTAATGTTTTGGAATGTTCAATGTGCTTATACATTGTATTCATGATGGGAAGGATCATGTTCTGAATGTCTAGCAGTGTGGACCGGATCCTTGTGTCTTCTTTCAGTAGTTCTGACTGCATATTTGATAGGAATGAGATTTTCATGTGATGAGCAGAGTTTGAACTTGGTTCAAGTTGCAGCTTCTGTATGCTAATCTTCAAATCCTCATCAATTTTATTCATTTTATCCTTGACATCCTTGGTGAACTCGACAACATTGCATAGTCTGGCCAAAAGAGAGGTAACATTCGAATAGGAAGATTCAATGTTTGTCAAAACTGAAGACAATTCTGCTTGATTAATAGCTATGTGCTGAGCAATGTGCTCAAGCACTTTATTGTTGAATTTCTTCTCAGCTTTTTCAACTAACTTGTCTGTCCCAGATGAATCCTCATTGTACTTATTTACTGCTTCTGCTAATTGTAACAAAACATGTTGAGAGGAGTCTATTTCAATACCTAATGCTTCTGACAAAATGTCCTTAGCATCCTTAATGATTTTATATTCCTTGTCTCTCTCATCTTTAAGCTTCTTTTGCTTCACTTTCCTTTGGAGGATTTCACCTATATTTTGCATTTGATCCGCTGATAGATTTGCAAAATCCAATGTTGGAATCTCTATTTCCTCATCTAGGTCTATATCCTCTACTATATTCTTGCCCAAAAATCTTATACTCGGTTGAGCCTTAGGCTTATCTATACTTAATGCCTTAGTAGTAGTGACAGTAGACATAGTAGGACTGGCTATAGAGAATGGTATACTGTCTACTGGAGAACTTAAAATATTTGCACTTGTAGAATCAAAAACTGGAATACTTACTGCTGGAAAACTTGATGAAGTAGGAGACTGCAACTCGGTAGTTACTTCTGTTGTTGCTATAGGTGATTGGACAAATGTTGAAGTTGTCACAACCATGCTTGAAGGTGTCTCCGGGCTAGATGTAATAACTTTTGCTGGAGAGGTAGGAAGTGATGCAATGACTTCTGCCACTATCCTCACAGTATCATCTACCTCAGTGGCTTCTTCCTGTTCATCACTGTCATCTTCAATGTCTTTTATTATAACTATTTCAGTACTCGGTTGGTGAAGATGGTATATGTTCTTCCATGTGGCATTTGCACTCTTCACAACCGATTCAATATTGTTAATCAAAATTAAACAAGTATTGAACTTCAATGTCATCTTATTTTCATTCTCCTTCAATGCCTTCTTTATTTCATCATTTTTCAAGCTCGGCATTAACTGTCTCAGGGTTTGATCAAATATGTCTTTTACAGTTTGCTTTGCATTGGCCCATCTCATTTTTATTAGATCTAATAAAGCTGTTGGAATCTGTGGGGCTATTTCATCAGGAGACTATTTCCACTGTCCTATCTTTTCAATAACAGCATCTTCTATCTCCTTTTGTTCTGTTTCTGATCTTGTTTCATATTTTATAGATTTTATATTACTTACTCTAGATCCTGATCCTTCTCTCAAAAGTTTGATCTTCTCTTGAAGGGTTAGAGGAGGCCTTTTGAATATTATATCTTTGTCCTGTTTGTCTGCCTTACCCCTTGCACTTCTCCTTGTAAATACGACAGTGGGAGGCTTAGGTGCCTTGGTGATGAATACCTTTCCTTTCTTCTTTGCAGGTTTTGGTTCCTCTATTTTCTCATCCTTTTTCTCTTCTTCTTCAGTGTCTTCTCCTCTGTCCTCGGTTAGCATTTGCATTTTGGCTATCCTCTTTTTTCCTTTATTTACTGCCTGTGGAAGCTTTATACTTAATTCAATTCTCACTTTAGCTTCTTCATATGTTCCAAAATATGGAGCTTTGGGATTAACAGGCTGATTAAGGAGGGCTTCAATGATATTCTTTGTTTCATCAATGTTTACCTCATAAGGAAGAGGTTTTACATGTACAATCCTCAGTTTAGTTGCTTGAATGTATACTCTGTCACAGTCCACCATGAAACAAATATCATCCTTATAATCCTCCACCAACTTCTGTGGAATCCGGAATTTGTCATTCATTTTCTCCTTGAAAGACTCAAAATAACTATCCATGATGCTCTCAAAATTTTCACCCATTTTTGAAATATATTCATTTATCTCATAAAGAACTGGCACATCTTTTCTCCATACTACTTTTCCTTTGGAAGGGAAGAATTTCTGAACATAGAAAAATAAATAGACCAGTAGAGATCCAAACTTACATGGATTGTTTTTGGAAGTTTGAATGCTTTCCATGTTCTTGTTAAACTGTTTTAACAACAAATCTGCAAGGTCAAATGATAAATTATTCTTGACCACTTTGTATGCTAGGTCTATGGCTTCGCAGGAGACACTATTCTGTCGACTTGAACTGTATATTTTATGGGCAATGATGTGTGTTCCAAACTTCAGTTCAGCATCAGTAATGCTGCTTACTTTCATGCCTCTATCGTCCCACTCGGCTAGGGTTTTCTTCTCCAGCTCCGGCCGACCTAGGGTTTTGGTAGTTTTAGCTTTGTTTAACATGGGAAGACCGGTGATTTGGTGAATCATCTTCTTAGTGATCTCTATGGGTTGCTCAAGCCAAATCTTTCCTTCATGTACACGGCTGAGAATGTATCTAACCCATTTCTCCCGAAAGTTTCGAGGTAAATGTGTAATGTGAATTAATCCCTTGTCTTCCAGATGTTTGTGCTCGGGTTTTAGAATACCATCCACACATAGTTCCTCACGCACAATATCTAGCTCTAGGTTTCCCATCTCTTGAATTGCACAATTGAAATGATTGCGAATATTGTTAACAAGTAGTACCTTAGGAGGAATCTGAGATTGAGCTCCGTTCGGGTCTAGGGCTGCTGCAATTGCGGGCACGAGTTTGAAATCTGGTGCTCTCCATTCCCCTTTGATTATCATTTCTCTTCCTTTCATCACTGGATGATGCCATGGTAGCTCACAGAGAATTCTTTTCGCAAAAGTATTTGAATCATTGGATTGCTCTTGAAATTTTCTGCTCTCAAAATGCTAAAGTTCGCGATGAAGAATGAGTTTGATTTCTTGCCTTTTGTTTACAACTCTGTCATTAATGCTCAGTACAAATTAGGGTATGAATTCTGACAGACTGTCACCCACTATGAATTAATTGCTCAATAAAGACTTCACAACTTGGTGAACTTGAGAATTCGTATTGCTCTGACCTCACTCGGTAATCATATTAGACCGCTCCCGACCTTGCTCGGTAAAAACTGATACCGACCTTCCTGTGATCTTATTGCATCTTGTATGCCGATTTAGATCTTTCTTTTAATTCAATTCTGGAACTGCTTGAAATTTATCTATGAGAATCGAGTTCCAGTGCTTTCTTGGGAATTAGTTTGAGTCGATAGAGCCACCCATTCCATTACTTGGACTGGTTTGCTCGGTAGATTTAGGAATCCACTGTTGTCTCATCTGTTTCTTGGTCTTGGTTGCTTCACTCTTCTTTCCATCTTCAACTTCACTAGCATTCATGCAGTTTCTGGCTATGTGACTGAGTTTAGTGCATTTGAAACATCTTATGGTAGTATCTCTTTTCCTTAGATGATGTTTTATGCAGTTCATGCCAATGTGTCCATATTCTCCACAGTAATGACATCTACACCAAGTGTTGTAATCCCATCCAAACATTGCTTTCATAATTTGTTCTGCTGGATTGAATGTTTTGGGTCTGCACTCGAATGCCTTGTGACCTTGTTTGTTGCATTTGTGACAATTACCTTTGAATCTTGGTTTTTCCCTGCATTCATTTGCTTTGTGACCATGCTGATTGCAGTTGTAGCTTTTTCCATTGAATTTTGCCTTTTCATTGCTCCAACATTTATTTGAAGTATGTCCTATTTTACCACAATGATTACAAGTAGGTTTCTGATTTCTTTGAGTACCTTGCTTAGAAGATTCACCTTCTCCTTTGTATCCAAGTCCTGCTTTTCCTTTTTGCCTATGAAGATTTCGATCATACAGCTGATTTAAGTCTTCTTGGCTCTTCAACATTCTTTCATTGATTTGTTTTTCGGTGTTTAGGTCATCTACCAATCTTAGATTGATTTGCTTTTTAGATCTTAGTTCTTCTCTTGTGCTTTCTATTTCTGAACTTAGAGTCAGAATTTCCTCATTTGTATGGGAGATCTGATCAATTAGGTTTTCTAGCTGAAGGGTTTTATTTTGGACTTCATTGTTCCTTCCATCCAATTCATCTTTCAACTTGTTTCTTTGTTCTAAGATCTCACAAAATCTTGTTGTGTGTAGTTCTTGTTCTCTTTTTAATTTTCTCACTTCTTCCTGCAGAGACCCATTCTTTTCTAGGAGTTCTTTGACAGCATTGTTTGCTTCATCTGAGCTATCTGAGGGAAAAAGATGTTCAATCTTTTCTTCAATGTAATTCTGATCATTCATCTGATTTGCAAGTTCCTTCCTTCTTCTTAGGGATTGGGAAAGATGTTCTCTTGCTTCTTTAAGTTTAGCTATGGCCATTTCCAGATCTAGCTTTTCATTTTCAATCACCTTGTTCAGTTTGAATACGTCCATTATCCTGGATCTTTGCTCAAGCTAGTTAAGCTTTATCTTGAGAACCAATACAGCTCTGATAGCAATTGTTGGAAATATTCAGGAATTAACCAAGTTACTGAGAGGGGAGGGGTGAATCAGTAACTCCAAATTTTCTTTCAATAACAGATGTATTAACATATAGTTTACTTTATCCTTTTGCATATAGAAAGCATGAAACATAAAAGCATTCACAACAATGACACATAGATTTGGTTACCCAGAAACCTTCCAAAAGAAAGTAAAACTGGGGTGGGGATGAAACCCACAAAGCTTTAGTACTGCAATATAAAGTTGGCTGGTTAAGGCTTACATTGATCACTTCTGATGATCTACCCTACTAGGAGCAATAAGGACTGCTAGGTCCACCTTGTTAGAGGATTTACAAACGTACAATGAAGTATGCACTCGGTAAAGAGATTTTACAAAGACTGTTAAGTCTACTTGGTTAGAGGATTTTAGTACTGATTCACCTATTAGGATGAAACAGTAGATCTCTTACTTTGCAACTGGATTGCTGAATGAGATTCGCTGATGTACTGATCACCTTCTGTGATGAATTTGTCTTTGCTGCTCCTTATACTGCTGTAGCCCTTTGTAATTCACTTATCTCTGCCTTTCTTTCTTTTTCATATATTCATACTCATACATCTTGGTATTTTTACAACATTGTTTATATACAAGTCTAAATAATTAAATTACAATTACAAAGTCGGCTTGACAAATAAACATAAGTGCTACTAAGTCAGCCCAAGTATGGTTACACGGTTCCTGCAAACTGACTCAGTGACTTTCTGATACTCGGCGTCCACTGCATTACTCGGCATCGTCATGCACTTGGTAGAAGTGAAGGCACGGTTCATACCAACCACTCAGTAAGTTTTGAACTCGGTAAATACTGGTGACTCGGTAGACATAATGTCACTCAGTTTACATTGTCCTGCTCGGTTTGCACTGTCCTGCTCGGTTTGCACTGTCTTGCTCGGTTTGTACTGTTCTGCTCAGTTTGCACTATTCTGCTCGATTTGCACTGTTCTGCTCAGTTTGCACTATTCTGCTCGGTTTGCACTCTTCTGATCAGTTTGCACTCAGAATGCAAATAAGTGTTGTCACTAGTGGCAATCCTGCTTAATGCCAACAGTCTCACCATTTGAAACCATTAACTTGACCCAAACTTGATCATGGTTAAACTTACTCTCTCCCTAAGCCTTAGTAAAATCTATAAATAGAGAGAAAAAATAGGAGAAAGGGATCCATTCTCATTTAGTTAATTGCATCCTTACTATAGGTATTTTGATTTTGAAAGCATAATAGATCATTTTTAGCATAATTGAGTAAAGATAGGTATTAAATTAATCATAATAGCTTTAATTTATCATTTTAGAGTTGTCTCTAATGGATGTCAGCTGAGAGCATTGCATTATCTTCTTTAATTAGAGATCCATGAGATCTTTATTGCTTTTAGTTGTTAATTCAACATGTTTAAAGGTTAAATTAGCTTCAATTGAGTTGATTTCTTAGCAAACTAATTTAATGAAGGTATTCTATATACACACATACCACCATGGTTGAAAATCTAACCAGGAAGGGTTGTACCAATTTCAATGATCCAAAAATCTCAATGATAAAAATATAAAAAGAAAATGATCTCATGAAAGTGACAATAGTTTAGCAGCATTGGCATATTGCATTCATTTTAGATTAATCTTGTGTTGGTAATTTGTATGGGATTTGTCAAGAAAGGGGGGTGAAAGGCTAATCAAGGTCAAATCATCAAAATTATCCTTTAAGATGGAATATATTGTACTTTAACAAAAATAATGCATTTTCATATAGGCCATTACATATTATTTGCATTTTGAGTCACTATTATTAAGTAAAAAGTATTTTCATCTAGATTCATTAATCATTAATCAATAAGGACATTAAGTCCATTTTTAGTTAGTCATTATCATCATTAATTACATTTTCATTTAGTTGCATTTCATTAATCATTAATCAGTAAGTGCATTTCATTTAGTCACATTTCATTGCATACTAATATAATTTCATTATACAATAAACCAATTGGCACATATCACATAAGTACATTTCATTCTCATTTAGATTTATTTTATGTATGCATATCAAAATTATTTCATGAGTTCATATCATTATATCAAGTTGTATTAGGTGCTTATCAAATTATCATTTAAAGTTGTAGATCAAACTATCCTTAAAAAGTTATATTATCATTTAGTTGCATTTCATTAAGCATAAAATCATCTCATTATTACATCATTGTGATATCATCATAGAGAAGACATATACAACTATTACATCCACACATGACATCCATATAAAGAGATAAAAACATCATAAAAAACATTTTCATACATTATACATCTAAATAAAGCATCCATATAAGTGCATTCATATCTATGCATCCATCTAAACATCTATGTGCATAAACATCTAAGTCAAGTAAATGCATACATCTAATTTGCATAGAAAAATACAAAAAAAATCATATAGAATTGCATCCATATTTAGATCATCAAAATCATAAAGTCCAATATTTGATGACATCAAAAAGGAGATAAATCATAAGCATAAAGGAAGGGTGAGAGAAATAGATCAAGTGTCCATATATCAAATGTCCATCACAGTCTGTAATCAAAGTACATCATCAAAGTGAAGGTCAATGATACATCATGAATCAATGAGAATAAAATATCAAGGTATATCAAAGATCAATATACATAATTCATCTGATCAATAGGGGCAATCTAACTTTATCCATCCCGTATACCCGCATCTCCACCTACATCTAAAGGGGGACCACCACTAGTACCTACGCCTGATGGATTTGTCTGAGTAGGTGCCTGGCTAGATTGACCCTCTTGACTAGCCTAAATATGAGCTACTATTGTAGCTTAACCCTATATAATGCTCATAGCTTGAGAAACCTGACTTTGTAAGGTTGTCATCCTTGCTTGTAGCATCTATATATCATGACTCAGAGAAGAAAGAGCAGTAGGAGTAGCAAGAACAATAGGAGGAGCTAGAACAACTAGTTCTCTAGCTTCTCACCGACCTTGAACTTCCCATCCATGAACTAAAGAAACTCAAGGAGGAACCTATCCACCAATCTTACTAGCAGGAATATGACCATCTTAAACCCTAACTCTTCCTCCACCATGACCACCATGAACACCACCACCCCGACCACCAACATGTCCTCCGCCTTGAGCACCACCACCAACACCCTGATCACAAACCTATCCACCAACAACAATACCTCTAGGAGCGGGTATAATAACCCCACCTCTACCATTAACAACCCTAGAAGATCCACCTCCAACATCTCTACCCTCTCTACCACCTCGAGGAACTCCTTCTCTACCTCCTTGGACTCTAAATATCCTCTGTCGTTGATGTCCCCCAACACCATCATCATCATCGTTGTCATTAGTCTCATCAAATTTAGGATCATCAATATCTAGAATAGGCTCAACAAGGTATGTAAGTCTTTGGAATGGATGTTATGACACCCACTATGCATACTCAAGAGTGAATCTTACATCTAATGTATTTGCTCTATAATCCCACTACATAGAATGTGTTGGTGCTCAAATCAAAAAATTGGATTTCCTATGGATTTTTATTTCCAATTATGAGAAACCCAAAGGGATTTGGCCAACTGAAAAATTGCACCCTTTCTAAGATGTGAACTACTACAATTTAGGCTCTGCAGGACCAAGGTTGGTAGGCCTATACCTTAGGATCTTCTAAGGCTTTTTATAGCAAATTGTTGTACTTCTTCTGAAATTTGATTACTTTAAAAATTGAGATTGCTTTTTTAAGTTCTTTATTTAAAATAATTTGTGAATTGCTTGAAATTACTTTCGTTAGGATGTTTATTGATTAATCTCAGATTATATCTATCTGTAACCAACAATAAAACCTCCAACATAATATGTCAGACCAGTGCCTTGTTATTAAGGTGAAATATATTATATCTTTATCAAATTTGTTTGTTAGTATAACTTTGAAGACAACAAATAGCCCCTCTAAGATAGTTTTTTATCACTTTGATGATGCTTTAATTGATTAAGAAATTTAAGGAAACAATAATCTAGTCCTATTAATCTTAACTTCCTTGTAGAAGTCCAATAAGATAGAACACAAGATTGACCAATTAATACATGTGTTCTAATTTTTTCTAGTTTAGAGTTCATCAAAATAATCAAATCAATTGTACTATCAATCAAAGTAAATCACTTATTTAATCCAAATAACTCAAACAAAGACATAAGACAAAATAATATCACCAAAATTTGAAGAGCAATTGGAAATTTGATATTGCTTTAAAAAATTCCATTACAATAAGAGTATTACTGATACATCCAACATATAACCTGAGTATTGCATAAGCTTTTTCATAAATTGGAAAAAATACTATGTTCTAATTATAATTCTCTTTTCTTAGATCGACTCATATACATATAGATGTCGATTTAGTTACATGTGAAGAGGTGCAACTCTTCATTTAATACTTAACAAAACTTAAAAATTTAATAGATGTCTAATTAATCTGAGGTAGGATCTAAGTTCTCCAGGGATTTCTTGCAATTGAAAATATGTTGTTGCTAACCTTTTTTTGTTCCCATATCAACATCACTCAAAGCATCTCAAATCATGAATACCTACTTGACAAACTGGTCCATGCTATGGTTTGTACTCTTTAGCTCTAAGTCATCATCCTTGCAGACTTGAAGAGCATCATCGAGTAATCCTTGGCAACTTTTGATCCATGCATCCTTTCCTATGCTTTGTCCATTTTTGTCGACCCATGTTGGCAAACCATGATTTGTTCTATTTGTGAAGGCCTTAAAATCCTCTTTTTATCTTTGAGCCATATTCATTGTGTGTGTTCAGTAGGGTTTGGAGCTCCCCCTGTTCATCCATATATTTGGTGTTCATTTTTTTTGTCATATTCTTGGTTAACTCATCATGAGCGGTTCCCAGAACTATGTATTCCTCTATTCAATCCCACATATATATCGCCAAAGCCCCAATATCTATCTATCATTTCTTCATGTTATCGCCACACATTATACCGGCAACCCATCGTTCATCGACTTAACTAATTCCGTCTCCAACCAATGCCTTTAAGCCAACTCTAATCATTTTATCGCTATAACATAAAGAGATGAAAAATAGGGCATCACTATCATTGAAACTCCTCTCTACTGATAGCCCGACATCCTTCTCTTAATTGTTGTGTGCTATCGATTGTCAGTGTTACTCACTTCTTTTTTAGCTACTTTAACATATTTCTCTGATAGTTTGATCAACATATCATTTACTAATAGAGAATAATTTATCGCCTTGACATATAATGATGTATTTATTATTACTATTATATTCTATACTGCTTCTTTGCTATATATCACACCGATATCCCATCGATAATTAGTATTTATCATTCTCCTTTAGTCTTCCTTTATAATTTCTCCCGATGAAATAATTGGTATCTGTAATATCGATAATATGCCTTTTATCTCTATAACTTCTAGAAATGCATTCAATCTTTTATTTTAATATCCAAATGATATCAGTATGCCCTCTGCCGATATGTAATCAAATATCTTCTTTAGACTTTCCTAACCATCCCGATAGTGTAAGACCATACCGATCAAATCATCATTGTAGCTATGCCGATATTTGAAACTTAGCATTTTGATGCCCTAACTCATGTTGTTATGCTTTGTAATCAATTTCTTCTGCTTGGAAAATTACATAGACAAAAATGATGGATTTTTTACGGCCAGGATTACTGACATGCCTTCATGTTAGTCTCATGAACCACTTTGTGACGTCTTTTCCCATCTCCATTGGGTGAGTATCTGATATATTTCCTGCACACACAAACATATAGTAACCATATTTCACATGATATGATGATTTATTTCTCCTAGTGACATTTGTAAAATTGAAAATTTTATGAGTGAACACAGTGGCTCTTTCTGGGGACATATATCCTTTGTGGATATAGTGAGATCCCAGTGTTTCTCTAATGGATAAGTAGACCATCATAAAAAAAGTATGCAATAAAATAAAATAAAATAAAATAAACATGTAACACTATAATACACAGAGGGTAAGAGATACTCCTGTCCGCTGTTCGAAGAAAAAACTCTTTAAGTACTGACCATGCACTGGAAGATCTTGATCATATCCGTCCACATCCTGCAAATAATATAAATCCTCACCTCCTTCCCATTGATAATATAAGGTCCAAGCCATAAGGCTTCAAATTTTCCATGTTTCCCTTTTTCTTGATCTTTTACATTCCATTTCAGAACCCAATTGCCTTCCTAAAACTTTCTTCTCTCTGAAATGATATGTTTGACGTCTTCTTATCATGAAGTTTCTTAACTTGATGTTGTTGTCTGAAATTCTTCTCCTGAGCCCTTCTTTTGATTTCATCCAATTTTGAATAAATGTTGTCTTCTCTAGAATTTCACCAAGAAACAAGTGAACAATAATGATCCATATATTGCTTTGAATGTGGAAACCATGAGCTGGTACTGGAGCCTTAAGAGCTTCTTGTAAAAGACTTTCCTTAGTGCTATGAACCTTGCAGTCTTTCAAACAACACGAAATACAAGAGAAATCATTGGGCTTAGATGACATCTGCTGATTTTCATAGACTGTAGATTATACTGTAATTCCTTTTCCAAAATGGAATACAATAACTATTCTTTTACAATATTTACCATTTATAACCATATAACAATACGAAAATAAATGATCTTTTAAATTTAGGGGTTTTTTTTTCTCTTTAATTAATTTTTAATCTCAAATGTAGGAAAATACAAGCCAATTTAAATAAGAATATACTTCCCTTGAAAGTGAGCGCACAATTTTTCTTTCAGCTCCTTGGCTTGTTTCACAACATATTTTCATAAAAATCAATAACAATAATTTTTTTTTGAAATAGATGCTTATCTGAGATGACAATTATTTCCTTTATCAAAAATTTGATTATGGTCATTTAGTAATAAGATCATTCTAAATGTATCATTACTAGTCAAATTATTATTTTTATCATGACATCCTTCATGGTCAAAACCTGCTTGTGTCATTTGAACTAGGAATAGACTGTTGTAATTTCCTTAATGTCTCATTCGAAGATTTCCAATTATGCAATTATTAGTCCAGTATATCCTCTGTTCATCCAAGAATTCATCATGCATCACTCCCTTTAAATTGTTTGTCTCTTGAGATATAGTATATAAATTTGGCCTTACCAAATTTTCATATTTATAAAAATCTGAATAATTTTCAATTAACTTTTCTTCTACTTCTCAGATAAAAGATTTAGAAATGTAGAGAATTTATACGTACCTCTCTGAATACTTACCTTTGGTTCCTTAGGTGTTCCATCAGACTTGACTTCATTTACAAGTGTATCATAGTGTGTACTGAACCAATTTTTCTAAGAATTATCATCTTCACAAATATTATTCATTGCAATTGCTTCCTTTGCTTTTTTACATAATGTTTTTGGACACATATCACCTTTCTAAATTTTTTCCTATGATCCATCACACGAGATATTATCTGAGATATCATAATGCATATCTTTATAAAAAAAAATCTTTGCGAAAATCACCATCTGCTTTAGGAAGAATGTCTTCATCAATCATCTTTGATACAAATTCTTCTTGCTCATATATTGTATCCAATTCATCTAGAGAGATATCATTTGTTTCAAAAAATAAATTAATGGGTGGTTCATATACCAAAAATAAATTTTTATGTTTTTCTAGCATAATATTATCCTGGGAATTTGAAATCTTTTCAAAACCATCCACGAACATATTTCCTTCTTGGAATGTTTTTCCCTCTGAGGATTTATCTTCTATTTCATCAAACACCACTTGAAACTGTTCATTTTGATAATTAGAAAAAAGGAATGTAACCCCATTTTTTAGTATACTTTTGATATTTCGTGTCCAATAGATTTTAAATTTTCTCTGAACTGAGAGAATAATCTTCTTCATTATGACATTTATTTGTCTTCATTTTTATATAAGTCTCTTTCTGGATGAATTCCTCTTCAATTTGTCCAAAAAAAAATTCTTCCCTCAATTTTGAAACATCATCAGGTTCTTGTTTCACCTCTATATTTTTCCTTTTCCTTCATTATATTATTTTACTTTCTGAAAAAGGAGCTTCAAATCAGGGTCATCTAAAGAGACTCCCAAATCATAAAGTTTTCTTTGAAATTCCCTGCTTGAAGGTATGATATATGATGCTATCTCCCAATAGAAACCTATCATTCTCATGAACAGATGGGCTACAGACTCACCCTCTAGTCTTTCCAAATTGAGAAATTCATCCAGAGGGGATCTATATAAGATTCTTCCTCCATACAGTTCTCTTCTTGTTCATAGGACATGTCTTCACCCTCTACATCATGGAACTCATTCAGGAACCACTGCTCAAAATGCTTCCACGATGAAATACACTATGCAAGTAATGCTTGATATACTTCTCTTGTATTATCCCTTATTGACAAGGCAAAAAACCTCATAGCATCACCCTCTGCATCAACTTCATAATCATCAAGGAATTCATGAAAAGCATCTAAATGAACAATACTTCTCTTGTAGTATCCCTTATTGACAAGGCAAAAAACCTCATAGCATCACCCTCTGCATCAACTTCATAATCATCAAGGAATTCATGAAAATCATCTAAATGAATAGGAGTTGATTCATCTCCATAAAAATTAGGCACCCTCTATGAATTTTTTTAAAATAATTCATTAGTATTGTATTGAAGTTTTCTAAGATCCAAAGGCTCATTAAGAATCAAATTTTTTCTGAACAAATGTTTAAACATTATGTAATAGATCTTCTATTACTAACTAAAGGCCAAATATTCATTCCTTCCAGGTTCTCTCCCTCAATGGAGAAACTGAAATTTTTTGACACACAGAGTCGCCACCTTCTTATCAGAAGGAGAATATAAACTACCCCTGGGTTCTTAACTCCCAATGCAAGAATCACTTTCTGAAAAAATCTTGTACGGAGTCGCCACCTCAAGTGTCTCGAGGAAAATTATTTTTCCTACTTGTCCTAAGCGAAAATCTGAAAAAATTTATATAGAATCGCTACCTTCTTCGTAAGAAGGATAAAATCATACAATTGATTCCAAGTTCTATCTCCAGTAGATTCTGACTCTCTGATCACTAGAAATTATAAATAATGTTGTCACAACAACTCCCTAGTAGAGTCACTAATTTGTTGGTGTTCAAATCAACAAATTGGATTTACTATGGATTCTTATTTCCAATTATGAGAAACCCAAAGGGATTTGCCCAACTGAAAAATTCCACCCTTTAGAGGATGTGAACTTCTACAATTTAGGCTCTACATGACCAAGGTTAGTAGTTCTATACCTTAGGATCTTCTAAGGATTTTTATAGTAGATTGTTGTACTTCTTCTAAAATATAATTACTTTGAAAATTGAGACTGCTTTGATTAAGTGGTTTATTGAAAATAATTTGTGAATTGCTTAAAATTGCTTTCATTAGCATGTTTATTGATTAATCCTGGATTATATATGTCTTTAACCCTACAATGAAACCTCCAACTCAATATGTCAGACCATTGCCTTGTTATTAAGGTGAAATATATTATATCTTTATAAAAAAAAATATTAGTATAACTTTGAAGACAACAAATAGCCCCTCTAAGACAGTTTGTAATCACTTTGATGATGCTTTAATTGATTAAAGAAATTTAAGGAAAGAGTTATCTAGTCCTATTGATGTTAACTTCCCTGTAGAAGCCCAATAAGATAGAATAAAAGATTGACTAATCAATACATATGTTCTAATTTTTTCTACTTTAGAGTTCATCAAAATAACCAAATCAATTGTACTATCAATCAAATTAAATCATTGATTTAATCCAAATAACTCAAACAAAGACATAAGACATAATAATATCGCCAAAATTTGAAGAGCAACTAGAACTTTGATATTGTATTAAAAGTTTTCATTACCACAAGAGTATTGTTGATACATCCAACATATCACCTAAGTATTGCATAAGTTTTTTCATAAATTGGAAAAAAATAATATTCTAATTGTAATTCACTTTTCTGAGATCAAATCATATACATATAAATGTCGATTCAGTTACATGTGAAGAGGTGCAACTCTTCATTTAATACTTAACAAAACTTGAAAATATAACGGATGTCTAACTAATCTGAGGTAGGATCCGAGTCCTCTAGAGATTTGTAGCAATTGACAATATATTGTTGGTAACTTTCATTCATTCCTAGATCAACATCACTCAAAGCATCTCAGATCATGAATTCATGCTTGACAAAATGGTCCATGCTCTAGTTTGTGCTCTTGAGCTCTAAGTCACTGTCCTTGCAGACTTGAAGAGCAGCAACGAGTAATCCTTGGAAACTTTTGATCCATGCATTCTTACCTATGCTTTGTCCATTGTTGTTGACCCATGTTGGAAAACCATGTTTTTTCCTATTTGTGAAGGCCTTAAAATCCTCTTTTATCTCTGAGCCATATTCATTATGTGTGTTTAGTAGGGTTTGGATTTCTCCCTATTCATCCATATTTGTGATGCTCATTTTTTCTGTCAGCTTCTTGGTTATCTCATCATGAGCGGTTCCCAAAACTATGTATTCCTCCATTCGATCTGACTAGGGTAGGGATGGAGGATCCAATAATGGACAGTCCAAGCCTACACTACAAGTTATAACAACAAGCACAACAAAATTCAACACAATAATGCTTCAAAATAGAATTTCATTCAACATGCCCGGCTATAAGGTCTTTCGGGTTGCGGCCTTATACAATGAATTATAAATTATCCAAGCTAGTCCAACTCTGAAACACATCAGCAACTGATGGAAACACTAAGGCAGATCTAACTTGAGCTCGTAAGCCTCCAAGCAATCTCCTTATCTCCAAGCATGCAAACCACTAGCTCTGTTGTTACAATATCAGATAAAACATCTGATCTACAAGATCTCCAAGATCCAATTATGATTCTACTCTCATACTACTACCAATATACCATCATACTGCCTAAACATCTACCCAAACTCTCAATATATAGCTAGCTAAGCCACAAGTCGGCCAGTCAGGCATTTAATTACATTATAGGTCTAGTCTGGAAGATTTAAACCAAAACTAATGAAAGAGTGGTCAAAAATTAATGTGCCTTTGGATTTAGGTCCACACATGACCCAAGAACATTCCCTTAACTACGCAAGGCCCCATCTCATCACATGGAACCGCACAAGAAGAAACACTCCACATTTCGCGTGAAAACTAGCAGAAAATAGGTCCCCGAGAAAAATGAGCATAACTTTTTAATCATAACGAATTAGGAATTAAAATCTTGGGAAATGATAGTAATTTAGGTCCTCTTAAAGTCCTTAAGAGCACAAAGGCTGATTCCTTAAGGATCAACATCGCCACTACGTGCAATCAACACCAAACCTGCAGGAAAATACGGCTCCGACGGCAAGTAAAACAACTGTAACTTTGAAACAGTCCATCCAATCCTTATGGGATATTAGGGGAAGGTTCCAAAATAGGTCCTCAAAATCATGTAAGCTTCTCACACCATGAAACCAACAAATGAAATGATTACAAAGAAAACAACAGAAAATAAGAAATGTTTTTGGTTGATGCAAGATTGCTCTAAGCCCGAGATGCTCCTGCATCAGACACCCCAGGTAAATAAAAGAAGAAGTTCTCATGAAATTTTGAAGGGAATTAGAATAGGTATGCCATATCTATTCTTAACCCACATCTCCTTTGTTCCTTCATTCCATGCTTTTTGTACTTTATCCACTGTCACACTCAGCAAATCAACTTGTTTTGCACTTTTCTCATCTTTCCTTTCTGCTACTGATAGATTTTGGTTCTGATTACCTTTTCCACTTTTGATTAGACCAACACTTCGGTGAATCACATCTTCTCCAAACTTACTAATCAGCTTGGCATCAACTACAGTCCTCTTTGTCACTAGTGCCATCATTTGCTGCACTATCTTTTTCAGAAAGTCCATCTACCTCTTAATCTCTATAAATTCCTCAACTATGTCATTCTCTTTCCCTTTCAAATTCATCTTCCTTTCATCCACAGGTTCATCAACTCCCTTCTCTTGATGTTTGTCATAAGGAAAACACCTGATAACTCCACATCCCTTAGCTCCAACTTCCTCCAAAGGTAACAACTTATGCTTGGATCCACCATGCATTACCACATATGTATTTGCATGACCATCAAACATAAAATGTCTATCAAATTGCCAAGGTCTCCCGAGCAATAGATGACAAGCATCCATAGGCAATATATCACACAATATTTCATCATGATAAGATCCAATCTGAAAATTAACCAAGCATTGTTCTTCAATCCTAACCTTAGACACATCTTGTATCCAACTAATCTGATAAGGATTAGGATGTTTCCTTCTTTCCAAATTCAACTTACTAACCATCTCTTCTAAAACAAAGTTCTTAGAACTACCACCATCAACTATGAAATTACATACCTTATCCTTGCACTTACATTTGGTTTTGAACAAATTCCTTCTTTGCACTGGTTCTTGGACACATGTAGCCAACCTCCTAGTGAGAAGAAATTCACCTTGTTCTGCAACATTCTCAATGTTTTCTTTAGCAATTAATGAAACTCTTTTCTTAGGACATTCAAAAATTCTATGACCTTTTTCACCACATTGATAACAAGTAAAAGTGAACTCATTTCTCCTTCTCCCTCTCTATCCAACATTGTAGTTATTAGCAGCTTGACCACTACTAGATCCTTCATCAGTCTTCTTAGGATTGCCTCCAACAACTGTTTCATAAGTCTTTCCACTTTTATTCCTATTATTTTGTCTTCCTTCAAACCTCTTGTTCAGCTTCTCCTCAATCTTCAATGCCATCTGATAAGAATCTCCTATAGTTGTCATCCGAACAGTAAGTAACTCTTCTTGAATACTAGGTCTCAAGCCATAAACATACCTAGCAACCTTCTCTTTATCAGCTTCAGAATGACCAGTCCTAATCAGGAGTCTGTAAAACTCTTCAGTATACTCTTGCACTAATTTGTTTGTCTGCTTCAAAGCTTGCATCTTTTTAAACATCTCCAATTCATAATCCACCAGAATGAATTGCTTCTTCAACTTGTCAACCATTTGGTTCCATCTAGTGATCTTTTCTTTTCCTCTTCTACTTCTTTCCAATTGAACTTCCCTCCACCAAATATTTGCATGACCTTTCAACTTAGTATTTGCAAATCAAACTCTATCAAGATCTTCTATTTCTTCATACTCAAAGTATTCATCTATCTCATTAATCCAATCAATCAACTCCTCTAGTCTAAGGCTTCCAACAAATGTAGAAACTTCAATGTTAGGTCTCTTCCCAATTTTAGACATAGCTTTCAGGATTCTACTTTCTTTTGGATCTTTGACTTCTTCTATAGCTTCTTCAAATTGATCTTCTTCAGACTCATCACTGTCATCCTTCAAGGTAGTCTTCTTTTTCAATTCCTCTTGTAAATCTTGCACTTGTTTCTGTAAAGCCCTAAAATCATCAAGACTGAATTCTCTAGCAGGTTCTTCCTCTGAGGTCTCTCGAGCTCTCCTCAGAGGCATCTTCAATCAAAGGTCCTGGTGTAGACTGCCTCAACCTTGGTGCTCTTTCCATACACTCGAGATCTTCAAGCTTTGATACCACTTGACACAGGGCAGGGATGGAGGATCCAATAATGGACAGTACAAGCCTACACTGCAAGTTATAACAACAACAAGCATAGCAGAATTCAACACAATAATGCTTCAAAATAGAATTTCATTCAACATGCCCGACTGTAAGGCCTTCTAGGTTGTGGCCTTATATAATGAATTACAAAGTATCCAAGCTAGTCTAGCTCTGAAACACATCAGCAACTGATGGAAACACTAAGGCAGATCTAAACTTGAGCTCGCAAGCCTCCAAGCAATCTCCTTGTCTCCAAGCATACAAACCACTAGCTCTGTTGTTACAATATCAGATAAAACATCTGATCTACAAGATCTCCAAGATCCAATTATGCTTCTACCCTCATACTACTACCAATATACCATCATACTGCCTAAACATCTACCCAAACTCTCAATATATAGCTAGCTAAGCCACAAGTCGGCCAGTCAGGCATTTAATTACATTATAGGTCAAGTCTAGAAGATTTAAACCAAAAATAATAAAAGAGTGATAAAAAATTAATGCATCTTTGGATTTAGGTCCACACATGACCCAAGAACATGCCCTTAACTGTGCAAGGCCCCATCTCATCACATGGAACCGCACAAGAAGAAACACTCCACGTTTCGTGTGAAAAATGGCAGAAAATAGGTCCCCGAGAAAAATGGGCATAAATTTTTACTCATAATGAATTAGGAATTTTTCTCTTGGGAAATGATAGTACTTTAGGTCCTCTTAAATTTCTTAAGAGTGCAAAGGCTGATTCCTTAAGGATCAACATTTCTACTACGCGCAATCAACACCAAAATTGCAGGAAAATACGGCTCCGACGGCAAGTAAAACAATTGTAACTTTGAAATAGTCCATCCAATCCTTATGGGATCTTAGGGGAAGGTTCCAAAATAGGTCCTCAACATCATGTAAGATTCGTACACCATGAAACCAAAAAATGAAATGATTACAAAGAAAACAACAGAAAATAGGAAATGTTTTTGGTTGATGCAAGATTGCTCTAAGCCCGAGATGCTCCCGCATCACGATCCCACATAGCTATCGCCAAAGCCCCAGTATCTATCTATTATTTATTCATGTTATCACCATACATTATACTAGCAACCCATCATTCATTGGCTTAACTGATTCCGTCTCCAATTGATGCCTTTAGCTAACTTCGATCATTTTATCACTACAACATAAAGCGATGAAAAATCAGGCATCGCTATCATTGGAACTCCTCTCTATTGATAGCCCAACATCCTTCTCTTAATCAGTGTGTGTTTCACCGATGGACCATCGACTGTCAGTCTTACTCACTTCTTTTTTAGCCACTTTAACATATTTATCCGATAGTTTGATCGACATATCATATACCAATAGAGAATAATTTATTGCCTTGACATATAGTGATGCATTTCTTATTACTATTACATTCTATATCACTTCGTCACTAAATATCACACCGATATCCCATCGGTAATCGATATTGATCATTTTCCTTTAGTCCACCTTTATAATTTCTCCTAATGAAATCATCGGTATCTGTAATATCGATAATATGCCTTTTATCGCTATAACTTCTAGCGATGCATTTATTCTTTTATTTTAATATCCAAATGATATTGGTATGTCCTTTATTGATATGCAATCAAATATCTTCTTTAGCCTTTCCTGACCATCCTGATAGTGTAAGACCATACTGATCAAATCATCGTTGTAGCTATGCTGATATTTGAAATTTAGCATTTTGATGCCTTAACTCATATTGTTATGCTCTGTAATCAATTTCTTTTTCTTGGACAAGTACATAGACAAAAATGATGGATTTACGGCTGCCAGGATTATTGATGTGCCTTCATGTCAGTCTCATGAACCACTCTGTGATAGTTTTTCCCATCTCCATTGGGTGAGTATCTGATATATTTCCTACACACACAAACATATAGTAACCATCTTTCACATGATATGATGATTTACTTATCCTAGTGACATTTGTAAAACTAAAAAATTTATGAGTGTCAACATAATGAATACCCAGAACCTCATCTCAATCTAACCTATAATCCACATAGGGTCCCTACAATGATCTCTCGGACTAAACTCGAGCATATAGAGACAATCCACGTGGAATGCACTAAGCCCAACCAAACTATCTCAATACATGCATGAAACAAAATCTCTCCAAAATGAGTGGAGTGCGATCGATCAACCAAAAAGGAATAAAAATAAATGACACCTCAGGAATATCCTTTGCCCATGAGCCACATCCAATATATGGTGTCCAATAGACTTGATCCATGTCATCAAGAATGCATCTCCTGCAATCAATTTTTTCCAACTAAGGCTATAAAATCATTGCATAAAAAGCATAAATATAAGGGAAATCAACAGTACAGACCATGTCTACAATAGCCCTCGCTATTGAGAGATGCCCCTATGCCCAAACCTATAATAACACTACACCATGTGAAAGTGCAACACTGCACCAATATACCACATGGTGCATATCATGATATAAGTGTGCAATAACACATGACCCCAAAGATAATATCCTCGGATGTGCAATGATGTCCTCCAGTATTTGACACCATCCAAGTGCAAATCCATGACCACGTCTATCAGGCATCAAGAAACCTGCAATAAAATCCACCAACACTAAGGGTAGCACATCATATCTTTATCTAATAACCCTCCATGGGGTTGTCTAATTGCCTATTGTAGCATCTCAAAATACTCACCAACATGTCTCACCATCATAGACCTGATTGTAGTAAACTAGCTCACCCATAGTCATAATTATCAGAATCTGATACACATCCTCTGGAGTGATGGTCATCTTTCCATTGGAAGGTAAAACATGTTATGGTCCAAGTTCCATCTCTCAGCTAGTGTTGTCAACAAACCCTTGTTCACTCTAAGTTGGGGCATATCCAACAAAAATAAGAGTTTGCAATGATTGATCACATGTCTATCAACAACCATAATCAACCGCATAGTAATCAATCAACATCATCAAAATTGATCACCAATCAATCATCCTAATATCTACTTGCTCATCTTTGAGTGCATCAAATTTTATTCCTCTAGATCTTGTGGACGGAAAAATCAAAATCAACCTATCAGATTGACATCAATAGCACATCAACCAAATGGTTATGACTAACATAAAAAAAAAAATGATTTTAAAAACAACATCAAACATCATCAATAATCCATCAAAAACATCACCGACATCTACCAGATTGATAAATGAATAAAAAATGTTGAGTTTCCTTTCAAAAAATGCAAAATTGACAACAAATTGCACAGGCAACATTCACAGGTGCCAAATTGTATAGGTGAGACAAAAAATTGCATAGGAGCTATAACATTTTATGTAGGTGCCAAAATAGAGCATAGCAAACATTTCACCTCATAGGCGTTAAAACAACATGCACATAAAATTAAAAAAAAGTTGTAAAATGAAACATTGAGGCATAGGCGTTAAAACACAATGTGCAGGCGATAAAAACTAAATTTGATGCCCTACCATAGGTGCTAAAATGGGGGTATAGGCATTTAAAAATTGTGAGAAAGGACTAAAAAAGGTGTATGGGTGCTAAAACTATGAAAAAAATGGAAATATGAAGAATTCAGTGCCTAAATCTAAAAATCTAGCTAAAAACTCACAAAAACTACAAACACAGTGCTAGAAATCAAGATATATCAGTTCTATGTAGGCCTGAGGATGTTGGAATCTCCTCCCCTTCTCAAAATGGTGCTCCTAGATCGAAAATACCATGATTTAAACAAGGGAGTAAAATGGCTCAGAGATGAAATAGGTAAAAGAGAGTGTAAAAATGAATGAGTGAAAAGTGATTTTTACCCAATTCATATCAATATTTGAACTTTAAAAGAGGTATTTTTACCTAATTAATAAAAAATGAGGCTTTTTATCAAATGTTTTACCCAAGTAATATTTGAATTCAACTTTCATATCAAGTTACAAATTGAAATCAAAATTTTTACTAAAAATTTAAAAAATCCTAAAGATTCAGAAAATCATAAAAATGTTCAAAATCTTATTGATTCATTTCTTGAGGGGGCATACGACCACCAGAGCGCAAAATCATCACAATTGGGGCACTTTTTAAAATTGGAGACATTGAACGTCAAAACTCAAAATCATCATTGGGTCATCAAAATCAATCAAAATAAAAAATCAGATATTCATATCAAAGTTTTGTCATTATGGAAACATCATCAAATCAATCAAATATGCATCTTGACATCAAAGCAGTCATTGAATCATTGTAATTGGACATCACACATTTGATTTTCTTTGAACCAACACACTTTACACATTGATTCAAAGAGGGACAATTGTATACACCTAAAAATTGGTCAAAGTAAGTCAAAGCCAACATTGATTAAATTCAAGCCATTTGGATTAATTAAAACTAAAAATCAAATAACTATATAATTGAATTAACACCTTGATTATATAGTTCACTTAAATAATTAAATCCAACCCATTTAATATTCATACATGAATAATTAGTTAATTCTTTTGTATTAATTAATCCTAAAATATCTCACCTACCACTACATGACAAATTTGAATCAACCAATGAGAGATGAGAGACAAGTGCACATGGATTACTCAAAGGATTTTCTATCTTGACCATCCATTTATGAGAATCAATATTGTCCCTTCAAATTGGACTATTCAACAAGCACAACTCAATCTTATGCCTCGATCATGATTAACTCAACTCACATCTAACTCACCCCCTACATCTTGGGAAATTGTATAAATAGGATGCACAATTAGATAAATTCATCTCTCATTCCATAACATCACCATTATAGTCAATTTCATTTGAGAGCATAGTAATTGCATTCATTTTAGCTTTGCATCTTCATATAGTGACATCATAATAGAGGATTTTCATCAACTTTTGAATGAATTTGAGCATGTGGGATAGTTTAATTTGCATCAATTATCTTTTATTTACATCAATCTTGCATCTTAGATCATAGCTTCATCCATCATTCAAATTATCATTCTAGAAGTTGTCACTTGAGGATTCTTTGCAAATGAGAGAAATCTTTAAGTCCTTGTAGTTAGAGATCCATGAAATTCTCTTGAATCTTTCATTTTGATTTACTTAATTAGGATAGATCTATTGATTTCAATTTGAAAACATGTTGAATTAATGTTTGATGAAGGTTTGTAATTGCAAATTTACACACACACACACACACACTTTCATTAGTACAAAAACAACACTATGTGACTAAATAAAATACTAAAACTTGTACATAAATGATTAAATCTAGTTACGTGACTATTAGTAGTTTATTTGCAGCCATATATAACGTGACCAAATTTATGACTAAAATATTTTTAGTCATTGATTTAGTCGTTAATTTAGTCATTTATTTAGTCATTACTTTAGTCATATATTTAGTCCTTAATTTAATCATATGTTTAATCATTACTTTAGTCATATTAGGGCACAATGGAATTGAACCACCATCCTCCTACTTGTAAAGCAGGTGTGCTTCCATTGAGCTAGTACCCTTCAAAGAATAATCATACCATGTATACTATTACTTTCCATTAAACACGATTTTCAATTTTTCCATCTATAATTTAAAGGAAGCAAAGCCTAAGGGAGAGGATGACTAGTGATACTATAAAATCAATGGTGAATTTATCATACACCATCTTAAAATAATGAAAAAATATGGTAAAAAAGGCACAGACTTGGAGTTGATACTTATGTTTGATAGGCAGTTTTATGATAGCTCTTTATTGAAAGACTAATCAAAAAGTGTGTATTATCAATGCCTTAAAAAGTTCATTTCTTATTTATGAAATCATACCTCTTATTTACTTCACAAACTACACTTGAGTATCACACATATTCATGGCTATGAGATTAACAACATCTCTGGTTTTTGCGTCTAGAGGCAAAGAATCAACAAAATTTCTCTAAAGTACAATAGTCTAGATGAATCATTTTCAACTTAAATGTGTCAAGCATTAAAATCTCTATCTGCAATAGTAAAAAAGCTTGATCACTAGTCCTGTAAGCCATATCTAAGAGGGGTGCTAATTACTAGACATGTTCTCTTTTTCAATTCTAAATCAATATCAATGTTCAAAATAAAGATGATGAAAAGTTCTATATTGCGACCAAAGTTCGTGTTTGATTAAAAATATTTTAGAAACCATTTAGAATGACACTATTCAAAATGTTTAGTCAAATGTTTTTAGTACAGAACAACAAAACACCGACTCAAATCAAACCAATATATAGAGAATGTTCTAAGTAGGGTAAGATCCAAAACTACTGTTTGGTAAGTGAGATATGGCTCAAAGCATCATATTTAAAAATCATAGTTGTTTGAATAAATAGATTGATGAACAAAATGCATTGCAAGTTAACAATTAACATGTAAAACACATGCTTCCTCCTTACCTAAAAAAAGAGACTTGTACCAGGTTAGAGGGTCACCACATATGTATTGGTTCTACTAAATTTTTTTGCAGCAAGCCAACCCACCCATAACCTAAGATTTGCATTAATGTAGGAAGTTCTAATGATTGCATATAAAAAATGTTCTACGTAAATATCAAATGATTCAATAGTCAAACAATCATTACTAATTTTATATTCCATCCATGTGTGTAAGTGATTATGTATCATTTTGATCAGAAATTTTTTATAATCAATTGTTGAATTGTTTGATGTTTACAAATGGACTACAAAATATGAACAAAATTTGCCAATTCAAAGAAGTAAAAAACTGTTCAATTTGTAATTGATGATTGCTTGATTATCGTGTGTTTGATACTAATTTGATTCCATGAACTTGGAACCTCTTTAACTTAATTTGTTAATATACTAATTAGACTCCATGAAATTGGAAGTAGGGCACCAACATATATTAACTAACCAATGAACCTAATCTTGTGAATTAGTTTACCACATCCAATACCCCTTTTTACCAAACACTAATGAGGCCATCAAAGAAAGTGTAATTACAGTAGCACTGGACCTTTAAAGTATAAACCACTATTTCAATGGAGAGAATCTATGAGTAGAAAATTTGATAAAGCATCGGAAAAATTATGTGCATATATAAATTAGATAAATATAAGTATAGTTCATGTAGTGTCAAACACTCTAAGTACAAGAAAGCTCAACATTCTAGAACCTTTCAAATAAGTTTGAAGCTAACCATTGCAAAGTTTCTCAAGTGCCAAGTTCTCGTCCCCTCCACATTTTTCCAAACCACTTCTCACTGTGCCTTTAGGAAAACCCATCTCAACCAACTTTTGCACTTGAAAAAACATAACCATTATTGATCAACTTAACATAAATCAAGTGAGAAATACACTTTCCAAGAATATATCAATATCTCATTGATCAATAATTAAAACCAAAAAATACCATAAAAACAATTTGCCAAAAAATAAAAAGTGTAAGATACCCATTAAGCTTTGACATTTGAATTGTAAATAATGTACATTAATCTCTATAGTACTAAAGTAAATATAACAACAATTTGGAATAGCATCGATCATCCTACCATTGACAGAATATAAAAATATCCCTTTTGTGTTTTCAAGGGTTTCAAGTGCATATAATGTTTTAGATTATTATAGCTACAGTGAATAGTATATTGTATAGGTTTCTAGAATGGTCAAATTGGTAATTAGCTAGAATTTTCAACAAAGCCATGAATATGGAAAGATGAAAAATATACCCTGCCTGGTACCACGTAGACTAATGCGTTAATACATAATATTTTTTCCTACTATTGAAAAGAGGACATGCAACATTAGCAATAAATAAAAAGAGTACAATGTCACCCAAATGCTTTGATGTTAATGACTTGTTATGTCTGGTGTTACCACTTGATCATCTAAACTTCTAAGGGAGTTTTCATGTAGCCTTATTGGATTTGAGGTTATTATTCTTAGGAATCAAATGCTAGCCCATTTTTGTCAGCATACCCAAGTTAAAGGCTCAATTGTGGAAATAGTAATCTACTGATTGGGTGCAAGCAAGGAAGTTTGATGATATCTTGGACCACTGATAGCTATCAAGTGAGATCAATCAACATTGATCACATGATATATAATCCCCATGTGCACATGTAAATTAGCACATTGACATGCTCCCAATTTGACCTTCAACTTCAAGTTTCATACCAGGTTACTTTTCATCTTGTGTACTCTTATTTTTCATCTTGTGGTAAATAAGCTAAATTTGTAACTGGATATTACCTTTGGATCAATTATCTCATGGAAGAATTCCATCAAATAAAGTTAGAAGTAAACTATTAACTCTAGTAAGAACAATAAGAGATTATAAGAAACACTTCAACTTATGATATTTGCAAATATTTAAAATATAATAGTCTACTCTTATTCCATTTTGGTTTCCACATAAGGCTTGAGTCACTATGTGAGTAGAATTGTTGGCAATCAAAATGTAATTTTTATATGTGGATCTTCACACTCTAAACAATTTCATCTACTTGCATATCAACTACAAATTTACAAGCGAAGACTAAGAATAATTAATATACATTGCACAATAAGTTGATGTTAATGAAGAAACATTGTTCTTGTATCATTTTCTTTGGGCGATGGCAAGTAAGGAATTGTAGTTTATTTATTGCTTAAGGTAGTAAATATAGGTGACAAAGTGTTACACATGTGAGGTCATCAAGATGACCAATGAACCAACTGCTAAAACATTTGGAGTAGGAAAAAAAAACTTGCCTCTTTTACATGTAGAAACAAAAATAGAATGTCAAAGATGGGTTCTTTGACACCATCTACTCCACTTTGCAAAAAGGTAAAACTTTGAACTTGAAATGAGAAACCATGTGTTTACAAGTTTCAAGATGGATAGTTGTTCATAGCCAAAGAGATTTGCATATTAGCAGGGGATTAAGATGTTTAGGGAAGAGCATATATTTTGAGCAATAAAACATTTTAAGTTTTTAACATTCTTATGGCACATTATCAATTGTAGAGATATGTTTCCTGGTCATAGACACAATGTGTTGTAGAGTGATTTCTTTGAGAATTTGTATTTTGTGGCAAGAGAGAATATTCTATAAAGAAGCCACATACATTTACACTACAACTGCATACCACAACAAATACAAACTATGGTAAGATAGTATAATATGCTTCTATGTGTATGTCTAACCAATTAATTCTACAAGCGTTAGGGATCAAACATAAGTACAAATATATATATATTAGTAATCATCAAAATTCATTAGATAAGTCATGTAATATCTATATTCGTTTTTAGTGTTCCACCATAATAGGGTTTGAAGGAGGGAGCACAATAGTATGCCTAAAGAAATCCTCAGTAGTCTGCTTAGGTAGGGAAGGTACCCTTACCTCCAATCTCTTCGTATCCTGAAGTCAGACATTAGCAAATTCAACAGAGTGATCCTTAAAGACCAGATGTAACATAGAGGTCACACTTCCTGGTGGCGTGCCTGGCTGGGGGCAGTTTCAATATACAGTTTTGTCCCTGTTCAGATTTAATTAATAGGAAATAAGTTACAAAGGAACACTTCTAACTCTGTCCAGATCAGGAAATACAATTATCTGTTACCCTGAATAAATAGAGAGCTAGAGGAATCATACAACAGATATAATCTATTATTCAAGCCATTTGTGAGGGTTCCTGTCCATTGTATGGAAGGTTTCTAATCACTTCAAAGACAACAGTCTAACTTAGTAGTAGCATACGAATTGGACGAGCTAACATAAAATGGGTCATTATAGCAATCGTGTCATTAGCCCAATCAGCAATAAATATTTACAGTCAGCACTTAATAATCATAATCAACAAATCATATATCGATTTAGCCAGTGATAGTAATACAGACATCAGTAATATATGAACAAAAGAGGTACTTCAGACCGATTCATATTATGTTCAATTAAACATAGAGGAATTAAGGGAAATTATTACTAAAGTGGTCTACAACAATTTTGGTTATACTTTTTGAAGACAAGCAGAGTAGCAATGATCAACTCTAATTTTATACAATTTGTACCACTCGATTAGAGCCATATTTTGTAGAAAGCATTTTCTATCTGTGATATTTATTGGACTGTGCCATTAAGTCATTGATAAGAAGAAGCTTCTTAAACTGAATTGAAAGAAATCAGTCCTAAACCATTTAGGATGGGACGAGGGACATTACAGAGTAATTGTCATCATCTTACAAGTTTGATCAATAATCTTTTCTTGCTTAGTGTTAAGAGAATCAACTAACATTTGCAAGGCCTTAATAGAAAGAAGTCTCCAGCAACTGAAGTTATAATTAAATAGTCTTAAAACCCTAAGAGATCCAATAAGGGGACATTACACTTCTCCACCAATCAACCATCATAGAGGTTGGAGACAAAACTGCAATATGGCACAAGAAATCCTCCTATCTAAGTCCAAGGGAAAACTTTATACCTCTTGGCCTACATATGGAAAACACATCACTCATCCATCACGAAAATGTAAATAACTTTGATGTACAAGATAATACCATTAGATAATTCACATCTCTTTGTAATGTTGTTCTGTTAGGATTTTGATTACAATTATAGGAAATAACATTACTATCCTTTATTTTTGGTTTGGAAAATTCAACTTTATTTATAAACTACTGTCTTTCAACTCTATGGGATACAACCTAACGAAACTAAAACAATGGAATATGCATTTATAAGAGTTGAAGCAGCTGAAATAGATATTCCTTTTCTTACCTTGTCCCCAAGGTATCTCATTAGCCCATGACCAACAGAAGAGACTTTTAAATATTAGACATATTGTCTCAAGTCACCACGCATCAAAACAAATAAATAAAATAGGGGACTTAATTTTGTAGGCCTAAATCTGGATGGATGAAATAAACACCGAATGACAAAGTTTAATGTATCATCACTAAAGGAAGAAACAATTTAAGAAACATTCATCACATGAAATAATGTTCCTTCTTATTGATATTGCATTAATTATAGATGTGGAAAGTTGGGAGCAACACAAGAGTATATAAATCAGTATGTTCTTTATTGTTCTTTTTCCTAGTCGGGGAAACTGCACTCGCCTTTCCCCTTGAATTATGCCTGGAAATGTTTGTTCATAAAATTAGGCACAACATTTTACAAGAATACTTTCTAGGTTGAAATTCAACAACGTTGAAAACTTTCTTCCTCATCTTCTAACTATAGAAAAAACACATTAGATTATTGCAAAAACTACAAAATTTGTGAGTAAAGATTGTGTGACATTCTAGAGGATAGTGAATGATAGTACAGTGATAGACATCATATCTTAACAGAGATAGTAATGAATAGTGGGTTGGGGAAAATATAATGTAAGAACATAGGGAGAGGATTCAGTGTCTGAACGTGTTCTAGTGGTTATGATAACAGTTGTTAATTTAATAGTTTTTTTTAAAGATTATTTGGAGGTATAAACCTATCATGACATTAAGTATGGAGGGAAAAAAACTTCAAACCACAAGCAAAAGAAGTGTATGCATACGAAAGAGATGTTTTGGATGATATTTTCATCCTTAAAAGAAACAAAATTACAATCAGAACAATGAAATTTATTCAAGGAGATAAGATTTTGAGGTGGGAAAGTAGTGGATGTTGAAGGTAAATCATTAGGTATGGAAATAGTTTGGAATGCAAGCAGATTTTTCTTCTAAGAAATCAAGTGAAATTAGAATTGGCGGGCAGTCTGGGTGATTGAACAAAACAATAAGGTCGAACTCATACTAGTAAATGTCTATGGGCATATTCCAACAAAGAAGAAATTAGAATTATGGGGGGATCTTACTCTCTTTTTTCAAAAATATAAAGAAGAGACAATCATTATTAGAGGAGACTTCAATGAAATCATTCACCTTTTGGAGAAAAGAGAATAAATTCAAAAAGAGATGCAAACTTATATTGACTTTAGAAATTGGGCAACTCAAAATAATCTTTTAGAAATAGCTTTGGATAATGGAGTCTTTACATGGAATAACAGAAGGGAAGGTTTTAGCCAAATAGCAAAAAAAATTGGACATGTTTTTTTAAAAGGTGTTCTAATAATTTTCACATTTGACTTAAAATCTCCCATCTTACCAAACTTGGGATGACCACTTCCCAATACTCTTAGAGATACTGGAAGATGTAAGACCCCATTGCTACTCCTTCAAGTTTGAGAATTTTGGATGCAACATGAGGATTTTTTTAGACTCATTGCAGAATGATGGTCAGAGAGAGAGTTTGAAGGATCCAAGATGTTTTTTTTTTGTTAATAAACTTAAATTCGTCAAAAAAATTATTAAGGTGGAACATGGAACATTTCATAAATATTTTTGCTTCTAAGACTATGATTAAAGATAACATAAGAGATCTTAATGAGGAGGTGATCCAATAGGGTATGAACTCTAATAGATTTATAAAGGAGAAAGAATTATTAAGAGACTATGAAGAGGATTTAGCAAAGGAGGAAATTTTTTGGAGGCAAAAATCAAGGGAAGTATGGCTAGAAGGAGACTTAAATACAAAATTCTTTCACAATAGCACAAGGTAAAAACTGAGAATTAATAGAATTTAAAAACTAAAAATTGAAAAAAACATTATAATAGAAGATCTAGAATAAATTAATTCCAAAGTAGTCCTATACTTTCAAGATATTTTAAATAATAAGAACAGTTCAGATTGGAGGCTTAGAAAATAATGTTGGCACCTAATTACCAAAGATAATTACAACAAAACATAATAATTTCCTGAATTCAAAAATAGATGAACAAGAGGTTAAAAGAGATCTCTTTCAGCTGCACCCAGACAAAGCATCAAGTCTTTATGGCTTTCCAACATCTTTTTTCTAGAAATGTTGGCATTTATTATATCTGAAGAAAAAATTGGCAGACCTGCAAAACATCGTTATCAGACCTGAAGAAATATATTATATATGAAGAAATATATCTGAAGAAAATATTATCAGATAAATAAAGGTACAAAAGAATCAAATTTTGATATTGTTATCAGAATTCAACTGTGTAGTTTTTGAGTCAAATTCATTGACCCATGTTTCATGAGTGGTACACCTATCAGAGAACTAACATCACAATCTGATAAATATTATCAGATAAACAAATGTAAACAAAAGTCAAATTATTATATTGCTATCAGGATTCGACTGTAATTTGAGTCAAACTCATTGACCCATGTTTAGTGAATAGGTGTTGAAAATAACTCATCTCTCATGATAATGAATTACCAGTACACGCAGCACTCACTGCATCTAGGTGATGCTCACAAAGGTGCAGCATTGCACCTTCCGATGAGGTCACCCATCCTAGCACTACTTCAACTCAAGTGCACTCATCATTAGAGTTTCCCCCAAGCTTAAGCCCACTAAGCAAACTCCATAGGTAAGCATGTTTGAGTTGGAGAGCATCACCTAGATGCAATGAGCACTAAGTGTACCATTCATTCTCATGAGAGATGGGTTCTTGTGAATAAATAGATAAATGAGTTTGACTCAAACTATATAGCTGAATCCTGGTAGCAATATCATAATTTAACTTGCTGTTGAAAATACTTCCTAATCATCAAAAATCAAGTTACTCAGTCACAAACAACAAAGTACATCACTGCAACACCCACAGTCAGACAACTGTGTAGCTACTAAAATTGAAAAGCCTCCATGGTCAAGAAAGAAAAAAATTTAAACGCCACATATTAATATTACAGGTGATGAGTGAATACTATAATAACTTCTCAGAGTTGATTTGTATAAATTCTCATTGGGGGTTCAACTGAGATGGAGAGAGGCACAAGCAAACCTACAATATTCTTTTTCAAGATCATGAATAATTACAATGCTACCTTCACTGCCCATAAATGAATGGCATGATACTCTAAAGCCAGGACAAGTGTGATAAAATAAATTTTCTACAAGAGCATTAAAAATTCCATATTTTAGAACCTCTGGGCAATGTCTCAATTGTAAATAACCTAACCCTGTTTTGATAATCTAAATATATAGAAAACATTAATCTACCCCATTTTGAATCTGGATACTATATAATTTCCAAACAAGTTTAGCACCTAAGACCATATTTTGCAAACCCATATTTCTGATACCCATACCCCCACAAATCTTTGGAAGGCATACCTTATTCCAGGCAACCAAAGACAACTTAACTCTTTGAGTAACATTTTCTGACCATAAGAAAGTCCTAAGGACTGACTGAAGATCCAGAAGGGAACCTTTATGCATATTTAAAACTGACCCTAAATAAATAGGAACCGCATTTAATACTGATTTTATCATCATAATTTTATCAGAGAAGGTTAACCATTTGTGTTTGCAAGATAATATTCTACTGGTTATGGTCTTTAAAAACGAAAACAATGCTAGGATTTAGCATCACTATGCAGAGGATTAAAGAAAGTAGGGAAATGTCACTTATCCAAGTTACGAACTTTAGAGATAATACTGCTTAAGATCTACTAGCCGACTAAATTATACTATTGGATTATAGAAAAAAGATTGGACAACTCATGCACCCAAGTTCACCAAGGTTCTCTAATTACACTATATTTGCACCAAGTTGATTTTTGGGTTGTTTTAAAAACTATGGAAAGGGGATTGGGCACCTCCTGCACCAAATTCACTGAAGTTCTCTAATCAAATTATTAAAATTATATTTCAACAAATGTTAGACTAGAATACAATTTGATAAAAACTTAAAAATAAGTTAAAATACTCAAGGTCCAGGTAGATATACCTCACCCACATTATATCCGATGATAGTTCAAAATATCCTCTGAATGGTCTTTGGTTGCAGAGCCTGATAAATCACCAAACAGATTCAGAAAAAAATAATGAAATTTATTTCTCAAATGTAAATTCAAATTTTTTCCTAGAAAAATGATGGGAAAACTGGGAATTCACCCAATTTAACCATGGAGAAAGAAGAAACATCATACCTGTTCAGCAAAATATACCAGTAACTTTCTGAATTTGTCAATTGAGAAATGCCCAGATCTACAGCATTTTCTTCTAATTGTACTAAGGCCATCCTCAAACAAATATATGTTTAATATTACGTAATAAAAAGTTTCTAGGTCAGAGAAATTGTTCACATTACCACTACTTTGGGGCATATACAAATGTCAAATTTAGATAACAAAAAACAGTCTATTAGCAAGAATCACACAATGTCCTGGTTATAAATCCTAAAGGTGCCACCAGGATAATGATCGTGCTGACATTCTCTGAGAATAATGTTGGACAAATACAATTTCAAAAAAGTAGATAATTTTTTCAAATGTCAAAAGAATAGTAATACTGAGATGACAGTGAATTACTGTGTTCTCTAAATGTTCCCTTTCAAATGTTGAAACAGAGAACACAGTTAAAATTACTGTGTTCTCTAAATGTTCCCTTTCAAATGTCCCTTGTCAAATTGTTATATTGTACAGCTCTAAAATCAAAGATCATTGAAGACAGTCAAAACATTGGAACTGTGATCACCACTGATAAAATCAACTTCCATCCCTCACTAATGTCAACTAACAATTCACTGACTGCACCATTAATTGGTTTCCTTACAATGGTCCGTGTCAAACTCACTTTGTAATCAGCAATAGGTTTCCTTGGACTAGTTGATGCCTCCATAAACAGAGCTCAAAATCGGAAAGAGTTCAAAATCATCAAAGATACTGAATCCACAGTTTGCAGGCTGCATATTTTACGTGTTTTTCGCCAAGCTGAAAATCTCTTCAAAACTTCTTCGAATTGATTTCGCAGGTCAAATGCAAGTGTTTGCTACCACAAGCATTAAATCTGCTCAATCACTAATATAAATTCCATTAAATGCTCTGAATCTATGACACAACAGATTATTTGTGCAGTTAGAAAGCTCCAAATTTTAAACCCGACAGCTATGCAAATGAGAAAAGAGTATCTAAGAGATTCAGATCAATATTTCTGATCACACTCTGCAATCCATCAAGTTAGAAAAATATACATAACACAATGCGATCCATAACATTGACACAAAATCTCCGACACAATTTTACTCAGAAGCTTTCTTCTCACTTTATATGAATTGTTCAAACCTTACATTCTTTGACTATGCAAATGTCTTTTCTTAAATGAGTTCACAATTTTCCTTCAAATTTTTCATTTTTAATTTGGCAAGGCCAGGCAGTTAAGTTCACCAGAATTTGTGAGCTTAACTGTTGGATTAGCGGGTTCAGACTCTTAGATCACTCCATTCCAAACATAAAAGACCTGCTGGAAATAAATGTAGCCCAGACCATGACAAAAAAAATGAGCCTTGACCTGGAACTTGAAAAAAGCAAGATTAATTTGATATTTTTCAAATCTTGATTTAATGCAACAAGATAAACTAAAAACGAGAGCTCAGTCGTCTCTTATCTTCTTTAATATGAACGACGCCTTCCTGAGGTACAAAACACAGCACAGAGACACCTTTTACCCTTGAAAACCATTTCATAGGGGTTGAACATGGAGAAACTTATATGACGATGTCTAGTTTACTACATGATTTGTGCAAAGTCTACAGCAGGGCATTCAACCTGTAGCATGCACAGCTGACGTTTGCAGAACTACAGCTTAAAATTTAACTTGTAGAGCAACAAAGCTAATCATGCTTTAGAAAATCCATGACAGCAAGTTGAACTATTAATTTTGCATGTTGTAATTAAAATTTTTATAGCTACATGCAATGCACCACTAAAATGCATATTCTTTTGTGGGGCTTGGCTCCCAATCTGGCATCTCTGTGCACCAAAAGCTGAAGCAACTCACCATGTTACAAGAAACCGAGTTAAACGAAGGGAGTATCAAAACTTGCAACATGACTTAGGCTCTAGTTCTCTCACTGCTGTTTTCCTCAATTCAACTGCCTCATTTGCTTCTGCTAGATCGTAAAAGTTGAGCAATGTCCAACCGAATTCCTTTCGAAAGTATTTCCATTCAATTTGCCAGACTATTACAAGAAGTATTCTTCAACAGTATTGTCTAGACTTGTTGTATCATTCATTGCAGCATTTTTTGCCGCGTGAAGTTCCTTTCACAGTCAAAGGTCCCCTTCTAGGATCACACTTCAGATTTGAGGGCAGATGATTCTTTATAGGTACTTGATTAGTAGTGTTAGAGGCCACCACCCATGCTAGCTGCAACTTTTTTCCTTGCCAACAATTACCTTCAACAAAAGCCCTTTCAGCAGCATGGGGAGTATCATATGTAACAAGCACACTACATGTTTCTGGTATCTTTGAAGCTCCATCACATTCACTTTGGAGATCTTCCAGCTCCACAGCAGACAAGTCCCCAAACAACGCAAAATGTTCTTTCAAACCAACAATCTGTCAACAAATTGTAACAACAAATCAAATTCATAGCAATATGAGTATACTAAAAAAACTTATGTTTTGAAGCTCCTGACAAAATATTCAGAACGTGAACTATCAAGAAAATAAAAAGTAATTACATCCATAAGGCCATGAGGTAGAGGTGGAAGAATCCTAAATGGTGTTGGCCAATCATCACTCTTAAATTGATATGGACTACAGGCAGGCTCTGCAAGTGACCCGGATGATGAGCACCTTGGTGTTTTTGAATTCTTTGACAAAGGTGTGGAGATCCCTGCAGGCGACAATGACCTTGAACCTGATAATTCGTTTGTAACTCCTTTAGAAATGTGATTACCTCCTTGCTCATTTTTTGTCGTACAAGCCTGTCCAGAAAGTGCCACCAGACATGCAGAATAATGTGAGTTGTTTGAACATGTTACAAGGTCTTCAGTTTTTTGACGCTTGGTGACCCTATTTTTATCAGAGGAGTCACTTCTTCTGTCTATTCCCTGCAGATATATCCAAACATATTATATCAACACAATTCAAGGAAAATGTATTGTTTGTACCAATTAATGTTGTAGCTGCAAGAGTTTAGAAATGAACCTGTTTGGTTATTTTTTCTAAACGACGACGAAAATCCTCACGTTTTTGAGCCAGTATTTCCTGTTTTTCACGAATTAGCTTAAGAGTCTCAAGTGTTTCTGTAATGAACCCTTTTCGGTCCGTTCAATTTTCTCTAAAGTTCCGAATTTGGGAGAGGATTGAAATGGTTCCTACGAGACTAACTTGAGTTTCCTTTCTCCTGTTATTCGTTTGAACTTCTTAAATGAATATAATTAATATATATGAGTATATTTATTGGGTATGCCACTGACTATAAGGGAATAAGAAGACGAATTAATATGACTGTCCTGATATATATATATATATATATATTGATCTGTTGATCTGGAATTGAAGTCATTAAATACATTGATAACTCAATGCTCTTCTTTACTGCCTATATTATAGCTGCAGATTTAAAAATGAGTTTGTGTATGATCACCAGTACGAGTGACTGTTGGATTTACATTACTTCCTCTTGATGCTGTTAGTATTTTTCCTTGTAGCTGTCTGTTGACGGTAAACGGATATAATGTTCTATACAATGATAAGTCTCTTGTTGGTAATTATCTGAGTGATATATGCCAAGGGGTAATGATTCCAAGCAAATATATTTCTCCTTCCCTCCGTAAGAGTGGATTCGAATGCCCCTTAATATCGTATGTTTGAGAAGTCCTGAGAATAGGACGTGTCTCTTGATTATCACCTCGTTTCATTCCAATCACGCACTTTTAATCAAACCATTTAATTCCAATGTTTGTGATTCGTATTTAGTCCATTACTAATCGCTGTGTTATAGTTGATATTCTTTCGATGCAGTCCACAACGCATTTATACGATATTATATTTCTTCCTTAAAGTCGATATTTGCTAAGCATGAGTATTACGATGTCTTGGTCGCTGAATAGTTCTTTGTGTTTGGTCTGTACTTCCACGTGGAGAGAAGACAATTACAGCGCATGCCTTACCCAGGTGAATACTTTGTTATGTTCGTCGATCTCATCTTATGTATTCTATGGTTTAGTTTGCTACGTGGCCTCCAAGATGGACCATCAATCGACAATAAGGCAGATCTCAATTACTTAAGATATTATTAATGTATTGAGATATTATATTAAAATTGTATTTGAATTATATCATATTATCATCTTAATAATTCTAATAATATGTTATTATTAATAATATTACGTTGTTTATATATTATTGATATCGTTATTGATATTAATAATATTGATTATTATTAGTAAGTAATATTATTTATGATTAATATTATATTAATGTTATTATTAATATTAATAATTAATGATTATTAATATTAATAATTATTTATTATATATAATAATTATTGGTATGAATTGATTTCATAAAGATTCATATATTTATTATTAAAATACTATTTAAATCGAGTTTACTCATTTGCATTGTCAATTAGGGCTCATGACAGTTTCCTGTTTATGTGTTGCAGATGTAGTTGAAGACAATTCCTTCACAGTTCCAGGTTTTGCAGAGTTGTTATCGGCACTATGAGATACTTCAGATGTAGAAGGTCCAAGGCCGAAGGAAATGCTGTTACTATTCTTTTGCTTAAGAGGTTGGGGATATGTTAGAGCAACGGACATTGCACCGGAAGATGTCCCAGAAGACACTGTTGCCACATTCATCTTTTCATATTTAGTGGAGCTGTCCCAATGTGCCCATGCTACCTTGATGAAACGGTTCCCCATGACAGCATCTGGGGATTTAAGAGCTGCCTCAGCTTCTTCTCGACAAGAATACTGCACAAAAGCCTTGTCACTGTTTGGTGGAACACGAACTCCCACAACCTCTCCAAACTTCCGAAAGTGCAACAAGAGAGATTCCACCTTGTTACTTTTGGGAGGTATACAGGAAACATATAATGTGCGTTGTGCTTTCTCACTTCCTTACCTACCACTCCTGTGGACAGCATTCCTATGTGTTGCATCACTAGAGGTCTCAGCAATCTTCTGTGAATCATTAGTAGACACCTTGGGCACTTCTTCGAAATCCCTGCACCTGGGACGACCCATGCCCACTCCAACTCTAAGTGTAGAGCTTAAAGATAATGCATGCCCTCCTTGCAATCCAGTATTGAATAGATGTGGCTGTTTCAAGCCACCATTGGGCATTCCAGGCATCGACCCAGAAGCAACCCAAGGTGTATTTGAAGGATTTCCATGACTAAGGATTGGTCTTGTGTACAAAGTTGCAGCAGCAGGTCTAAATGGAGGTATTGCTGATGGAAAATCTACAGAATCGTAAGGAGGAAATCTTGGATCTGGTGGGGCCCACTGACCAGTATTTATTCACCTTGCTCGTCCTGATGTAAGACGAACGCAACCATTTAGACTATCAAAACCAGGACCAACAGCTTGATCATACAATCCCTGATTTCCTCTTCTATGATCTCCATCCACATTCAACCGTGAAGGGAATGATAACACAGATCCATGACGCTTTTTAAAGTATTTTGTTGACACCTCTGAATCAGTGCGCAATGGCATGGATTCCCTGGAAGGCTTGGATGTCTCTGTGTCGGTCTCTGGTACAAATTCAGAATTGCTAACAGGTCTGATCCTCTTCCTCATACTTTTTTCATCTTCATCTTGTATATCCCAATTTAAAGATGGTGAGTCAATGGCTCGTCTAGTGTGTTTATGGTTACGATCATCATCTTCATCATTACTTCCCTCCTGCTCTTCATGTTCAGCAAAAGCACCAACAACAGCACTAGGAAGTTTCTCGTTGTGCACAGATGAGCTTATCTCTGTAGAATCAGCATGAGCTACAGTTGTCGGAGCATCAATAAGCTTCCTGCTCTCTGTATCATCTTCGGATGTAAAAGTTCTGCCATCTTCAAGCGCATTAAGTAGTTGTGTCACAAAGGTCACTGTATCTGCAAATAAGCACTGAAACTTATAATCCTTTAAAAAATGAGATAAAACTCTATATTCTAAGAAACGTAACTCATCATTGAAAAAACAAATTGCTAAGTAATGATGCCATATGCACTTACTTAGAATGCAAAGTTCAAAAATAGCTTCTTGATGAAAGGCTTGAGACTAAAAATGCTACCCCATGCTTACTAGGTTCTTAAGTTTAAAATACACATAGACAAGACAGTCCAGGTGACACTGGGATTACATCAAATCACTGAGTTAATAGCTCAGTGCAGAGAAGAGAGTAGTTATCATTTCTGCATAACTTTAGGTCTACAATTCCCATACGAATACTGGATCGAGGATCGATGGCCTTTGACGACTTCACTATTTTACAGACTAACAATTCATGATATCACTCAAATACAGTCTCAATTTCTGCACATTGAATTAGCTTCAAATTTTGTATGGACACAATGACATGTGTGTGCTATAAATGTGTCACACTTCTATGAATCATTACATTCAAGAACACTCAAGAATGAGGTCTCAAAAATCGATCCATAGCTCCCTAGGCATGGAGTGCAAGGGTTTTTAAGAATGCTCTCAGCTAGAGCTATTTAGCCTATAACCTTGCTAGTAAACCATGCAATGAGAGATTCAATGAAGACAAGGGCAAGAATGCCAATATCCTCAAGAATCAAGAATGAAAATGCAATGCAACTATACTAGAAATGGAAATGCAAGCTAAGCTATAAAAGGAAATATGCAAGTGTTACAACCAAGCTAATTAATCTATGTGAGCTAATCTAGAGCATAGAAATGAAGCTAATCTAAGAAAGCATAAATATGAAGCTAAGCTAAGAATGCAAGAATGAGATATAGATGCTAAGAATGCTCCAAATCTTTAAAAAGCTCCAAAGTGACCTAGAAATCCTGCAACATAAAGTTAACATAAAAAGTTGAGGATCTAGAATGAAGAAAAGAGCTCTCCTTTTAAAAGAAATGAGAAGGAATGGACCATGGAGATTAAAAGGCAAAAGATTTAATCAACGGTGGAGCATCAAAGAGGAGAAATCCATGTGCACAAATATCCTCCAATGAGAAAATAGGAGTTGACTTTTGTGTTCATATGAGACAAAAAGTGCTTTTTCCCTTTTTATAAAATAAGAATAATGCTTTATTTGTGCAACTTCGGATAAGAGGAAAAGTGGGGGCTTTTTATTTATTAAAAGGGGAGGAAATATTCCTTTTAAATAAATAAAAACTTAGGATAAAATGGTTAGCCCATAGAAAATAATCGAATAAATGATAGAGCTAAGATTTGATCAAGAATAAGCAATTAGTGATAAAGCAAAAGGGGCTAATAGTCTAAATGACCATTTTTATGTGTATACAACATGAAGGTGAAATTTTTTAACACAACAAAGAAGATGCATAAACATTGCAGTACACCAAAATTAATGTCTCATGTGTGGTCATACAAGGGAGGAATTTCCTTCCGCCTCCGAAATGAGATCCAGAATTTTTAGCATAAGTGACGGCAAATATCATGATTAAAGAATGCATATCATTCAGTACAAGCAGATAAGATTACATGAATGTAAAGTTGCTTCAAATAAATGACTAAATGACTGAGTAATTAGTCACTTCAACAAAATGACTAAATATAGGAGCAAATAAATGACTAAATGGTTAGTCACTAATAATCAATCACTCAAAACAAAATGACTAAATAAATTATTATTACTCATTTATAGTTATAACATTTAATTATATAATTATAGACTAATACATAAGTTTATTGTGTGAGAAATCCATCTACACCTATCTCATGCTAGAAATCAGGGTTTCAAGTGATTTGATCAAAATTGATTGATAAATATCATTAATTTAGAGATGTTATAATCATAATCAAAAGGAATAGTTTATAGCATCAAACAAATTTTCAATTATGGTTTATTGTGACAAGTTGTATTTTGAATACTTCTTTTGCATAATAGGGCTAATTGGAGACCTACAATGGAGGATAGTTAATATATATAGTTAACAAGATTTTTTCACATTAAATTAAGTAAGCATGTTGGTTTGAAGATTATATCATGTTATAGTGATCCAATTAATTAAATATGTAGGGTATCTAAATATGTGAGTTGTTTGAAGAGTGTAACTAATTTAGGAAGTTTGGGAGTTTTGAACTCCCAAAACTGTTGGGAGGGCTAATGGACCTAGAGTTGTTATTTGATTGAAGAAGTAATGTTTTGAAGAAAATAATAAGTGTTGTTATTGTGTATATTTTTGGATTCAATTGCGTCAAATTTTTCAATTAACATTATGGAGGTGTATATACATATTTGTAATGGCCAAAGTGTTTAAAAGTATTTCAAAAGCTTAAGATGTTTAAAACAAAATTAATATTATCTTAACAATATATATTATTATTTTAAATAACTTAAATTTGAAATTAAAATTATTTTAATTATCTTATATTAAAAATAAAGATTAAAAAATTTGAGAACTAGTTGTACACATCACCTAAAATAGACTATCTATTATACTACATACTAATTACTCAAAAATAAATTGATGCAAGAGAGGGCAGGAGGGGCCAAGAATGACACACCCTAACCTGAACCACCATGCTCAACAACATGCGAAAGAAACAACAACACAGTGAAAGAGAGAAAATGTAGGATCATTCATATATTAATTCAATTTGATTTATACATGTCGAGCTGTAAGGCCTTCCCGGTTTCGGCTAGATATTACAATGAATTACAGAAGTCCTCAAACATGCAAGGATTTGCAAATAATCTCTAATCTTCTACCAAATCTTACTCTCCAAATTAACCCCCTAAACTCTAACCAAACAACTACATTTGTACAGGAGGCCACCGAACTAAGTCGGCCTTCAGATCCACAATCAATGGAAGGAATGATCAGATATGGGACCACACGCTTCCCAATGATGGATACCAGCATTAAATTCGTGACCCATAATCAATGCACAAGTCAGCCTCAATAGAAAATCAAAAGAAACTTGTTGATAAGCAAAGTCAACTGAGCGCCAGACAAGCATCATCGAGTGCTAGGGAAATTCACCGAGCACCAAAGAGATAACCGACTAACACCGGCGAACAAAGGAAACCAAGCAACACTGAACCAACTCGGTCAAAGCAAGAACCGAGCAACACAAACAAACTCAAATATGTTTTTGGTGACACAGGATTGCCAAGAACCTGAGATGCTACTGCATCAGACACCTAGGGTTATTTGAAAATGATTCTCTGCATCATTTAGTAGGTATGATCCGAGCTGCATCCAACTCATACTGTGAAATCCATGAACTGTCTTCAATCGGTTTGTTCTTTCACTTTACCAGATATTCCATATACTATTTTCCTCTTGTACTTCTGCCAATTCTTTGCCCCAAAATCTACTCAACTTCTTCATTTTGTTTCTTAGGATATTCCATCAATACTGTCATTTCTTCTTCAGGTTCATGAAACTCATACAAATCAACAATGTTGAAAATAGGTGATATATCCATGTCCTCAGGTAACTCAACTTCATATGCATTTCCACTGTCAAATTTTCTCAAAATTTTGCAAGGTCCAAAACTTTTTCATCTTTAGCTTCCCATATGTTCCAACAGGAAATCTATCTTTCTTCAAATGAACCATTACTTCATCACCAACATCAAAAGTCTTATGTCTTCTTGATCTATCAGCTCTGTCTTTGTATTTATGATTACTCTTTTCCAGTTTAAGCTTCACATCTTCATGCAATGTCTTCATGTACTCAGCAAATTTTACTTCTTCAACACTTCTCTTTCTTTCATCCTCAATGTCTCTCAAATCAAATATACCTCTTAGTTGTATGCCATTTACAATTTCAAAAGGTATTTCTCTAGTACTCCTATTCACTGAATTATTGTATGCAAACTCTGTTTGTGCCAACACAAAATTCCAATTACTTGTTGTGTCTCCAACTAAACATCTCAAAAGATTTCCCAAGCTTCTATTCACAACTTATGTCTGTCCATCAGTTTGTGGGTTAAATCTAGAACTATATTTCAACTCGGTACCCAACTTTCTTCAAAGAGTCTTCCAAAAGTATCCAACAAATTTACTATCTTGGTCAAGATAATACTCCTTGGTAATCCATGCAATCTGACAATTTCCTTAAAGAAAAGATCTGCTACGTGTACTGCATTTGATGTCTTTCTACAAGGTATAAAATGTGTCATTTTAGAAAATCTATCCACAACAACAAATACATAATCATTACCTCTTACTATCTTCGGTAAGCCAAGAACAAAATCCATAATGATGTCAATCCAAGGTTTATCAGGTACAACAATCGGTGTATACAATCCAGTATTCTGAGTAACTCCTTTTGTAACTTGACAAACTCCACAACTCTTCACAAATTTTCGAACATCTTTATACAATTGTGGCCAAAAGTATTTCTGCTTCAGCAAACTCAATGTCTTATCAACACCAAAATGTACAGCCAAACCACCACTATGTTTCTCTTTTATCAAATTAGTTCTCATAGGTCCTCTTGGTATACACAACTGAATACCTTTAAACAACGTACCTCGTTGCATAAAATATTCATCCCATTTAGTGCTATGTTGACCTTGAATAGGTGCTCTACACTTTCTCCACGGCTCAAAAAAATCAGGATCAAATTCATAAGAATCTCTCATGTCATCAAAGCCTAGAATTCCAATTTTCATCTCGGTCATCAAAGATCTTCTTCTACTCAATGCATCATCAACTTGGTTAGTGACTCCACTCTTATGCTTTATCACAAATGTATAACTCTACAAATACTCAACCCATTTCATATGTCTCTGATTCAACTTATTCTGACTACCCAAATACTATAAAGCCTTATGATCAGTATACAACACAAATTCACTTGGTATCAAATAATGTCTCCATTTCTTCAATGCTTGAACAATAGCATAGAATTCTTGATCATACACAGAATATTTCCTTTTTGCATCATTCAACTTTTTACTAAATAAAGTAACAGGTTTACCCTCTTGAGTCAGCACAGCTCCAATTGCACTTCCACTTGCATCACATTCCACTTGAAATACCTTATTGGAATCAAGCAATGCCAAAACAAACAATTCAACAACCTTCTGCTTCAGAGTCTCAAAACTTTTATCAGCTCCATGTGTCCACTTGAATTCTCTTTTGTCTCCTCTCATAGTCTCAGTCATAGCATTACAAATTGAACTAAAATTTCTAATGATCTTTTGGTAAAAACGTGCCAAACCATGAAATGATCTTACCTCACTAGCATTCATAGGTGTAGGCCAATTCAAAATAGCTTCAACCTTTTCAGGATCCATTTTCTCAGCTGAAATCACAAATCCCAAATACACAATCTCCTCTTTCATGAATGAACACTTTTTTAGATTTATTAGCAACTTTTCTTCTTTCAATCTCTGTAAAACTTGTCTAACATGCAACAAATGTTCTTCTTTGGTCTTACTGAATATCAGAATATCATCAAGATATACAATCACAAACTTACCCAAGAATTTCTTCAAAACTTCATTCATCAAACTCATAAAAGTAGTCAATGCATTAGTTAAACCAAAATGCATAACCAACCACTCATACAAACTTTATTTTGTCTTGAAAGCAGTCTGCCATTCATCACCTTCTCTGATTTTAATCTGATGATACCCACTTTTCAAATCAATCTTGGTAAAATACTTTGCTCCAACCAAACTATCCATTATATCATCCATTCTCGGTATAGGAAACCTATACTTCACTGTTATCTTGTTGATTGCTCTGGAATCAATACACATTCGCCATTCTCCATTCTTCTTAGGTGCCAATACCGTGATACTGCACAAGGACTCAAAATTTCTCTGATTAAACCTTTCTCCAGCAACTCTTGAATCTGTTGGTTCAATTCTTGATTCTCGGTAGGTGTCAACCAATGAGGTGCCTTGTTCGGTAAACTAGCTCCAAGGATTAGATCCATGCAATGATCAATGCTTCTTTTCAGTGGAAAACCATAAGGTACATTATCAGAAATAATTTCACTGTACTTGGTGAGTAATTTGTCAATCTCCTCAGGGACATTATCCTCTATTTTCTTACTTAGTTTGTTAGGAATCACAACAAAACATATATCATTTCTCTTTAAATCCTTAACAAACTTTCTTCCTTCCATCAAGAAAACTTTCACAGATGTGCAAACATTACTAACAAGTTCTTTCATCAAAGGTAACAAGATTTGTCTCTTTCCATAAGCCAAAATAGTATACTTATGCAATCTCCCATCATATATAGCATGTCTATCATATTGCCAAGGTCTACCCAACAAAATATGACAACAATCCATAGGCATGATATCAAATAACACCTTATCATAGTACTTTCCAATCTTCAAATTCACATAACATTGTTCACTTACCAAGTGTTTATGCTCGTCTTTGATCCATGAAATCTGATAGGGCTTCGGATGTTTCAACCTTTCCAACTGCAGCTTTGTGACCATCTCTTCAAATGCCAGATTTCTGGTCTTGAACAAACTTTTCCTTACCGGATCTTCCTTTTTACTTTCATTCCATAGTGCTCTCCTTACCATCAAGTTATTTTCCTTCTCAGGTTCATTCAGTAACTATTTTTGCACCAAAGCATTTCTACTGTTACCAGCCTTCTTACTTGCATGTGTACACTCAAATGATCTATGTCCTTCTTCTCCACAATTGTAACAAGTTCCTCAGAAACTTCCTCTGTTATAACCACCTCGGTAGTTACTACCTCTGCCTCTAGATGAACTTTCACCTTTCCACTCGGTCTTGCCTTTATCTAGATTTGTCTTTTCTGATTTAGATCTACCATTTTCACCATGGGATCTACCTCTTCCTCTAGGGAATCTACCACCTCTGCCTATTTGTCTTTTCTCATGTCTCTTATTCAATTTCTCCTCAGCTTTCAATGCAAATTGATAATCCTCTTCAATGTTCTCCAATTTAACCAAACTGATTTCTTCTTGGATGGAAACTCTCAAACCATTCAGGTATCTAGATATTATTTCCATATCATCTTCATCGTGTCTAGATCTGATATCTAATCTATAGAATTTCTCAGTATAATCCTTTACCGAGCTATCTTTCTACCTTAAACTTTGCATTCGCCTAACTAGGTTAATCTGATAATCACAAGGTAAGAACTTTCCTTTCAATTTATTCACCATTTTACTCCATACCTTGATTTTGTCTTTGCCTTTCCTCTTTCTATCTAGCTGCAGATGTTCCCACCATAAGGATGCATGACTTTTCAACTTTGTGCTTGCAATTTTCACCTTCTTATCTTCAGGTACATTTTCATACTCAAAATACTTTTCCATCTCTGTGATCCAATCCACCAATTCATCAGAATCCAACTTTCCACCATACCCAGGAGGATTAAAGTGTGGTGTAGACTTTAGACTTGTCAAAGCCTTCAAGAATCTTTCTTCGCGCTGATCCATCACAAGTGTAGGTTCTAAATCACCTTGTTCTACCTCAACTTCATCATCACTGACATCTTCAAGATGTCTTCCTCTTCTCTGGGTTGTTTCAACAACTTCTAATCTAGCAGCAATTTGTGTCAACATGTCTGCCAATCCTGGATCCGCATCTCACCTCCCACGAACCATCTTGAAAACCCTCTGCAACAGTAGGTCAGATCGCAATCTTCTACCCCAGAACAATTCAACTAGGGCTTCACAAGAAGGAACCTTCAAATCTAGATTCACAAACCTAGATCCAGATCTCACCTTGCTCTAATACCACCTGACGCAAGAGAGGGCAAGAGGGGCCAAGAATGGCACACCCTAACCTGAACCACCTTGCTCAACAACACGCAAAAGCAACAACACAGTGGGAGAGAGAAAATGCAGGATCATTCATCTATTAATTCAATTTGATTCATACATTCCGGGTTGTAAGGCCTTCCCGGTTTCAGCCAGATATTACAATGAATTGCAGAAGTCCTCAAACATGTGACGATTTGCAGATAATCTCTAATCTTCTACCAAATCTTACTCTCCAAACTGACTCCCTAAACTCTAACCAAACAACTACATTTATACAAGAGGCTACCGAACTGAGTCGACCTTCATATCCATAATCAATAGAAGGAACGGTCAGATCTGGGACCACACGCTTCCCAATGATGGATACCAACATTAAATTTGTGACCCATAATCAATGCACAAGTCAGCCTCAATAGAAACTCAAAAGAAACCCATCAGTAAGAAAATCCAACCAAGCGCCAGACAAGCAGCACTGAGCACCAGGGAAATTCACTGAATGCCAAAGAGATAACCGACCAACACCGCAAACAAAGGAAATTGAGCAACACCAAACCAAATCGATCAAAGAAGGAATCGAGCAACACAAACAAACTCAAATATGTTTTTGGTGACACAGGATTGCCAAGGACCCGAGATGCTCCTGCGTCATAAATAATAAATAATTAAGAACAAAAATCAATTAATTAAAAATTAAAATTAAATAAACATTTTTAATTTATTAAATAATTTATAATGATGGGTCGATCATGGAAAGTTTGGGTGGATATAAAATATAAACCAAAATCTAATCTAACATTTCATTCCAAATTATTCGACCAGAGGAGAACTCACAGGAAAAGTTGTTAGCACGTTTGAATGTGCTTGGCACCAAGCTGAACATTTCATTTCAAAATCATTCTACCTGAGGAGAACTCGCAAGCAAAGTTGTTCGCATACCTAAGTGTGGTTGGTGCCAAGCTAAATGTGCTTTCTACCCTTACCTCTGTCATAAACCTCTACTACTGTTAGATTTGGATCTAATGAAAGGTAAAATACAGGCTCTATTGCCCTAGCACAAGTAACACAAAATTTGATTCTTTATTTCCCTAGCACAAAAATTAATTCTTTATCATTTTAATAATCATAAGCTATTTAGTGATTTACAAGTTGTATCATCTTAAAATGGAAGCACTTCCATGTTAAGAACGTTTAGCCCTCCAAGTAGGTGTTTTGTGGTCATGTCAAGTGCCTTGAATGGGTCCTTGACTTAGATCTGGCTTTTCCCCTGATTTTGCCCCCTTTTCCACTTTCTGTCTGCATTTTTTTGGCATTCTGGATTGAGATCCTAAAGTTTTTGACCTCAAGGTCAAGGACGACCTAGTCCTGACCTAGGTCAGGAATGAAATTGACCTTGACCTAGGGTGGAGACTACCTTGTCCCTGACCCCAGGTCCAAATTTCAAGGTCCCATGATTTTCGGTGTCGGGTTTCAGAAAGAATTATTTTCCCGCTTCTAGGTTGGTTGTTTTGGTCTCTGAAAAGGTAAACTCTTAACTTGCATATAATCTAGGTCGATTTCTAGGGGTTAAGGTTAATTGGGATTTAATTCTCCAATGTCGGCCTCTCTAGAATTTTGTCTCCTAGATCACTATAAAAGAAAGCCTTCCTCTCTCATTTTCTCCATCAAGTTTTGCAATCTCATCTCTCATAATCTCTCAAGCAAGATCAAGCAAGCATTTCATCAAGCATTTTCAAGGAAGCATTCAAATCTTCTTCTTCATTCAAGATCTCAATTGAAGATTAAGGATTCAGACATTCAAGCCTTTGAAGGGATTTGGTTCAAGCATTCAAGATTCATCATTCAAAACCCTAGATCTAGCCATCATGGTGGTGTGATCTTCCTTCAAGATCCTTTGTTCATCTTCAAGATCTATTCATTCTTCTCTCAAGGTGGATTCCAAGCATACAATCATGGAGGTTTTGATTTACATTTTTTAATGTTATGTCCAAGTTTTCATATCAATATACTTGTTTACATTTGAAATACAATTGCATATCTATTGAATATCATAGCTTCGTTGTTAAATCTACTTATACTACTTGCTAGCATTCTTTATTTCAATTCCATTATTAAAGTTGATTCCAAATCGGGGTTTGACTAAGGCAAACCCCTCATCCAAATAAAAAACCATTTTTCTTGTAGGTACAGGTATAGGACGGTGAATTAAAGTGCAGATTTGGATACCCTTTTCGTCGAACTTCCAGGATTCGTGAATAAAATTTCCATCGAAGCAGTTGGGTCAAGGATGACCTTCAGTGAGGGGTAGGATCCTACCCCGGGGTAAGACCTTACCCCACTATCTGGGTCAATGACGACCTCCCTCAGATCAAAAAAGATTTATGAGTTTTGTAGATCTCGCAGTTTCAATTCAAATTCACAAAAATCAACAGTTTCTGAGACTGTTTGACATGGTTTTTAGTAGGTTCTTTTCGGAGGTAAGTACCTTTATTTCTTCATTTCAATATTAGTCTTCTACATTTACTTTCCATATCATACAATTCAAATGTATGTGTAAAATATTGGCTTTGGGGTCTCTTTTATGTGCAAACCATTGTTCTAGGATCCCATCCATATTTTATATATTACACAAGTGATGCTCCTTCACCATGGTGACAAGAATAGAAAAGATAAAAATTGTATTCAATCACTTTGGATAAGGATCTATTCAATGTATTGTTAGGTACAAAGAAAATCTTATTTTCCTATTTTGTTGTTTTGGGTTTCCAAGTAGCTCTTGTATTCCCTTCTTTACAAAATCAATCTTATTTTTTTTAATAGGGAAAGCTTTCTTTTACATATTTGAGTTTATATTTGAGCTTTCTTTGAAGGGGTAGAAGAATTAGTTGATTTTTTTACAGCTGATAGAGAATGAGCATTTTGAGCAATAACATTTGCAGCATCACCTTTAATAGCATCACCAAGTATTCTTTTATCCATATCCTTTGAGGATATTGAGGATATTTTATCTTTTAAAGCTCCATCTGTAAAACAACTCTTGCTAGTCTCATCAAACACCCGATACTTAGCCAGTGTGCATTTAAAAAAACCTAAAGTATCTTTCTTTTTAACTTTGTTTCCTACATGCTTAGCACTAGATGTTTTTTTGCATTGTCCCATGTTCAGGTACTATATTGTAATTCCACCAGCTTGTTCATGGCAAGAATTTCCCAATCTCTTTCTTCATTTTTCTAAATTTTGGACATAATAGGCATCTACTTCAGTAAAATATTCCTCTGTGAAGTAGAGCATCCTACAAAACCATTCATTCTCCTAGGATCATGATGACACAATCAATATCTTTCAATATATTCTTGTTAAAAAAGACTCAAAAAATGTATTGCGCAAAAAAGAATCAAGGTAGCTTATGCTTACTAGAAACATAAATCATAAAGGAACCGATTAGAGAATTCACTTATCTGAAAACCTTCAAAAGAAGGGGACTTGATCATTAATACTGAGATAAGAGTTTACAAAATTTGACAATACTCAAGAGTTTACATTTTCCAAAAAATGTCTATTCTAATGAGTATCAATCGGAGGGCTTACAATGCAAAATGTGGATACTTATATAGACATGGACCATAGTTGAATATGTCTGACATGCCCCTTCATAAAAATTTATAACAAAATAAATTATCTTAATAGGAACATATTAATGGTGAACAAATGAGTAACATATTACTCATCCTTGTAAGAATCCACGTGTTCTACTAAAACCTCATTTGCAAACTCTTGTCAACATATTTTGTCAGTTATCATCAACATGCGAGTACATCAAATTAGTGAGCACATTAGAACACATTGCAACATTATGCACAAAGAATATTTCAAAATTGAAGAGGGCATGAAGTACAGATTTGAAGTAATATTTGAGGTAGCTGAGCTGACAATATGATGTAAATATTCCAAAGTTAAAACTAATGTGCATTCTTCTTCATATGTTTTTACAGAAGATAAATTTGCTAAAATGACCAAATTATGAGCATTGTTCCCTCTTGTACTAATATGGTATCTTTGATACAAGACATGCACAATTTCTTTTTGTGAAATGCCTTAGAAACTTCATGCCAAATGCAACCCACAGGTGAAGATTTAGATTCAACAATCTTTACTAGCATATTTTATGGCGTACATGCATGAGAAATGTAGAAGCATAAACAAGGTTGTGAACTGTTTAACTAAAGTGATTGAGAAGGAATTTCATTTCTTGTATGCTATTATTACATAATCGTAGAGAATGAGTTTGGTAAGAGGGATTTGATTTTTTTTAAACAAATGTGACTGGCGGGAATAATACAAGAAACCCTTACAAGGCTTGGTGTCTTACTATAGTTCTTATTTGACCCCCCTTCTCTTATACTCTGTAATTTTATTTTCTCATCTTGAATCCTTGTTCTTCACCCATGGGTCTTTCCACCCTCCATCTCCTTGTGGCATATATTAACACTACTATAATCTAAAATAAATGTATGCAATATGTTTAGTTATCCATATAGGAAAATTTATTTGATGATTTCAATACATAAATGGAAATGAAAATTGCTAGAAAAGAGCTTACTTTTATTGCAAAGCACAGTGAAAATTGTTTTTATACCTATTCATAGACTTTTTATCTCATCCTCATTTGTGCCAAAATAAGGTGATTGCATTTTGCCATCCCCATCAAACCCTCAATCGTAGTGTTGTCCTTATGCCAATTAATTCTACTAAATTTTACTTTCAATTATATTACCTTCATCATAGTTATTAACATTTGTTACCCTCATGGATAAGTATTGAAGAACTTTCATGGGCAATCAAGCTTGTTTGGATAGTAGGAATTAGAGACTTTTGAAAGGCAGGCAAGGAATTCAAAATTTGTTGTAAAAATTTAAAGTCAATGAGGCCCTCTGTAGAAAATTCATAGGTAATTTAGAACCTGAAACATGCATATTTCATTCTAATTAGGTAAATGTCAAACAAATGTAAGATAGATCTTAGACCAACTCATTATATCATCTTCTTTCTGTTATGGTCTCTACTAAAAGTGACTACTTTCAACAATGATTTGGCATCTCTATTTTTATAAATTTATATATTTTTTCTTTAAATTAGAAATTAAATTAATATTGGAATTCATAACATTAGAGATGGATCAATGTCAAAGGTTGACTGCAGATCAATATCATGCATATTGATGAGACAAATTATTGTCTCAATTTTGTTATAATCTTCATACTTTGTTGACACTCTTTATGCTCTGATAGACATTTCCAAAACATTTATGACTTATACTTATGTGAACTTATGCTAAGTACAACTAAAGCCACGAAGTCTATGGGTAGCTAGAATGACATGTTTTGCTGACTATTATAAATATAATGCAGTACTTCGTATAGTTATTTTAAGTTGTGTTTTAACATTTGAGTAGGAGTTGAAATGTCGACTTGAGTATATATATATATATATGTACACCAAATGCTAATAACCTTTCAGGTAAACAAGGATCAGTACAAAGAATGGTGCAACTGCATTAAAGAAGGAGCATTAGAAGACCAGCCATGGTGGAAGAATCCAGAATGGTTTCGAAGGATATGCCGCTACTGAGAAGGAGCTGATGTTCCAGAGAATATAGGAAATAAGTCCTGCTATATTTCCTCAGAGTTGTTATTCTGTTATCTATAGTAATTGTAATATGTCGTGGTTGTTTTACCGCCTCCTTATTTGGCGAGGTTTAATCAGACTTTTCTGTTATGTTTTCAATAAGCGTCAATCCTCTTTATAAAGGGATTTGATTGACTTAGTTAAGTAATGAGAAAATATAGAATGATGTATTCAATATAGCAGAAGTTTCTCTTTTCTGTTCTTCATGAGTTGTTTAATTGTTATGTAACCAGTTAAGAAGAATTTAATGGAAGAGTGATTTTGGATTATTTTATGTGTTAGTAGTTAGCAGAAGTCAACCAAGGGGGCCCACTTGGGAGGTGGATTAGATTAAGTTAGAGTAGATTTTCTTTATTCATTTTCCCTTCTTTCAAGTAGAGTTATTGTTTTACTCCTGCAGCATTACTACTGTGAATGTTCCTGCAACACTTGTAGAGATGGACATACTAAATGTTTTGGGTTGTTAGACATGCTTAGATTCATTTCAAAATATTTCTGTCATAATTCCATTAAGTATTTGAGTGTGTTTACTTTCCTGTAGCAATAACATATATACATTTCATGCATTTTATCTTCCTCCACCATAGGTGTTATGACTCTTAGACGAACTTAGTGCACAAACTATGTTGTTCCATTTCAAGTCTACCTCCCTGGGTTGACAATCTAAATGCAATTCATGATGGGAAAAGTAATCCTTAGCATAGATGTATTATTCCTAAGAGAGACAATGGCATGATTATTATTACCTATTGTGAGACTATTCATTTTTGGCGTCGTTGCCAGGGATGGTGTCAAACTAGGAACCTTAATGAGTCATTTATTTTTCAGATTAGTTTCCTATTTGTTTTTTTAGTCAATACAGAGTATTTGTGAGCTTGCTTCACAAGTCATCAACTTACTTGCATGCATTGAAGAAGGAGAGATGTTCATGGCATATTTCTTCCAAAAGAACCTGTTAATTTGAAAGAAGAATTTGAAGAACTTTAGTTACCATTTCTCAATGCAAGTCCTGAGTTTGCTGCATCATCTAAACTAGAAGAAGACACTCATGAAACATTTGACCTTCGTCCTTTTGCAAAAATATTAGCCAGTTTCCATAATAATCCTAATCCAAGACCACCTATTGTCTAGAACCTTGTCGTCAACAATACCTTCCAGCCACAGTTTCAATATCCAACACCTCCAGTAATGGCAGCTCCTACATTTCCATTTCCTATTCCAAGTCTTATCAACAATCCTAACCTCAAGAATATACCTACTTCAGCACTACCAAAGTTCTATGGCCTCATCACAGAGGATCCTGACACCTTTTTGTTCAAGTTTGACATACTATGTCGAAGTTTTGACTATAATACTGGCAGTTATAAGCTTAAGTTGTTTCCAGCAACACTAAAGGAGTTAGCTCTCAAATGGTTCATGGGCTTAGGGGAAAATGTAGTAGCTAATTGGGATGGAATGAGAGATTTGTTTCTAAGGAAGTATAAGGAATATTGCAAAGGAGGTGATTCAAAAGGAGATGACATCTTCTATATGTCACAGAAAGAAGATGAGACATTGGAGGACTATATATCATGCTTCCTATATAACTTGCAAAAGAACCCTCAACATGCATTGCAGGAGGATTCACAGAAGCTGATTTTTCTAAGAGGAGTGAATGATAACTACCTCAAAGCATTGGACCTCATAGATGGAGGAGATATATCTCAATCTTCCTGGGATGACCTTCAAAAGATTTGCCTGAACTATTCTAGAGCAGCAGTGAAGAAAGGAAGGGGATTTCGCTCAAAATTGGCCAAAGGAAGTGGCTCTGGTATTTCAAAGATGGAGATTTTAAACCTGTTGCCAGACTTCAAGCAAGACATCATAAATGATGTCACTACACACCTGGACATGATGACTGTCGAGAAGAAACATGCAGACACCGAGGTGTAGCTAGTTGAATACTTTCTCCATTGCTACAAACAAAGGAAGGATTAGTGCAAATTGGTCGCAAACCTAGAGAATTAGCATCTTCCAACTGAATACTTAAAGATAGGAGAGGACGAGCAAGTATTCTTTGTTGCTTAATGTTGGCCATGGGCCACGAGACAAGGTATGCCCTAAGTCCTCCATAGTATAATCAACCCACTTGGAATAATGCTTGGCAAAATAATCAACAAAATCAATGGTATCCTCCACAATAACTCCAATGGCCACAATTTCCAAACTAATGGAAACAACCACAAGGGAATTGGTAGTCCACTAACTAGTGGAGAGGACCTTAGCAATGGCCTAATTCAAATCCTAGATATCCACCTTTACCACCTCCAACAAATATACCCATAATAATGCCACCACCTGCAAATACAAGTCCTCAAAAGAAAATATAGTTACCTGCTCAACCACAACTGAATCCCAATAGTCAACAACCGCAACAACAAATGTATGCTACCAATGCTCAATAGTACCCTACCTATGCACTTAACATAGCTGATATACATTTAAGATTAGGTACTACTTTTCCTGCACCTGAACCACCTCTTATCACTGAAGTGCTAGACCTTCCTACAACATCAGTACCGATCCCAGAGAATGCTTTGTCAAATGCTATTGCCCCAGAGAATGTTTCCAACTCAACCAATGTTCATACATTAGTTAAACCTCCTTTTCTGCAGAAGCTCAACATGGACAAGTCCATACCAAAAGAAGACCAACTATTTGATATCCTTGACCAGTTAAAGAACATGCATGTCCAAATTCTCCCGTTTCAAGCAATAAAGGATGTCCTAGTTTATGGAAAAGCAATAAAAGAAGCTTGTCTTAAGAAGCCTAGAAGAAAGAAAAAGGATCCTACAATAGTTCATGTTATAGGACAATTGGTTGATATCATGTTAGGAAAACTGGTAATTCCAAAATATTCAGATCCAGGGAGTCCAATTGTGAACATCATCATTAATGGCCAGTCTGTCAAAAATACATTAATAGACTTAGGTGCTGCCATTAATGTAATGACTAAGGATACTATGAATAATATCCTATGAATAAACTGAGCATCGAAGGGTTGAGAGCTACTCCAAAAATATTGCAATTAGCAAATAACTCTACTGTCACCCCTGATGGAATGATAGAAGACATAATAGTTGCCTTAGATTCTTGGGAGTACCCTATTGATTTCATGATTCTATCACCAAAGGTCAATCTTGTTGGTTACCTTGTTATCCTAGGACATCCATGGTTGGCAACAGTTGATGCAAACATTAGTTGTAGATCAGGGAACACGACAATTTCATATGGGCAAGCCACTAAGAAACTAACATTGTATCCTCCAGCTCAACCTCAGCTAGATTTAAATACACCTATATAGCCAGATTTAGGAGATGGGGAAGATGAATTGAATTCTATGGTTCAGCTCATGATATTACATAGGCAATATTTTTTGAAGCTTCAAGAAGAAGATAAAGTCATTCGGAGCATTCTTAATAATGACTGTGTTGTAATCAAAGATATATCTGATCAGAGTTCTGTGTTAGAGTTAACTACATATGAAGACAATTTTGAGAACTATGTATTACCTTCAGAACCCAATATTATCCATCAATTGCTACCTAGTGAATTAAACACAAGTCCTATCCCTGAAGTGTCCATGCTTGACCTTACAACTAATGTTGAGCTTTCTAAGGGTCATAATCTCCATGTGAATAATAAGTTGCCTTCACAACAGATCAAGCAACTAACCAAACTGCTGCAAACACATGAGAAAGCCTTTGCATGGTACTATGGATACATGAAAGGATTAAGCCCTACACTATGTACTCATAGGATTTATATCAATGAAGGAAGCCTACCACTCCATCAACCCCAAAGGAGGATAAAACCAACATTAAGGGAGATAGTCAAAATAGAATTACAAAAGTTATTAGATGTTGGCTTTATATATCCTATATCTGATAGTAAATGGGTATCACATTTGGTTATAGTACCCAAAAAGGGGGGTAAATGGAGAATCTATGTGGATTACAGGGAGTTAAACAAAGCTACCAAGAAAGATCACTTCTCATTACCATTCATTGACCAAATACTTGATACTTTAGCCAGTAAGAAATATTTTTCCTTTCTTGATGGATATAGTGGATACAATCAGATAACTATTGCTTTAGAAGACCAGGAGAAGACTAAATTCACATGTCCATGGGGGACATCTGCATATTCAGTCCTACCTTTTGGGTTATGCAATGCTCCAACAACATTCTAGAGGGCTGTAATTAGTATTTTTTCTGACATATCACATGATTGTATGGAGATATATATGGATGACTTTATAGCATTTGGAGTGACATTTGAAGAGGCTTTGAAGAATCTTGAAAAGGTGCTAATCTGATGTAAGGAACATAATCTATCCCTTAATAGTGAGAAATACTTTATGATGATGCAAGAAGGAGTGGTACTTGGGCATTTTATTTCAGCAGTAGGAATTCAAGTGGACCCAACTAAACTTAATTTAATACTCACATTACCTACCCCTACTAAGAAAAAAGATGTAAGATCTTTCTTAGGACATGCTGGATACTATAGACACTTTATTCAAAATTTTAATCAAATTGCTAGTCCTTTGTACACATTGCTTACAAAAGAAGCTGAATTTATATGGACACAAGCATGTGATGAGTCCTTCCTGCAGCTAAAGAAACTTCTAACAACTGCACCAGTCCTCAAAGGACCAGATTGGTCTATTCCATTCCACATCCATACAAATGCATTAGATTATGCCATAGGAGATGTACTAGGACAAAAGCCTACTAACCTTGAGAATGCAATTTATTATATCAGTAAGAGCCTCCATGGACCTAAATTAAACTACACAGTTACTAAAAAGGAACTCCTAGCTGTAGTTTATGCATTGAACAAATTATGACACTATGTAATAGGCTATCCTATTTTTGTTCACATTGATCACTCAACAATAAAATATCTGATGAACAAACCTGCTATAATAGGAAGACTGGCAAGATGGCTTTTACTATTGCAAGAATTTGATATAACAATTGTTGATAAGCCAGGGAAGGCAAATGTAGTTGCTGACTACTTGTCTAGACTTCAAAATATTGATGAAGACACCACTCAAGTTGAAGATACATTTCCTGATAAACACATGTTCCACATAGAAATCAAAAACCCATGGTATGCTGACATAGCCAATTATCTTGCAGAAAATAAGATGCCCCCACATTTTTCTCAAAAGGACAGTAAAAATCTTGCAGAGAAAAGCTTTCAATTTTCATGGATAGATAACAATCTATTTTATACTAGTCCAGATCAGATCATAAGGAGGTGTGTGAGAGAAGATGAAATATATGATATACTCCATGCTTGTCATGATGAGCAATGTGGAGGTAAAGTGAACAACCCTGAAAATCTTAACAATGGGATATTATTGGCCAACATTACACAAAGATGCAGCCATTTATACAAAAAAATGTGATAAATGCCAAAGGATGGGTTGTCCAACAAAATCAGATGAGATGCCACTTAATCCACAAGTGGTGATGACACCCTTTGATAAATGGGGTATGGACTTCATAGGACCAATTGATCCTCCATCAAATGGAAAATCTTACATCCTGGTATGCATGGATTATCTGACAAAGTGGGTGGAAGTGAAAGCAATGCAGAATGTGAGAGATCAAAAAGTAGCCAAATTCTTGTATGAGGACATTTTTACCCATTATGGAGTCCCAAGAGAATTAGTAATAGACCAAGGAGCATAGTTCACTTCAAATTTGATTAGTGAGCTAATGAAGGATTATAGCATAACGCATCGAAAGTCTAGCCCTTACCATTCGCAGGCAAATGAACAGGCAGAGGTGACAAATAGAGAAATAGAGGCCATATTAACAAAGATAGTGCAATTGCATTGTAGGGATTGGAGTAGCTAATTAACTAAAGCAGTTTGGGCTTATTGTACAACATGTAAGACTACAACAGGGTTCACACCATTTGAATTGGTGTATGGAAAGGCAGCAATGTTGCCTATAGAATTTGAACACAAAACATTGTGCACAGCTCTGGAGTTGAACATCAATCTTCCTACAGCACAAATAGAGTGCCTACTCCACCTCAACTCCTTAGATGAAATGCGAAAATTGGCATTGGAGAAAATAAAGATAATTCAAAACCAAAGAAAGAGGTGGCATGATTCACATATCAAGAATAAGCACTTTCAAGTAGGTGATTGGGATCTATTGTATGATTCTCGATTCAAGGAGATTCCAAGAAAGCTGCAGACCAGATGGCTAGGACCATATGAAATTCAATATGTCTTTGATAATGGAGCAGTCCAAGTGACCACACTTGATCCAGTCCAATTTAAACTACTTTTCAATGGACACCGCTTGCCCCTGTATCACAAGCCTCAAACCAAGGAAGAATTATTGCAGCAGTTCAGCACGCAAAGTTTAACAGCACCTCAGGAAATAGTTCCTATAGCAAAAGGTGAAAGCCTTCCTCCTGTAGCCTCACCATAACATTCCTTCAAAAACACCCATAATAAAAATTCATTTAATATGAGGTATACTTCTTCATTCACTTTCCTCTCTTCTTCTCACCAACTCATCTCATTTCTCTTTCTACCACCCACTCAAACACCACATCACCCGCAATTTCTATTTTAATGCTTTCAATAAATACCACGTCAGCACTCTTATGCGACTGCCAGAATTGAAACTCTCATCAGCTTGCATTCATGTGTACGGTAACTAATCACCAGGTACAAATTTTTAACTCCTTACTCACTTTTAGCACATGGGTTTGAATAATTATATCTAGTACTGCATTACATGTATAATATAGGTGTTACACGAATTTTCCATTCTTGTGCTAAATTTATCAAGTGAGGACACTTGTTAATATTTCATAGGGGGTAGGGGAAGTGTAATAAATTCCAAGTGTTATTCCTAAGCCACCCTAGTCACATCCTTGTCACATCAATCTTGTACTTAGGCTATGTTCTATTAATTCTTTTAATCCTATACATTTGTCGTACTTTCAAATTTTGATTTTCTGAGCTTGATATGACTTAAAAGGACCATAATGAAATTGTGAGATAACTCACACTTAAAGTTATGATGTCCTTGGTAATCAGTGTCATTATTATTGTTCATGTCAAGCATAATGGAGGTAATGTAAGTGAAAAATTGGTATTTTCAAGAATTGCAAATGCATTTCAAGAAGAAGGTATTTGCAGAGCGTACGAAGACCAAAAATTAGCAGTAAATTAGAGAGTGGAAAATTGAAGATTGGGCATTACTAAGATGGGTGGACAACTACAGAGGCATGAACCAGTTCACCATGGTATTTTACCGGTGTATTTTGAAGTAGTTCACAGATTTAATGCATGCGGTTGGCTGGGGTATTTCCTCCAATTGACAGAATTTAATGAGGTTGCAACAGAATTTATGGGCACTTTTGAAGAGGGACAAGAAACTGGGTGGGGTTTAATAGTTGTTGCTACTGATGAAAGAATTGCAAAGGTCACCGAATTACCAATCATTGGAGAGCACTATCCTAACGAGCATGATGCTAGGTCATCTCGAGCTTAATTCTCCTGACTGAGTGATCCTCTACTTGAAATCAGTAAGCAGGGATGCAAGAGATTGTCTCTTCCACCACCATTTCTAGAATTGGCTACCCACATTATCAGGTATTTAACTTGTGAGGGAAGATTCTCAAATCTTTATACCCATCATTTTAAATTGCGTAGTTGTATAAGGCATAATCTTCAAGTCAATGTTCCTAATTTTCTCTATAATATGTTAAGCATTAGTGACGAGGAAACACAAAAGGGTAATGAAAATTCCATAAGCCATCATGCCCTAATAAAGCTTTTGGTTGAAAAATCCCTTAGGGATGTCTCTCCCATGTCCTAGGAAGAATTTGTTCAATTTAAAACTTTGCAACCCCAAGTTAACCCTATTGCTCAACCTCTAGTGAATGAAGTAGAGTCTTCTGGGCCTAGCGAAGAAATAACTGAAAAAGGAAAAGAACCAGAGTTGTCCCCAGGAAACAAGTCTTCTGAGCCCACTCTAGAGAGTAATATACCAACTTCTTCCACAAAGAAAGGAAAGCAGAAAGTTTAAAAAGAAATTCCTAACCTAGAAGGTAAAATTCAAAACCCTGCAGTTCAAATAAATAAGAGAAAAAGGTTGAGTCTTGCAGCGTCTATTCCTGCAGCACCTACTCCTATAGCACAAAAGCCAAAAAGATCCCACCAAACTAAAACTACAGTTGTTGAAGAGGCAACTGTGCATAGAAGCCCTCGCATGCGAGGATAAGTGTCTCCACCTTCCCTTGGAAATCCAAATGTTCCAACTCCAAAACCTGCTCCAGAACCCTCTATTGAGTACATTCCTAATGACTCCCCCAAGCATGCAGAACCCCAAAATATGGAGGAATCTCAAAATGTGCAAGAACCTAATAGTAGCATGCCACAAGATGATCAGGAAATGACTGAGCCAAGCCCTAGTATAGTACAAGATAGTATTCCTGTGAATGTTCAACCTACTCCTCCGCAGAGCCCTGTATATTCTAATGTCTCTATTATACCCTACAAATCCACATGGTTCACTGAGTATTTTCAGCAAGTTGCTAAAGAAAAGAAAAAGGAAGCTCCGGTGCAAGAATTTCCCTCACCAACAATTCAGTCTGTACTCTTTAATCTATACAATCATTTTGTTTTTCAAAAAACTTGGTGGAGATAGGAAAGAGATCAAATACATAAAGAAATATTTGATAAGGATGAGGAAATTGAAGCCCTTAAGGAGCATCTAAAGAAACAAAAACAACAAATGGACAAAGCCCTAAAACTAGCCGATCAAGTCATATCTTGTAGACCGCCACCCAGGGTATATGCTATTTGTTTAAAAAAACAATTTCTTTTGTTTCAACTTATGATGACCATGAAGAGTATTGATTGTGAGTTCAAGTCAGCCCAAGATTTTTATGGAATATAGCAAACTCTTCCCCCATGGCAGAAAAATTTATTATGTGAGCTATATTTTCATAACTTTTTCATTCCACAAGAAATAGATTGGAATCATCTGCTCTATGTAGGGGATATTCACTTAAGGGCTCTGATGTCATGGATGCATAATGAAGCAAACTATGATAGGTAGCTGGATATTTACAGGGATCTAGAGAAATCAGAACCCTTACCATTAAGGGCTGAGTCACATATGCCTGATGTCCTTTTGAGGGATTGGCTCAATTTGACCTATGGAAAACAAAAGCCAAAAATTAGAGAGAAAGTCTTTGCATTAAGAGACAAGGTCTATAGAGAATACTAGGGACTACCATACTTTTCATTTCAGAGAGGTCTTACAGGGGTAAGGAGCCAGTGGAATAGATTACCAGAGGCCTTCAAGAAAATAGAGCCACATAGCCCAATCAACTTTGAGGCAGCAACCAACAAAGCAACTAGATATATGCAGTTGGGGTGACAGGTCAAAAAGGAATTATGGATGTCTTTGTCCTTCCAACCGCCTACACTCCTATGGCCCCTATATGACATAAATACTACTAGGTTGGATCACTTGCAGGAGGAGCACCAATGATATTACCTGGAAAGAACAAGAGGATTTTACTACACTTTTAGGAGTGGAAAGAAAGGGAAGACAATTGTCAGTGACTTCAGGTCTATAGCTAGGAAATGCAATGCTTGAGGACAAGCATTATGTTCAGTAGGGGGCAGATGATGAGACAAATTATTGTCTCAATTTTGTTATAATCTTCATACTTTGTTGACACTCTTTATGCTCTAATAGATATTTCCAAAACATTTATGACTTATACCTATGTGAACTTATGCTAAGTACAACTAAAGCCATGAAGTCTATGGGTAGCTAGAATGACATGTTTTGATGACTATTATAAATATAATGTAGTACTTCATATAGTTATTTTAAGCTATGTTTTAACATTTGAGTAGGAGTTGAAATGTTGACTTGAGTATATGTATATGTACACCAAATGCTACTAACCTTTCAGGTAAACAAGGAGCAGTACAAAGAGTGGTGCAACCACATTAAAGAATGAGCGTTAGAAGACCAGCCATGGTGGAAGAATCCAGCACGGTTCTGAAAGAGCTGTTGTTCCAGAGAATATAGGAAATAAGTCATGTTATATTTCCTTAGAGTTTTTATTCTATTATCTACAGTAATTGTAATATGTCGTGGTTGTTTTACCACCTCCTTATTTGGCGAGGTCTAATCAGACAAATCTGTTATGTTTTCAATAAGCGTCAATCCTCTTTATAAAGGGATTTGATTGACTTAGTTAGGTAATGAGAAAATATAGAATGATGTATTCAATATAGCATAAGTTTCTCTTTTCTGTTCTTCATGAGTTTTTCAATTGTTATGGAACCAATTAAGAAGAATTTAATGGAAGAGTAATTTTGGATTATTTTTTGTGTTAGTAGTTAGCAGAAGCCAACCAAGGGGGCCCACTTAGGAGGTGGATTAGTTTAAGTTAGAGTAGATTTGTTTTCTTCATTTTCCCTACTTTCAAGTAGAGTTACTATTTTACTCCTGCAGCATTACTACTGTGAATGTTCCTGTAGCACTTGTAGAGATAGACATAGTGAATGTTTTGGGTTGTTAGAGAGGCTTAGATTCATTTCACAACCTTTCTGTCATAATTCCATTAAGTAGTCGAGTGTGTTTAATTTCCTGTAGCAATAGCATAGATTCCTTTCATGCATTTTATCTTCCTGCAGCATAGGTGTTATGACTCTTAGAGGAACTTAGTGCACAAACTGTGATGTCCCATTTCAAGTCTATGTCCCTGGGTTGACAATCTAAATGCATTTCATGATGGGAAAAGTAATCCTTAGCATAGATGTATTATTCTTAAGAGAGACAATGGCATGATTATTATTACCTATTGTGAGATTGTTCACATATGATGAGAGATTAGCTGATGAGGGTGACATTGAAAAATATCCATGTCCATGGAAAAAATGTTTTGGTGGAAAGGTGAAAAAAAGGAAGGGCATTTATCTACATATGATAAGATATGGGCATAGTGGTATAAGTCCTTGGATTTATAATTGTTATGAAGATGTGATATAATTGTAGGCAGTGAGAGATGAGAATGTGACAAACATAGACAAAGTGGCACCAAACATAGATGAAGAGACAAAACTATTTTACAAAGGGTTTGAATTTAATAGAATGTTGGATGAGGGTCTAAATGATAATTGGGCCAAGTTAATGGAGGATGCTTTAAATCCTATGTATGCTAATTGAAAGCTAATTCATTTGACAACAATCCTTCAAATTCTTAACTTACAAGTGGTGCTTGGTTGGACAAGTGAGAGTGTAGATTAGTTATTGGTATTTTTAAGTTCATTACTACTAGCTAACACCACATTTCCAATAAAATGAAGTCAATGTAAAAATCAGATCAACAAGCTTAGCTTGGCGTATTAAAAAATCCACACATGTGTGAATGGTTGTGTATCATTTCATAGAAATCTTGCAAATGAGAGTGAATTTCCAAAATGTCATGAAGTGAGGTATAGACAAGGGTTTAAATTATATATGGTTCCTAGAAAGGTTCTTCACCACTTTCTGATAATCTCACGATTACTCATAATGTATAGGTGTAGAGACAATGTTGAACTTATGTGGTGGCATGCTCAAAATAAGAGCACTGTTGGGAAACAATGATGTGTGCGTAATTCTAAGACATGGATGGAATTTGATAATAGATGGCCATATTTTTCTCAAGATCCTTTGTAATATAAGGTTGGTTTTGGCTCTATATGGGGTTAACCCATTCTCAAATCAAAGTAATAAATGGTCAACTTGGCCAGTGTTTCTAATAAATTTTACCTTGCCTCCATTGTTAGCAACTAAACCATTTTTTCTTAATGTTATCATTAATTATACCAGGAAAGAAAAGTGTGACTTTAGAAATAATAGATGCTTATCTAGAGTCATAATATGATGAGCTAATGGAATTGTGGAAAGGAATTGAAGCAATTTAATCTTTAACGGATGGACATTCAATCAAATTCACTTTAAGAGCTTCCTTATTGTTTAAAATTCATGACCTTCATGCATATGGAAAATTGTCTAGTCTCTATGTTCATGGATACCATGGATGTCTTGCTTGCAACTTTAAAGATTTTGTGAGGCACTCAAGAAGTTTGTGCAAGTTTATTTATTATGGACATCGTGCTTACCTTAAAATGGATCAACCATACCATCAACAAAAAACACATTTCAATGGTCAAGAAGAGAATCGTGAAGTGCCATTATTAATAAAAGGTGATTACATTATTGAGAATGGACAAAAAAGAATGTCATTTATTGAAAATGATGGGATTATTGGTAGTAGGTATGATCCATGTAATGAAAGTGGTGTAAAATGGTTATGCATACTGTAAAAATTGTCATTCTTCAAGGATATAGCCATTAGACATATTGTTGACTTTATGCATACTAAGAAAATTATAGCTTATGCTATTATAAAAGCTCTTTTTAGTGCTCTTGATACTATTTCATCATGTGAAGACTTTCTAGAAATAAAGACTCGACAAAATATTTGGGTTGAAAGATATGACAATGAAAAATATAGAAAGCCCAATGCTCCATATGTGTGGAGAAGGGAACAATGTGCATAATTCTTACAATTAATGTCTTACAATTGCTTTCCCACTGGATATGTAAGTAGCAGCATCAAAAGACAAAATGACATTAATATATTAAGAGGCCTCAAGACTCATGACTCTCATGTCATAATTGAGGTTATTTTACCTATTGTGGTAAATATATTAAGATTGGAAAAGGGGCCAAGATTGGCAATTATAAGGTTGAGCCTAATATTAAAGAGAATGAGTTTACATGCATTAGATCCTTTGAACTTTTATAGTTTGAGGGAGGAGGTTTTTGAAGTCCTTTGTCTATTGGAACAAGAATTCCCACCAGCAATCTTTAACATTTCTATGTATTTTTTGATACATCTCAAATATGAACTAGAGAATTGTGGCCCAGTAAGAATGAGATGGATGTATCTTAAAGAACAATACCTGAAGGTTTGAAAAAAAATTGTCTGTACTAGGGAAAAATGAAAAGGCAGCGTGTTTGAGGGATAGTCAATGCAAGAGGTCATGAGTTTTTGCACATAATATATGAATAATTTGAAAATGTCAATCGATGCATATGTGATGATGATGAAGATGAGGTAGTTGCAAGTGAAGTATTAGAAGGCAATGGATGTCTCTTCAAGCTATCATATCAAGAAAGAAGTGCAATACATGCCTTTGTTCTTCAAAACACATCTTCATTCGATAAGTGGTGCAGGCAGCAAAAATTTAACAATAATTTATTTATTAAATTGCATTTACATATTTATATTATTTATCTTACTATTTGTATGTCATTATTCTATAAAAGAGTCAAATTTGGATGCAACATCTATTGGAGTTGATGAAAAACAACCCACAGCTCCCAAGAACACCTACATGCAAACACTTGTCACATAAAGAGAGAAGCAAACAACTATGGAGACCTGAACGTATGGATCCATGAGAGAGGAGAAATCCTTGATGTGCAAAAACAAAAGTTGCAATCAATAATGAAATGTCAGAAAAGGTTACATGTGTTATGAGATCAATCCTTATAAAAGGAGATCAGAAAACCTAAAAAGGTAAAACCCTAGGTTGCACAATAATAATTAATAAAACAATTAATTATTATATGCCTAAAGTTTAGCTTAAGTAGAAAGAGGTAATAAGTGACTTAATAATTAAATCAATATGATTCAATTAACAAGAAAACACTTTATTACTCTAACACCCCCCTTAAGATGAACTTTGGGAGAAGCTAAAAACCTAGAAAGAACAACCGAAAGCAAATGGGTCCTAGTGACAAAAGGCATGATCAAGTACCCAAGTACAAAAGAGAGTCTCTACAAAGCAGAGAAATAGAGAAAACCAAATGGGAAAAACTCTACTCCAAAAAGAGACCAAGACTAGTTTGAAGGACTAAAAAAGCCTCCAAAACTAGGAATGTTCTAGAAAATAGGAACAAAGGTGAACATGTACAACATCACTGAAGCATGAATATGAAAACTCTGTCAAGAAGAAACTAATGATCTGAAGATCCTCCATTGAAATATGACTAGGTAGAGAAGATTGTAATATGCATGAGTGCCCTCAAATAACACTACTAGAATCAAGAGGCAAACAAAGGCAAACACCTGAACTCGAAGATATAGATGGCATAAACACCAAAATCCTGAAGAGCTGATCAATCAAAGATGGAAGAGTGCATCCAAAAAAATAGGAAAGAAAAGAGTGTCCATATGATAAATGATCCATCTCACTGGAATGCGTAGGTACCCAGCCATTGCAACTGCCTAGTACATAGAATCAAATACTGAATACATAGCTCACACTATCAAACCAAGGAAGTAGTAGAACCAACAGTAGAAACCCCCCCATACTACTGACAAGGGATTAGTGACAGGTACACTAAAAAGATCATCTAATGTGAACTGCATGATGAAGAAGAATCTGAAACATCGAATGTGCAAAAAGAGTACAAACACATATAGAGATACTTGAGGCTAATGTCTTTGGAGGAACGCTCACATGATAAAAGAAGATGAAAAAAAAAGGCAAAAATCAAACCCCCCTAGCACTTTATAATGGAGTGCGAGTACAAAGAGTACAAACATGTGCAAGATCCCATACATACAATAGAGTGACACTTTATCTTGGTGTGTGTGCATAAAAGAATGCTACAAAAATGAATTATACACTACTCAAAGAAGAGAAAAGGCTGTTGAAACAAAAGAACAGCCTAAGATGAGTCATCCCTCAAAGGGAAGAGATCTTAGGACCTGAAACATCCAAGATATCCACTAGACTATAAAAATGAAAGAATCTAAATAAAATGAACTTGGAGCATAATCTAGAAAAAAAAATCACAGCACTGGAAAGCTTATAAAACAAGCTTTCTAATGATATATTATTTTTTGAAAATGGAGTCCGGATGCGCAAGATAGAGCTCCCAAAGTGCAGAACTAAATATCTAGCTTTGAGAGTGAAAAACACCATCAAAAAAGAAAAAATAGAAAATCAAACCTATAGATCTGGAAAGAGCTTGGAATCATCTTTTCGACGATATCTCATTTGCCAAATTTTGACACCGTATGCTCAAGATATAAGCAAAAAACCAAAAACTACACTGGAGGGCCCAATGAAGGTGTCTGGAAGGATCTGAGGATGGGTATGTCAACAAAAGGACAAAATCACACATGAAACCAACAAATTTGATAAAATATCAAAAAGAGCTTAACAACAATATCTTGTTTGCCGAAAATGGAGCCCAGATGCAAGAGAAACGGATCCCAAAAAGCAAGAGGTCTGAAACGCTAAGATCGTAGAGAACATCTAACTTTGACAGTAAAAAATGACATCAAAATGGAAAAATCACAAAACCATACTAGCAAATTTAGATCAGGCTTGGAACTAACTTTTTGATAGTATATTGCATGCTCGATTTTGATCCTAGATGCCCGAGTTATGGACAAAAAACCATAGGTAGCTCCAAAAGGCCCAAAAATGTGTCCAGATGTGCTGACATTAGCACTTCATGCGCTTAAAATTAACGACTAAACGGTCGTCACAGCATACAAAGCCCTTGGGCTAAAAATCTAGGCCCCTGGTCACCATACAACTAGGGGTTGAGAATGCATGTGATCAGTAGGCTTAAATTTGATGACCAAATGGCCGTCATCACCCAATTAAAAAAAAATTCAAAATCGCACGTGCACCTCAGGATTCGTGCCACATAGTTTGGAATTCTACCTCGATTTGTGTGCCAAACTTTTTTGCTTTGATTTGCATGATAAATAGTAAAATGGTTACCCTGATTTACATGCCATATCAATACAATTTTGCCTTGATTTATGTGCCAAAGCTGTACATATTTTTGCCTCAATTTGGGTGCCAAGCCGTACGGCCTGGTACCCAATAATTTGTTTGCCTCAGAAGCCAACTTGTCCAAAATTGACAAGTTTTATATAGATTTTGGGTATCTCAGACCTTTCGAACGCATCTGAGAGGTTCATTTGGGCCATAAGTACTCCAAAAATAGTGATCATCTCAGGATCCGTGCTAGGGCTGATTGCAAAATTTTTTTGCCACAGATTCCAACTTTGTCCAAATTGAACATATTTTATATGGATATTGGGGTTCTTGGAAGCTCTGAACACAACTGTGAGGTCCGTTTGAAGCCAAGATGACTAGAAAAATAGGTTCCCCTAAGATTTGACAGGAAACCCTCTAAAAACATAGATCTAACAAACACGATCAAATCTCTCAGGAAGAGGATATGGGAAAGAAGATCTAAAGCTCTGATACCATATTGGAGTTGATGAAAAATAACCCACAACTCCCAAGAACACCTGCACACAAATACCTGTCATAGAAAGAGAGAAGCAAATAGCTATGTAGACCTAAATGTATGGATCCACAAGAGAGGAGAAATCTTTGATGTGCAAAAACAAAAGTTGCAATCAATAATTAAATGTTAGAAAAGGTTACATGTGTTATGAGATCAATCCTTATAAAAGGAGATCAGAAAACCTAAAAAGGTAAAACCCTAGGTTGCACAATAATAATTAATAAAACAATTAATTATTATATGCCTAAAGTTTAGCTTAAGTAGAAAGAGGTAATAAGTGACTTAATAATTAAATCAAAATGATTCAATTAATAAGAAAACACTTTATTACTCTAACAACATCGACCTCAAAAGTGCAGATGTCATAGTTTGATTAGAGGTGATTCTTTTTCAAAGTTTGAAGAATGGGTTGCTAATGCAATCAAAGATGCAAAAGAAGGTCAAGATATAAAAAAATAGGAAAGTGATCTCTCACAATCTCCACATATATGGGCTACGCATTTTGATAAAATATGGGCCTATGGTAGTCATTTAAGAGTGGAAGAAAAAGACAAATTGTGATTGTGTTGTTAGTGCTGAATTTTTTCATGATAATGAGAAGAAAGTTTGTGTTGGATTCATCCAAGAAATTATTCAAGTGGATTTTGGTGAAAATAGTCCTATACTATTAAAATGTAAGTGGATCCGACCATCCACAGTACAATTTGATGAGTATGGATTTGTACGTGCAAATACATGACAATTTTTATCAAAGACAAATGAGTTGTATGTTTCCCCTCTACAAATTAACCAATCATTTATGATTGATGATGTAAGGATCCCAAGTTGGTCATATGTCATTCAAACAAAGTCTCATTCCAAACAAAAATGCATGGAAGCTTTCAATGTATTGTCTGATGGGCAATATGTTAATTTACAAGAAAATTTTGAAAAAGTGGATGAAGACAATTGTTAGAAGTATGAAAAAATGAAAAGAAGTTAAGGAAAGAACCCAAGAAAGTGTAATGCAAGATGAAATTTTACCATAGACCAAGAATGAGATAATGCTTCAATATCAATCACCAACATGAGAATGCTCCAAGAATCCAAACAATGAGCTAAGAGATTTTGAAGGGGGAAAGCAAAGAAAACCCCTGTGACATTATGAATGAGGTCATAGCCTAAAATGAGAGAGATAAAGAGAGAGAGAATTGCTCACTTACAATAAATTCATCATGAGAAATGAGAGAGAGGAGCATCTCTTAAATAGAGATGAGAGAGAGGAGCTAGAATGTAACTCCCAAATCTATGAATGCCACCATTCATAAGTGTGTGTGATAAGTGTCCATATCCTCTTAAGGAGGAATAAACTGATTTCCTTATTAAAGGAATTACAAAATATGAGTTGTCCTCCCACTTGGACTAGAGGACAAAAATACATGAAGGATACCTTGGTTTATCCTTATTTAAATAATACAACTAAGGAAAGATTATAAATTCTAACACCCCCTTTAATTTTTACTTGGACATTTTACAAGGGGTATTAAACCCAAAATTTACAACAATCTACAACTTGATCTTCAATATAAGGAAAAAAGTATTGTCTTCAAGTGTGCAAGTAGCCATTTGTATGTTGTACATGCATCTTTTGTAGAGCCAAGAGAAGTGGATGGGTCCTTTAAATGTGGAAGTATAACCACATCTTCAAGTAGTCTTGTGATTCATAGGATTTGTGTAAATAAATTGATGTCTTGAATTTTCCTTGATGGATCACCTGAAACATAAACATAGAAAAACCACAAGTAGATTTCCCATAGTTGGGATCTACCCTTGATACAAATCAGTACATTTTTTAAAAGGAACTTATAATATGTACCATAAAAAATAATTCAACTTTAGAGAATCATTGAAAACTTTAGAATGAGATTAATCATGAGAAATTATAAGAATGTGCAATGAAGCTTAACATGATATCTTGAAATAATCCAGATGCTCAAAGTGAGGTATAATAATCATTATCAATCCTCTCATAAAAGAAACATACTAGTGCATAAATGACCATAGACAAGGCCAACTAATGAGACCTACATCAACATTGCATCAATCACATGGATATAGACAGTCCACTAATGAGTCATCCCACTGCAAGTGAATGGGCCTAGAAACCACCACCTACATGACCCATGATCTAAGCAATGAAGAATGCAGTACATTATCACAATAGTATATTTAGCAAATAAGTGTGAGAGAGACAATGATAAAATAATAGAGCAAGAGACTCAAACATCAAATCAACCTGTGAACTGAAATGCCAGATATATCTATAGACAAGTACCATAATCAAGGGTCCCATCAATGATAAATAAATCTAGACCAACATAAATCAAATATTGACATATGTTAAATAATAATTTAAACTAAGGATTATGAATGTGAAAAATATATTGCCTTCCAAGTATAAGAGATATCCAACAAATTTCAGGAAAGATTTCAAGTGCGCCATCCTCACCATGAGGAAAAAACAACCAATAGAACAAGTTGATAAACATCAATTGAAGTAAGTGCATCCCAGTGCCACTTACAAATGGAACAATTAAGTGCATCCCAGTGCAACTTATAATGGAACAAGGAAGTGCATCCTAGTGCAACTTACAAATGGAACAATTAAGTGCATCCCAGTGCAACTTAGAAATGAAACAAGTGCATCCCAGTGCAACTTACAAATGGAATAACTAAGTGCATCCTAGTGCAACTTATAAATGGAACAAGTAAGTGCATCCCAGTACAACTTACAAATGGAACAAGTAAGTGCATCCCAGTGCAACTTACAAATTAAATCAATGGATCAAATGAAACTTAAAAGATGCATCTAAGTGCATAACAATAGATCATATCAAATTTGATAGCACTTAATGCTAAATAATAAAATCAATAATAATCCACAGGAAGACAATGTTGTAAGTTTACTCATAATACTTGAACAAATTAAATTTTAGCATGAGCAATGACATTATTTGCTTTGGATCAATCATATATCATTTTCCTTCTTCAAAAATAGTTAGATCAATTGCCATATTTCAGTGAAAAAAATATTTCAAAAAAAAGTAAACAAAAGGCTAGCTTGGAAATTTAAAATAAAATACCCCCTTTATATAATGAACACAATCTCCTTTTCAAGGAATAATAATGGAAGTGAAAGTTTTCCATGTTAGATAGTTAGAACTATTTAATTTAAATTTTGAAATTAATGCAGACATAATTACAATAATTTAGAATTTTGTGATTAAAAACATTACCCCTTTTACTTAAATGAGTTTGAAAATTATAATATTTAATAATAAAAAGGATTACAATTTTTTATTAATAAAGATAGAATATATTGGAACTTTTAAAATTATGAGATTTTTTTAATAAAAAAATAATAAAAGAAAAAGAAAATCTCTAATTCTTGAAAACTTGAAAACAATTAATTTTATTTTTTAAAACTTTCTTTTATTAACCTAAAAGAATTATTTAAAACTAAACTTAACTTTCCTTTTTTTTAAAAAAGTTTTAAGCCTTTTATTTTAGTTTATTGCTAATTCATGCAAGTACTAACAAAGTTTAAAAAAATATCAAAAGCAAGGAAACATATGAGAATAAAAGCATAGATGGTTAGAATGAAACATATAGTCAAGCTATTATAAAAAGGATTTAGTCAAAATGATAATATGAGGGAGTCGTATATTATTGGATATGTTGACAAGAATTTAATTAAAGGCAAGAACCCAATTGTTAGAAGTATGAAAAAATGAAAAGAAGTTAAGGAAATAACCCAAGAAAGTGTAATGCAAGAAGGAATTTTACCATAGACCAAGAATGAGATAATGCTTCAATATCAATCACAACACGAGAATGCTCCAAGAATCCAAACAATGAGCCAAGAGATTTTGAAAGGGGAAAGCAAAGAAAACCCCTTGTGACATTATGAATGAGGTCATAGCCTAAAATGAGAGAGATAAAGAGAGAGTGAATTGCTCACTTACAATAACTTCATCACAAGAAATGAGAGAGAGGAGCATCTCTTAAATAGAGATGAGAGAGAGGAGTTAGAATGTAACTCCCAAATCTATAAATGCCACCATTCATAAGTGTGTGCGATAAGTGTCTATATCCTCTTAAGGAGGAATAAACTAATTTCCTTATTAAAGGAATTACAAAATATGAATTGTCCTCCCACTGCACCGACCCCTACTATTCTATGGGCCCCTACTATTCTATGGGCGGGATGGGGGGAAACTATAGGGCCGTTAAGACATATTAGCTTTCGATAGGCGATAGAATATAGATCTATCTGGGGAGGGGGAGGGGGCAACATCCTTACCTACAAGAAAATGGCAGGGGAGCTATCTGTAAAGAAAGAATGTCTGTTTGTCGGTTGTCTGGCGGCCTACAAGAACTAATCTATAGTCTACGTCACATATATCTAATCTAGAATAAAATAATAGGAAGAGTGACAGAGATTCGCAAGTTCGCAAAGGTTCTGGCTCGGGGGAGATCGGACTAATCCTTCCCAACCAATACCCCTTATACCTATAAGTAAAGTGTTGGGATCGACATAGATAGAACAAGAAAGATGCGGAGGATATGTGAATGGATGAGATTATGTACTGACTGACCCATCTGATTGAAACAAATATCCACGTGGGTGGGGGTGGATCCTATTGGCTTTCCTTGACCAGTAACTATTGTTGATCCATTCCCTTGTATCTGAAACCTTCCATGCCTAACCCGTTCATGAATTTCAAAAATGTATGTTCCCCACACTAATACATTTGGGGGCATTTTGCGACGGCTATGTGTCACAATTGCGACAGCTATGTGTCGCAATAGCAACACCCATAGAAGTCACTATTTTTTAGTCACAAATTGCGACGTCTATGGGTAGCCGTCGCAATTGCGACACATATCCTGTCGCAATGTGACTAAGATTTGTTAGCGGCATGGGCGTCGCCCCCCCATCGCATGGCTTCGGAGGGCCGTCGCAATCACGACGGACCTCCCAAGCAATTGCGATGGGCGCCTACATCGCATTGCGACGGGTTGCCGTCGCAATTGCGACGCCCGTGGGTGGATTAAAATAAATAAATTTATTTAATACATTGCTAATGAACCACATTAATGCTTTTTTCTTTCAACAAATGAGGACAGCCACTGTAAAGACAACATGATAATGTACACTCACTGTAAGGACAGTCACAAATGAGGACATCTCACAGTGACTGTCCCTAGTGTAATTGCCACTTGAATGTATTGCTATTCAGCCACATTAATGCTTTTCTTCTTCAACAAATGAGGATAGTCACCGTAAAGACAACATGATAATGTACACTCACTGTGAGTGAACATTATCATGTTGTCTTTACGGTGACTATCCTCATTTGTTGAAGAAGAAAAGCATTAATGTGGCTGAATAGCAATACATTCAAGTGGCAATTACACTAGGGACAGTCACTGTGAGATGTCCTCATTTGTGACTGTCCTTACAGTGAGTGTACATTATCATGTTGTCTTTACAGTGAGTGTACATTATCATGTTGTCTTTACAGTGTCAATATATGCATTATTACTTAAACTGAAGAGTACTCTAAATAATATGTCATTGTGGAGTTCTGATTGCTTCCAATTTGATATACACTTGTTCTACTTATGTATCCAGCATCATGTAAGAAAAGTTGATGCTTTTAAAATAGATTCATTTAGCCATGAAATGCTTGTGCATGTTACATACAAGATTCCAAGGCCCAAAACTGATTACTCATTATAATTCATGTACAGAATGATAATCAACCACAACGAGGCATGCGTAGGCGCTGCTTAGATTTTGAGGCATCAGAAGCTCGTAGAAGAAACTTGACCAATGGCTCATGGAATGCAACAAACTTATTGCCTAAAACAGGAGCATTGGTAACCACAGATGATGGTTTTGAAAAGAACACTTCACCATCAATGTCACGTGAGGGAACTGCAATTTCTGATGGCAAGTAACTTGTAGTATATAAGAGAGATGCAGGTACAGATGCTGGGAATACATTGCTAATGAACCACATTAATGCTTTTTTCCTTCAACAAATGAGGACAGTCACTTTAAAGACAACATGATAATGTACACTCACTGTAAGGATAGTCACAAATGAGGACATCTCACAGTGACTGTCCCTTGTGTAATTGCCACTTGAATGTATTGCTATTCAGCCACATTAATGCTTTTATTCTTCAACAAATGAGGATAGTCACTCTAAAGACAACATGATAATGTACACGGGCTGTAAGTGTACATTATCATGTTGTCTTTACAGTGACTGTCCTCCTTCAAGTGGCAATTACACAAGGGACAGTCACTGTAAAGGCAACATGATAATGTAGAGAAACGTTGTCATTTGTATTTTCAACAGTGCCGAGAGAGATTCCCTCCGTGAAATCACAGCTACAATTTTTGAGTACATTGGGTTTATTTTTCTTTTGTCATTATTATGTAATCTGGTATTTAGCTGTTACAGAGCTAAAATACCCAGAAATGAGGACATATCTGTGTTGAATTTATTGTTAGCGGCTTTGGTTATTTAGAGGTTTAATTTTATTTGTTCATCTTTCAAGCACAAATGTTTTGTGGACCGTAACATCTTCATTGTTTCGGGTATGCAATGAAACAGTCGTAACTTGCAACTACCTTCACGGTACTTGTGTACATTATCATGTTGTCTTTACAGTGACTGTCCTCATTCAAGTGGCAATTACACAAGGGACAGTCACTGTGAGATGTCCTCATTTGTGACAAGGACAGTCACACATGAGGACATCTCACAGTGACTGTCCCTTGTGTAATTGCCACTTGAATGTATTGCTATTCAACCACATTTATGGGCCCGTTTGGACCACAGCACACAGTAGCATCTACAAAGAAGAATATCCCAGGTGTAACAAGTTGTAAGAATATACCAACAGTTCTAAGAAGTTCCCTAGCACATAGTAGCATCTACAGAGAAGAATATACAACATGAGGGCAGCCACTGTAAAGAAAACATGATAATGTACACTCATTGTATGTGTACATTATCATGTTGTCTTTACAGTGACTGTCCTCATTCAAGTGGCAATTACAGAAGGGACAGTCATTGTGAGATGTCCTCATTTGTGACAAGGATAGTCACACATGAGGACATCTCACAGTGATCGATTGTCCCTTGTGTAATTGCCACTTGAATGTATTGCTATTGAACCACATTAATGCTTTTCTTCTTCAACAAATGAGGACAGTCACTCTAAAGACAACATGATAATGTACACTCATTGTAAGGATAGTCACAAATGAGGACATCTCACAGTGACTGTCCCTTGTGTAATTGCCACTTGAATTACACAAGGGACAGTCATTGTGAGATGTCCTCATTTGTGACAAGGATAGTCACACATGAGGACATCTCACAGTGATCGATTGTCCCTTGTGTAATTGCCACTTGAATGTATTGCTATTGAACCACATTAATGCTTTTCTTCTTCAACAAATGAGGACAGTCACTCTAAAGACAACATGATAATGTACACTCACTGTAAGGACAGTCACAAATGAGGACATCTCACAGTGACTATCCCTTGTGTGATTGCCACTTGAATGTATTGCTATTCAGCCACATTAATGCTTTTCTTCTTCAACAAATGAGGATAGTCACTCTAAAGACAACATGATAATGTACACGGGCTGTAAGTGTACATTATCATGTTGTCTTTACAGTGACTGTCCTCCTTCAAGTGGCAATTACACAAGGGACAGTCACTGTAAAGGCAACATGATAATGTAGAGAAACGTTGCCATTTGTATTTTCAACAGTGCCGAGAGAGATTCCCTCCGCGAAATCATAGCTAGAATTTCTGAGTACGTTGGGTTTATTTTTCTTTTGTCATTATTATGTAATCTGGTATTCAGCTGTTACAGAGCTAAAATACCCAGAAATGAGGACATATCTGTGTTGAATTTATTGTTAGCGGCTTTGGTTATTTAGAAGTTTAATTTTATTTGTTCATCTTTCAAGCACAAACGTTTTGTGGACCGTAACATCTTCATTGTTTTGGGTATGCAATGAAACAGCCGTAACTTGCAACTACCTTCACGGTACTTGTGTACATTATCATGTTGTCTTTACAGTGACTGTCCTCATTCAAGTGGCAATTACACAAGGGACAGTCACTGTGAGATGTCCTCATTTGTGACAAGGACAGTCACACATGAGGACATCTCACAGTGACTGTCCCTTGTGTAATTGCCACTTGAATGTATTGCTATTCAACCACATTTATGGGCCTGTTTGGACCACAGCACACAGTAGCATCTACAGAGAAGAATATCCCAGGTGTAACAAGTTGTAAGAATATACCAACAGTTCTAAGAAGTTCCCTAGCACATAGTAGCATCTACAGAGAAGAATATACAACATGAGGGCAGCCACTGTAAAGACAACATGATAATGTACACTCATTGTATGTGTACATTATCATGTTGTCTTTACAGTGACTGTCCTCATTCAAGTGGAAATTACACAAGGGACAGTCACTGTGAGATGTCCTCATTTGTGACAAGGACAGTCACACATGAGGACATCTCACAGTGACTGTCCCTTGTGTAATTGCCACTTGAATGTATTGCTATTCAACCACATTAATGCTTTTCTTCTTCAACAAATGAGGACAGTCACTCTAAAGACAACATGATAATGTACACTCATTGTAAGGACAGTCACAAATGAGGACATCTCATAGTGACTGTCTCTTGTGTAATTGCCACTTGAATTACAGAAGGGACAGTCATTGTGAGATGTCCTCATTTGTGACAAGGATAGTCACACATGAGGACATCTCACAGTGATCGATTGTCCCTTGTGTAATTGCCACTTGAATGTATTGCTATTGAACCACATTAATGCTTTTCTTCTTCAACAAATGAGGACAGTCACTCTAAAGACAACATGATAATGTACACTCACTATAAGGACAATCATAAATGAGGACATCTCACAGTGACTGTCCCTTGTGTGATTGCCACTTGAATGTATTGCTATTCAGCCACATTAATGCTTTTCTTCTTCAACAAATGAGGATAGTCACTCTAAAGACAACATGATAATGTACACGGGCTATAAGTGTACATTATCATGTTGTCTTTACAGTGACTGTCCTCCTTCAAGTGGCAATTACACAAGGGATAGTCACTGTAAAGGCAACATGATAATGTAGAGAAACGTTGTCATTTGTATTTTCAACAGTGCCGAGAGAGATTCCCTCCGTGAAATCACAGCTACAATTTCTGAGTACGTTGGGTTTATTTTTCTTTTGTCATTATTATGTAATCTGGTATTCAGCTGTTACAGAGCTAAAATACCCAAAAATGAGGACATATCTGTGTTGAATTTATTGTTAGCGGCTTTGGTTATTTAGAAGTTTAATTTTATTTGTTCATCTTTCAAGCACAAACGTTTTGTGGACCGTAACATCTTCATTGTTTCAGGTATGCAATGAAACAGCCGTAACTTGCAACTACCTTCACGGTACTTGTGTACATTATCATGTTGTCTTTACAGTGACTGTCCTCATTCAAGTGGCAATTACACAAGGGACAATCACTGTGAGATGTCCTCATTTGTGACAAGGACAGTCACACATGAGGACATCTCACAGTGACTGTCCCTTGTGTAATTGCCACTTGAATGTATTGCTATTCAACCACATTTATGGGCCCGTTTGGACCATAGCACACAGTAGCATCTACAGAGAAGAATATCCCAGGTGTAACAAGTTGTAAGAATATACCAACAGTTCTAAGAAGTTCCCTAGCACATAGTAGCATCTACAGAGAAGAATATACAACATGAGGGCAGCCACTGTAAAGACAACATGATAATGTACACTCATTGTATGTGTACATTATCATGTTGTCTTTACAGTGACTGTCCTCATTCAAGTGGCAATTACAGAAGGGACAGTCATTGTGAGATGTCCTCATTTGTGACAAGGATAGTCACACATGAGGACATCTCACAGTGATCGATTGTCCCTTGTGTAATTGCCACTTGAATGTATTGCTATTGAACCACATTAATGCTTTTCTTCTTCAACAAATGAGGACAATCACTCTAAAGACAACATGATAATGTACACTCATTGTAAGGATAGTCACAAATGAGGACATCTCACAGTGACTGTCCCTTGTGTAATTGCCACTTGAATTACACAAGGGACAGTCATTGTGAGATGTCCTCATTTGTGACAAGGATAGTCACACATGAGGACATCTCACAGTGATCGATTGTCCCTTGTGTAATTGCCACTTGAATGTATTGCTATTGAACCACATTAATGCTTTTCTTCTTCAACAAATGAGGACAGTCACTCTAAAGACAACATGATAATGTACACTCACTGTAAGGACAGTCACAAATGAGGACATCTCATAGTGACTGTCCCTTGTGTGATTGCCACTTGAATGTATTGCTATTCAGCCACATTAATGCTTTTCTTCTTCAACAAATGAGGATAGTCACTCTAAAGACAACATGATAATGTACACGAGCTGTAAGTGTACATTATCATGTTGTCTTTACAGTGACTGTCCTCCTTCAAGTGGCAATTACACAAGGGACAGTCACTGTAAAGGCAACATGATAATGTAGAGAAATGTTGTCATTTGTATTTTCAACAGTGCCGAGAGAGATTCCCTCCGCGAAATCACAGCTACAATTTCTGAGTACGTTGGGTTTATTTTTCTTTTGTCATTATTATGTAATCTGGTATTCAGCTGTTACAGAGCTAAAATACCCAGAAATGAGGACATATCTGTGTTGAATTTATTGTTAGCGGCTTTGGTTATTTAGAAGTTTAATTTTATTTGTTCATCTTTCAAGCACAAACGTTTTGTGGACCGTAACATCTTCATTGTTTCGGGTATGCAATGAAACAGCCGTAACTTGCAACTACCTTCACGGTACTTGTGTACATTATCATGTTGTCTTTACAGTGACTGTCCTCATTCAAGTGGCAATTACACAAGGGACAGTCACTGTGAGATGTCCTCATTTGTGACAAGGACAGTCACACATGAGGACATCTCACAGTGACTGTCCCTTGTGTAATTGCCACTTGAATGTATTGCTATTCAACCACATTTATGGGCCCGTTTGGACCACAGCACACAGTAGCATCTACAGAGAAGAATATCCCAGGTGTAACAAGTTGTAAGAATATACCAACAGTTCTAAGAAGTTCCCTAGCACATAGTAGCATCTACAAAGAAGAATATACAACATGAGGGCAGCCACTGTAAAGACAACATGATAATGTACACTCATTGTATGTGTACATTATCATGTTGTCTTTACAGTGACTGTCCTCATTCAAGTGGAAATTACACAAGGGACAGTCACTGTGAGATGTCCTCATTTGTGACAAGGACAGTCACACATGAGGACATCTCACAGTGACTGTCCCTTGTGTAATTGCCACTTGAATGTATTGCTATTCAACCACATTTATGGGCCCGTTTGGACCGCGGCACATAGTAGCATCTACAGAGAAGAATATCCCAGGTGTAACAAGTTGTAAGAATATACCAACAGTTCTAAGAAGTTCCCTAGCACATAGTAGCATCTACAGAGAAGAATATGGGTCAACGAGGTTGACTTCAAAGCCATGCAATCTAATGGTAATAGTAATATCATAATTTGACATACTATCAGAAATACTTCCTAAATAGACTATTCAATCTTATAAGAGATGGATTCATGAGAACTATTATTTATGAAATATGAGTCAATGACTTTAATTAAAAAAATTACACAATCTAATTCTTGTAAAAATATCAAAATTTGACACATTGAAAATACCTTCCAAAAGTATCGTTAATTGATTAATATGAATCACTACTCATGAAATATAATTTTATAAACCTAATCTAAAAACTACACAATAAAAATCTTAATAGCAATATTGTAAGAAACTATTCCCAAAAGCAAGCCTAACAAAATTTGATGAAAATAATTTTTGTTTCACTCAACTTTGACATTCACAACTTCCTCTTTTATTATAATAAGAAAAAAAATGTCTTTTTAGATATACCTCATGAACCATACTCGAATAATCTATCATTTTTCTTCTCAAAAACATATTTGCAGAGCCTGCTTCTTTTACTTGTTTGTACTTTTATCTCTCTGATGGAAAGGGTTCCTTCAGGACACATTTTTCCAAGTTCACTGCTTGAGATATTTGAGGAGGGTTCCCCTGCTTGAGTATCCATCCAACCCATATTCGAGTAGTTCTACAATTGCACAGTCTAAATTAATAATACTGACAATTGAATGACGAATGATGATACATAGAATTGATATAAACTAATCCTAAAAACACTAAAACATTATTAATATATTTATATTTCATAAATAAAATTGATATAAAAGATTTGGAAAGATACATTAAAAAATAGAAAAATAGTAATTTATAATAGAAGGAAACTTAAATTGCTATTTAAAAAAAAAACAAGAGTCTTAAATCTTATCATTTTGTTTCATTATCATCCATAAGTACACACCTCTAGCATAATAATTATATTTTACCACCCATAAAATGAAAAAAAGATTTTCACAAGAGAAATTGAAGCTAGATTATAAAAATGAACCATCTTATTGGAAACTGGAACTGTTATCATACCCAAAAGGACTACAAAATTTCACCTTATCATACCCAGATTGTTGCTTTGCCTGGCGGAGGGAAATTTGATCAGTAAAATTGACACAGAGTATGTTGTCTCCATTGTCATGCTGGATAACAAAACACCAACTTTAATGGGCATGTACTGTCCCTTGTGTAATTGCCACTTGAATGCATTGCTATTTGATGCAGGGGCATCCCTAATGCAAGCCAAAGACACCATGATTGAAGGAAGTTGCCATGAAGCCAAGGAGTCAAATCCTATCAATTGGAACATAAGATTTTCACCTTGGAGCTTTGAAGGATTGACTGGTGAAAGGTCCTTTTGATTGACAAATCAGAGTCTTTTTGAATGACAAATCATAGTCTTTTTGAATGACAATAAATTAGAATAGGAGTTTTAGATGTTTTCTTGGTTTGTAATAAATATTAAGGATTGATTTTATCTCCTTATAAACATCCACTTGTTGGACACAAGACCACTTGGTGACTTATAAACCTTGGGCATCTTTTGAGTCCTTGGATGAAATGAGCATAGTAAGTGTTTATTAGGTGTCTTTTAGATGTTGTTAAGAAGTTTGAAGGTCCAAAATAACTTTAATAAGGTTCCTAAAGTTTCACAACACATTTTTAACCTTCTCGGCAAAGTTGTTTGCAAAGTTGTAATGCAACTTTAAAAGTTGCTTAGCAAAGTTGACATTTGTTGGATAAATTGTTCTAACCACCTAGATAGTTGAACCAACGTTTGGAGAGCCTATTTTAGGCTTCAAATGGTCGAAGACAGACAGAGAACCAGTATTGTAATCATTTTGCTTTCATAAAAAATAAAAATAACCCTGTTTTAGTGCATTTCTGGTGAAAAATGAACTCTGTACGGCTGTACGGATGGTGGTTGGATGATAAAATTTGCCTGGAAGTTGTAATAGTGACATCTGATGCTTTGGAAGTTGGTTTGATTGATTCTCTTTGTTTTATATCTAAGTTATTTCAAATTTTCTGTGCATTGTTTACAAACCCTCATTTTCAGGGTTTGACTGATGTAAAGACCTTAACTCACGTTTCAACCATTGGAATTCCTTCTTCCTAGGTGGAATGAGAGTTAAGGATGTATATTTGTATATTCTAAAAGCCCTGACTACTCTGCATCACTATTGAACCACATTAATGCTTTTTTCCTTCAACAAATGAGGACAGTAACTGTAAAGACAACATGATAATGTACACTCACTGTAAGGATAGTCACAAATGAGGAAATCTCAGAGTGATTATCCCTTGTGTAATTTCCGCTTGAATACATTGCTATTGAACCACATTAATGCTTTTTTCCTTCAAGTGGCAATTACACAAGGGACAGTCACTGTGAGATGTCCTCATTTGTGACAAGGACAGTCACACATGAGGACATCTCACAGTGACTGTCCCTTGTGTAATTGCCACTTGAATGTATTGCTATTCAACCACATTTATGGGCCTGTTTGGACCACGGCACACAATAGCATCTACAGAGAAGAATATCCCAGGTGTAACAAGTTGTAAGAATATACCAACAGTTCTAAGAAGTTCCCTAGCACATAGTAGCATCTACAGAGAAGAATATACAACATGATAATGTACACTCATTGTATGTGTACATTATCATGTTGTCTTTACAGTGACTGTCCTCATTCAAGTGGCAATTACAGAAGGGACAATCATTGTGAGATGTCCTCATTTGTGACAAGGATAGTCACACATGAGGACATCTCACAGTGATCGATTGTCCCTTGTGTAATTGCCACTTGAATGTATTGCTATTGAACCACATTAATGCTTTTCTTCTTCAACAAATGAGGACAGTCACTCTAAAGACAACATGATAATGTACACTCATTGTAAGGACAGTCACAAATGAGGACATCTCACAGTGACTGTCCCTTGTGTAATTGCCACTTGAATGTATTGCTATTGAACCACATTAATGCTTTTCTTCTTCAACAAATGAGGACAGTCACTCTAAAGACAACATGATAATGTACACTCACTGTAAGGACAGTCACAAATGAGGACATCTCATAGTGATTGTCCCTTGTGTGATTGCCACTTGAATGTATTGCTATTCAGCCACATTAATGCTTTTCTTCTTCAACAAATGAGGATAGTCACTCTAAAGACAACATGATAATGTACACTCACTGTAAGTGTACATTATCATGTTGTCTTTACAGTGACTGTCCTCCTTCAAGTGGCAATTACACAAGGGATTTGTGTTTTCATTTGTGTTTTCAACAGCGCCGTAACCCTCCGCGAAATCACATCGGGATATAAGGGCAAAACAAACAAGAACGTTGTCATTTGTATTTTCAACAGTGCCGAGAGAGATAAACAAACTTAAAACTTAGACTTAAGAAAGATGAAGGCAATGCTTCAAAAGGCCGATGCCCTAAATACGGGAAAACACAATACCACCATTAAACGATGCCCTAGTCACCGTATCAATGCTGCCAGCTCCGTACCAGTATGCTGACTGCTCACTTTCATCCTGTGATAAAGGTAACTTCATTAATCATACTTGAAATGGCAGCATACGAACTAAAGCTGATGAACATTTATAAACTAAAAGTTTAAAACTACAGATTACAAATGTAGTAGTTTCATACGAAAAGAACTTGATGTCTGAAATTTACCATTAGAAGTATCCAAAGGAATACCACAGTACTGTTGAACTTGGAGAATCGGAGATGATCTACACAGCAAGGTTCAACAGCTGTAAGGGCTGTTACACCATCTTTAGCATTTGAATACATTTTCTCCTTGGCTTCTGGTGGATCCTCAAAGACCCCCAATGACGTTTTCCCTACAATTATCAATTGTTTGTCAGTATGAGATATTAATAAATAAACATTAATCACAATATTAGGCAAACAATGTTCTTGATGTCTGAATCTAAATCACAGAAAGCTCTAATAAAGTAGTTCTCAGTTTCACATTAAACTAAGTTTCAATTTCAAATGGTTATAATAATTTTTGCAAGTTATAAGTAGCTGGTTACAGTATATGACATAAAAAGAAAAAAAATCATTTCTATTCTTTTCTTCTTTTTCTCTTTCAACGAAGCTTTTGCACCACACAAATGCATACCAAGAATTTCTCAGGAGGTTTCAAGACCATTGCATACCAAACTTCTTCTCTGTAGATGCTACTGTGTGTCATGGTCCAAACGGGTCCAAATAGACCTAGTGACTCTAGTAGGTCTCCAAAACCTGTTCTGCAGAAATAACTCTTCAATTTGACAAAGGACCTTATGAACTTATATGTTTTTTGAGTACCCTTTTTGATGTTCTAACAATCCTCCAACTCCCAGACCTTGACTCCACTCCAGCATATCAATGTCCTTATTGAGTCCGCAGACCTAATGCATGCCTTTGGGTGTGGGTTCCAAAACAAGGCATTGAAAATGGGTGCATGAAACCAAGATCAGAGTTTGAAGATGTCCACCATGCTCTAAAGATCTAGATTCAACAAGGTTTGAGGTCCTTTACTTGCCGCTACCCTCTGATCTTGCATAATCCATCAACTCCTAGTCAAGAACATTGAGATTCTTGACCTAGGGCTTGCTCTTGAAATTCTCTGGCTTAGTATCCTGTTCCAAAGCTTTTAAAATATGAAAATAAACCCCCTTAACTTGCATTTTACAAAGAACAGAGGATATCCTATGGTTTATTTGCAAGTTAAGGCCATTTGAATGCAATAACCCAAAAAATGAGGGTTTGACAGAACAACAGATAAGAAAAAGGAATAACTTTGATATAAGGTGTCTTGAATCTACCAAATAAACTCTCAAAGCATAAGATATAAATACTCTAACTTCCACACTGGTCTGCCCTCCCTTTCACATCCGTACACTGTACAGTGCTTGAAGGAAATGCACAGAAAAGGCTCTGAAATAGTGGCTCTATCTGACAGAGAGTCCATGCTAGGCTTCATGACTAACCTAGAGCACATTCCTTGTTATGGAGGAAGTTTGAATGGTGAAGAACTTATGGAATGGATAGAGGACCTAGATAACCATTTTGACTACAAGTATCTTATTAATAACCATTTTGACTACAAGTATCTTATGGATAGAGGACCTTGATAACCATTTTGACTCATTTAGTATCTTATTGAGCTTCACTTTGTTTCGAGAATATAGTTTAATATTCTCTACTAAACAGGGCCAACCACGTGAAGGTGGAAGCTCATTTGGCCCCACCCCCCTCCCCCTAACATCACTCTACATTCCCCGTTAACATCTAACATTCATTCATTCTTTCAATTATTAATAAAATGTAACATTCAATCAATATCACATGATAACATTCATTAACACATTAGATTCGTTAACACACAACATTCATGAATATGAAAATAAACACATAATTCATGAACATTCATTAGCACATAATTAAATTCATTGAGACATAAAATTCATGTCATTATCAATTAAGGTATTTAGATGACAATCATTTCTTTTTTCTCTTTCTAATTTTTTTTTCTATGTAAGCTCTAAGAGGAGCATCAGTGTTATCATCAATACCCCCCTCATCAGTTGTTTTGTTCTTTGTTCTTGATGATCTCAAATTCCTATGCTGCTGCAAAGGGGGGTCCTCTACAATAACAAATAAAAGAGTTAAATTTAAAATATTTAATTATAATTGTTACAAGTATTTAATTATTTTAAAGAACATAAATATGGCACTCTTTAATTACCTGATCTGGCCACATCATTTTGTCTAGACTCAACCTCAACATGCTCATGAGCACCGACCCCTCGATCCTCTACAGTTGCTATACAAAATGTTACATTAATCCAAACACCAATTGTAATTACATATAAAAATTTTAATAGAAAATGTATACCTCCACCACTAGGATGCACATCATGCGAACCTTCATTATGCATAGATTGTGTAGAAGGATTGTCAGGCTGCATTCCAATATCCTACACATTGTTATCATTGCTTTCTTAAAATAGATATACTCACTTTATATTAGAACTTAACATCAAATAGACTAATTGGTAAAGTATTCAATTTGAAATAAATTTCATTTAGCTTATTTACCTGTGGCTCAGATGCATCATTATTTGAACCTTGCACACTGATTTCAGCTCGTAGCCATTCAGCCACGGCTCTATAGCCTTGTTGGAAGCCAATTCTCTTGTCCTCTTCTGTGAGGCATCTATTGAACTCTGACCCCTACATTTTTTCTTGGTATGGTGAATTTTACTTGCATTGTTTGATCAAAAAAAATTTCCTTGCAATATATAAAAAAATTGATACAAGTTTTCATTTACTAATACTTACAACTCGTGCTTGAAGTTTGGAAAAACCACCAGAGCCGAGCTTGTGTGTCCCGTGCTTTTCTAATCTTGCCTTTGTTGCCTTTGATGTGTCAGGCAATCTATGAAAAGTTTGAAATATGTTAGAGACCAGTATAGGAAAAATTTAGAGGTTAATTAGTACATAATTACATTCTCAAAAGTATCACATACCTTGCTCTACTCCCTACTGGCGTAATTCCTTTTTTCATGTCGGCTTTATACTTTCCATCCAAAATCAAACCCTGCCACTCAGCCTCAAGAACACAGGGCGGACGCTCGTGCCTTGGGTTAACCTCTAAATATTTCCTGTACTGGTCCCTAATATACTTCAAACATAAACCAGCTCTTTCAAGGAGCTTGTTTCTCTCGAATGCACGAGGTCCAAAAATTTGGGTCATACTATGTACAAGATCATCCTTCAACTTTTTATCTTGGTTATTCCACCTTTTAAGTAAAAAAAAACATGTTAGACTCATAAATGAAGAGAAGCTACCTTTAATATAGTTCAAGAAATTGATGAAAAGGAAAACTATTCTAGCAATGATATGAAATCAAAATAGTGGTTTGGGGTTTTAGTTAGGATATGATGTTCCACCATGTATGTATGGTGGGCCCGAATATCCGCAAACACTCGTCACCAAGTTTTCGCCAAAAAATATCATTCCCTACAAAATAATCATGGGATCATTAGTCGATGAAGAGTGATCAAAAACTAAATTACTATTATATCACTATAGAATAATAATAACTTTAAAGTACCTGGAAGTTTGGATACTTTTAAGGGAATGCCTTCATCATCACTGATGATCAATACGCAATCCTTCACCGTTCCCGTACTAGGAACACGGGAACATCCAGGAAATGATGTTGCATCGGGACTTGTTGCATCTCCTATTGCAAAAAATGAAAACCATTATCAAATGCCTCCAAGAAATAATACTTCAAGGGAAATAAATTGGTGCAGAGCACCCATGGCACAAACACAATCAAGGGATCTACATCGTAAACACATAACACTTAAACACATAACAAAAGAGAGAAAAAGAGGGATTTATGTACCAGTAGATGGTGCAACAGTTGGTGCATTTAGGTTGTGTGTTGTTGACATGGCAGTCGGCAAGAAATTTGTGGCTATCCTGGATGGAGGCGGCATTGTCATATCATCATGGAAAGGAGCTGAAGAATAAAATTGTTAGAGCATGCATAAATATAGAACGCGTGGACTAGCATGGACAAGATTGTTAGAGCATTAAAAAAAAAGATTGTTCGAGCATGTATTGTCAATGATTATGATCATTCCTATATATATTCAGTGGAAAACACAAGTGGGGAATGGAACATGTGATCTACCTAAACCACTTGCAATACCAGCCTCATCATGGGAATGGGGTTCAAAATTACGCAAATAACTCTGTAAAGACAATGCATCCATATTTTAATTAATGTCATAAAAGAGCATAACATAAAAACCATTATTGAACTCTTGTAATAATTAAAAATTTCATTAATACTTACTTTAAAGTTTTCAGAAGTGCGCAACAACTCAGCTGCCCTGTCTTTTATTTCCTGAGTCTGAGGATGTATGGATACCAAACGTAGAAGTTCTTTCCCAATTTTCTTTAGCAGCTTTTTAATGGAACCGATCGTCATCGGTCTCTGCTAAATCAATAAAAAAAGGGTCCACAAGGGGGGACTCCTGAGGGACTGCAGGTTGCTTTCCCTCTCTCCGACCACCGGCCCTCTGTGACAACAATAGTATTAGTATTATCAAAATTACTCCAAAACAATGAAGAAAATAACATTAAAAAAAATAACATTTTGCTTCTATCTAGTTTGCACAATTACAATGAGTTTTACCTGCTCATGTGTAGATGAGCTAGGAATATCGTCACCATCACCTTCGGGCGGTTGCTCCATATTGTGCCCCTGTGTCAAAGATCAAGTATAAAAATGTTAGCCAAAAATTTAATAACTAAATGGTATGTTGGAGTCATTGATTAGAAGTTGGTTTAATAGTATGTACCACCCCCATGATAGTAGCCTCGTTTGTATCTATGCAGTTCAAATTGTAATCAATAAGTAGCTCTTCCCCTGCACGTATTGATTTTATCACATAGATGAATACACGATTTCCCTCGCGCGCCTCAAATATGCAATTGGGTTGCTTTATAGTTGACCCAGGTCGTGTACTATTTATAAAACCCGCAATATTCCCTGTTGCTTTTGGCCTTCCATCAATGTATATAGCCACACTTTTACTTTGATTATTGTCTTGCTGTTGTATATAATTTGCCGAGAGTGCATACCTACGCATACTTTTTTTATATTGAACAATATGCATCCAACTTTTGTAATCGTAACATGGTCCAACATACTCCATCAATTCAGAAACTTTGTTGTAAGACACCTTTATGCCATCCATAGAAAATAGGCCCAAACCATGTAATGATGATGGTGCTATGTGATATATCCTCTCATTAACACAAAAATCAGTGTTTATTGGAGGAAGTTCCTTGGGTACCCAATGTTTCTGTAGATGTTGGTACCTCAAGGGCACCTCGATGTCGCCTTTCATCTCATCATCATAAGAACATGACCCCCCTTGAGCAAGGAAAAATTTCATGTGTTTATTGAATTTCCTTCTAGTCCTTTGACCTCTAGTTAATCTCCCTATTCTAGATAAACTGCATGTCTCACTTTCCTCTTCTATTCCTATATTTCTCTCACTCGAGGAAGACACTTCTGACAAATACCTATTTGCTGGTACCTGCAAATGGGAGAGATCTTAGAAGACATCAATCTTACTATTGATAAGTGTATTAAATAGACTTTCTATAAGGTGTATTGACTTATACCTGTCGATCCATGAGACTGTGCGGGATGCTCTTGAAAGGGGTTCAATTTCCTGCAAATGTAATTCAATTATCGTGAGCATAATCACATCATAATCATAATCACATCCATCATAAGCATCACATAAAAATTAAAAACATTAAAACGTACACATTATAACACTTATAGCTTTTAAATAGATAATGAATAAACTATGTAACCATTTAAGACAAATATATTTCTATCAAGAAATGAATATTAAATACATTAAGGATTGATGGCATACCTTTAAATTTCATCATCATCATCCTCATCATCATCATCATCATCATCATCATCCTCATCATCGTCGTCATCATCATCGTCGTCGTCATCGTCGTTGTCGTCGTTATCGTCATCATCAACATCATCATCATCAACATCAACATCATCTTCATCATCATCATCAGTAGCAGCATCATCTTCTTCTTCTTCTTCATGAAAATTTGTCTCAGGAACATCATCCAATAATTGTCGATCGTGATCATCATCTACATCATCTTCTACTTCTTCGGTATCTTCTTCTTCCATCGCATTATACTTTATCGGCCTTCCTCTCGGTTCATGTCTAACAACAAATGACCAACTTGGTTTATGTGAAACCTCTGAGTAAAATACCTGCTCACATTGGCTTGGAAGAACATAGGGCTCATCCCCAACTGGCTCAAACGACCTTGTATTAACCATTGTAAATCCATTATCATGTTCAATAATAGTTCTATTAGGATCATTTGGATTAAGTTGTAGCCTGTACCATTTGACAATGAAGAGTACTAATTTGAAGGAACTAAAGTTACAATCAAGTATATCATCCAAAATGCCATAGTATTGATTTTTAGACTCTTGAGGATCTAAGTCATTTCTAGATGAAATATTAGTCACTTGAAAGACTGCAGTTATTCCAGAATCACAAGTTTTCTTTGTGTCATCCAACACTTTGACGCGAAATTTTTGACCATTACAGAACATACCCTTGTGGTGTTTAACCTGCAATAATATGTGAAACATGTCAAAATTATTATATCGTGAGTTGATAAACATACGGGTGATTAATAATTTTGTACGTACCTGGAAATCTCTTAAACCATATGCTAAATCTATTTCCCTTTGCGTAACATTAGAATCTCCATTACGATGAGCTTCTTTAACCAATGAAAATACACCTTCCCATGTTAATGTGTGACCAGAATGTTGACATTGTTCAATCCATACCGTCATCCAATCAAGATTGTTTGCAATATACAAATGTAGTGCATCCCACTCTCGAGCAACTGTACAAAAAAAAAAAGACGACTTACAACCGATTTATTTTGAAGATTAAGAAATAATTTATTACAATAACATCTTATAATTTATTACCTGTCACTTTCCTCAATCTACCTTTCCCCATCAAGTACTCCCCTTTGAATTTTTAAAAAGGGTCGAGATCCCAAATGCGATCTACATGGATATTTGAAGAAAACTTAGGAAGATATTCAGTAATGTACACCATAGTCTGGTATACCATGTATCCCTCTACCATAGAACCCTCAGGATGTGCTCTTTGTCGAACCAAAGCCTTCAAAGATTTCAAGTGCCTCTCAACCATCCACATTGACCTAGTGTGTGCAGGTCCACACAATTCAATCTCCTCAACTTGGTGTATGAGGTAGTGTTCTTGTGCATTGAAAAAAGTTGGAGGTAGACACTTTTGCATTTCACACAATAAATGAGGAATTCTTCTCTTCCAATAGTTTATATCTTCTTTATGGATTTCTTTAGATGACAACCACCTACATTAAGAGATTCAAGTCACAAAAAATATATAAATACGAGACTTTACAAAATAATATACAATAGATTACATAGCAAGAAAAACAAATCGCGAATATAATAAATATATACAACAAATTGAACAGATATTACTGCTTACCTCATGTATTTTCCAAGATCATATATCACTTGTTTGATGTTATTGTTGAAGTGCTCTGGGAGAGATAGAGGTAGCACGTACTGCAGTAATTATAAACCAATCATTTCATTATTTTCTAACATAACATAATGAATAGTACACGTAGTTTATGAATATATTGTAAATACAGAAGAACATAACTTACCTTGATGAAAGTATGCCAATCATGCATTTTGAGCCCTGGCCCAAATTCACTTTTCTTTGATATGAGATTGCTTATGTTCCCAGCAAATCCTGTGGGAAATCAAATTTTTTGTATGACTTCTTTTATGGCATCACTTTGCTGCTCCGTTAATAACCAAGGAAGGGCACTTATATTAATCTGATCTCTATTGCTATTTGAGTGAATGAAATTCTTCAGTGCATGATTGGATTCATGAATGTCATTACAAATTTTGACAATTTTTTCTTTGTCACGCCTTCCATCCAGTATTTTCCACAATGTCTCTGTTATATTCTTTCCAACATGCATAAGATCAAACAAATGCACAATTTGTAGGTCCTCGTAGTAGGGCAACCTACTAAATTGTCTGGGATAGCTTTTTAGTCCCTTTGGAAGGTTGTCAGTAGTGCCTTGATGACCTTCACGATCATCAATTACATAATTAGTAAACAAAAATCACAATAGAAATATATAAATTACAAACATAAACCATTAAGTGGAACAACATTACCTCGATGATTAATTCTATTATATTCCAACTTCCATAGGCGAGGTGTCATTCTTCGTGGCTTTGATGTAGTCTCTTCTTTCCCATTGAAAAGATGTTTTTCCATACTTCGATACTTATGATTCCTGTGGAGGAAGTGTCTGTACTCATCAAACACATGCTTTCCTAAACTTTTTGAATGACGAGATTTCATCTTTGGACCACAAACTGGACATGCAAATTTTCCCTTTGTTTGAAGACCTACAAGATAATGATATAATTGGATTATTAAATATGTTGATTTTTATAATTAGAATTATCATGCGCAACTTGAATTCACTATAACATACCACAAAAATGTGTTAGCCCTGGGGCATCATGTATTGTCCATACAAGTATTGCATGGAATTGAAATTGTCTTTGTCCTATTGGTCTAGACACGTCATACATAGTGACACCGTTCCATAACTCCACCAACTCGTCAATAAGAGGCTCAATATATACATTCATATCTTTAACTTGATATTTACCTACTTGAATGAATAGTAACATTACATAATTATTGTGACCATTTTACTGTAAGATTTGTAAGTACATGTAAATTAATAACTATCAAATGATAAAATACCTGGAACAATCATTGCCAACATAATGTGCTCCCTCTTTATTGACATCCACGGAGGAATGTTATTGTTGATAACAAAAACAGGCCACACCGAGAAAACAGATCTCATCTCTCCAAATGGATTGACACCATCCGCTGCCAATGAAAGCCTGAGATTACGAGGTTCTTCTTTGAAGTGTTGCCACTTTTCCTCTATGTGCATAAATGCCGAACCATCCGCAGGGATTCGAATAATGTCATCTCGACTTCTATTGCATGCATGGTAATCCATAAATTGTGCCAAGCTAGTACACCTGAATAATTGTCGCATCCGTGGAATAATGGGGATGTAACGAAGAACCTTGTGAGGCACCTTTTTTGTTATTCGATCTGTTCGATATCTACTCGTATGACATACAGGGCATTGTGTTGCAAATTCATGTTCTTTATAATATATAATATGATCATTGGGACAAGCATGTATTGCTTGATACTCCATTCCAATATCTTTCATAATAGCAGATAATTCTTGATATGAGCGAGGTAGAATATTTGATGGTGGTAACAAAAACTCGCCTATCAATCTACAGCAAAAAATATAAGTTGTTAATATAAACAATATTAGTGGTACATTATTCACCCTTTGTTAACTATAAAGACATATATGACATACCTTAACATACGTGACATTGTTATGTTGGATAAACCATTCATAACCTTCAAGTTCAACAACAACAATACAGCAGAGAGAAGAGTTGTTTGGGAGTCTTTGTATAGGGGCTCATATGCCTTCTCAAGTAGAGGTACATCAAGGCTATCATCATCATCATGATCAGATCCGCTTGGACTAAATGTGTCATGGATCAATGTATTTATACCATCATCTTCAATTGTGTTTTCTGGCGCATGATCGTCATCTTCCATGGGATCATTATCTTCACCTTGGATATTCGCACCCCCATGTTCCTCCATATCATGTACTTCCCTGGGGAGATCAACCTATATAAAATTGATTAACATAAATAAACCATGATCTTCAACTTATCATCAAGTGATTTCATATGTATATAAATTGTTAAAATGATATAATGAACAACTTACCAGTGGATGATAGTCATGCCCCCCTTCAATGTGACCATTCTCCCTACAATGTCTCTTAACTGTTTTGATTAGCAATCTTCTACGGTTTAAGCCCTTACAAATTTTGCAGGGACAATAACATTTTCCATCACCTTTTCTTTTCAAGTTAGACCACAATCTAGCGATTGTCTCCCTATTTTTTTCTTCACTTATATTATCTGACATGATCGTTCTTCGCAGGAAGCAAAAATTGGGCTATGAAAACTTCGGTCTACAACTTTCAGTGACTAAGCAAAATTGTCAAAAGTACACAAATCTTCTTAGACCTAGTTAAATCCTTTAATATTTTAAAAGTCTAGTTAAAATATACATTAGATTAAAAAATATACAATTTTCATGCCTGAGCGCGCGGCTACGACTAGTGCAATGGTCTTCTTGCTTAGCTCTAGAAGCTCTCTAGCAATCAAAACATATAAGCTACAAGGCCTAACAGCAATTTCAAAACATATAAGCTACAAGGCAAGACATATTACATGACATGGCAAAAGGATTAAAATATACATTAGATTAAAATATATACAATTTTCAAACCTGAGCGCGCGGCTATAACTCGTGTAATGGTCTTCTTGCTTAGCTCTAGAAGCTCTCCAGCAATCAAAACATATAAGCTATTAGAATTCATTAACTTTCTGTAATTGGAAAACTCTATTTGATATTAGACCGTAAACTACTACTATTCTCTCCATAAGAACTAAGTACAAAATTCTTTCAAGTTCACATCCATGATTCCCTTTAGATTAAAATATACAGCAAAAATAAGCTAAAAGTCTAGTTAAAATATACATTAGATTAAAAAATATACAATTTTCAAACCTGAGCGCGCGGCTATAACTCATGCAATGGTCTTCTTGCTTAGCTTTAGAAGCTCTCCAGCAATCAAAACATATAAGCTACAAGGCCTAATAGCAATTTCAAAACAAGGGTCATCAAAAGAACCAAAAACAATGTGTGCAAACAATACCTTGTGAAGTGGTATAGACAATTAGAAGATGCTACTATGTGCTAGGGAACTTCTTAGAACTGTTGGTATATTCTTACAACTTGTTACACCTGGGATATTCTTCTCTGTAGATGCTACTGTGTGCCGTGGTCCAAACGGGCCCATAAATGTGGTTGAATAGCAATACATTCAAGTGGCTTACACAAGGGACAATCACTGTGAGATATCCTCATGTGTGACTGTCCTTGTCACAAATGAGGACATCTCACAGTGACTGTCCCTTGTGTAATTGCCACTTGAATGAGGTCAGTCACTGTAAAGACAACATGATAATGTACACATACAATGAGTGTACATTATCATGTTGTCTTTACAGTGGCTGCCCTCATGTTGTATATTCTTCTCTGTAGATGCTACTACGTGCTAGGGAACTTCTTAGAACTATTGGTATATTCTTACAACTTGTTACACCTGGGATATTCTTCTCTGTAGATGCTACTGTGTGTCGTGGTCCAAACGGGCCCATAAATGTGGTTGAATAGCAATACATTCAAGTGGCAATTACACAAGGGACAGTCACTGTGAGATGTCCTCATGTGTGACTGTCCTTGTCACAAATGAGGACATCTCACAGTGACTGTCCCTTGTGTAATTAAGTATTGTGGGGAAGCATTCTAAATAACCAAAGCCGCTAACAATAAATTCAACACAGATATGTCCTCATTTCTGGGTATTTTATCTCTCTAACAGCTGAATACCAGATTAAATAATAATGACAAAAGAAAAATAAACCCAACGTACTCAGAAATTGTAGCTGTGATTTTGCGGAGGGAATCTCTCTCGGCGCTGTTGAAAACACAAATGACAACCCGCTTGATTTCGCGGAGGGAATCTCTCTCGGTGCTGTTCAAAACACAAATGACAACCCGCTTTGTTCAAAACACAAATGATAACCCGCTTGATTTTGCGGAGGGAATCTCTCTCGGCGCTGTTGAAAACACAAATGACAACGTTCCTTTTTTTTTTTGCACTTATATCCCGACCAACATAAGGTCCATTTGTAATACAACATGATAATGTACACTTACAGTGAGTGTACATTATCATGTTGTCCTTAGAGTGACTATCCTCATTTGTTGAAGAAGAAAAGCATTAATGTGGCTGAATAGCAATACATTCAAGTGGCAATTACACAAGGGACAGTCACTATGAGATGTCCTCATTTGTGACTGTCCTTATAGTGAGTGTACATTATCATGGTGTCTTTAGAGTGACTGTCCTCATTTGTTGAAGAAGAAAAGCATTAATGTGGTTCAATAGCAATACATTCAAGTGGCAATTACACAAGGGACAATCACTGTGAGATGTCCTCATGTGTGACTGTCCTTGTCACAAATGAGGACATCTCACAATGACTGTCCCTTGTGTAATTCAAGTGGCAATTACACAAGGGACAGTCACTGTGAGATGTCCTCATTTGTGACTGTCCTTACAATGAGTGTACATTATCATGTTGTCTTTAGAGTGACTGTCCTCATTTGTTGAAGAAGAAAAGCATTAATGTGGTTCAATAGAAATACATTCAAGTGGCAATTACACAAGGGACAATCACTGTGAGATGTCCTCATGTGTGACTGTCCTTGTCACAAATGAGGACATCTCACAATGACTGTCCCTTGTGTAATTCAAGCAGCAATTACACAAGGGACAGTCACTGTGAGATGTCCTCATTTGTGACTATCCTTACAGTGAGTGTACATTATCATGTTGTCTTTAGAGTGACTGTCCTCATTTGTTGAAGAAGAAAAGCATTAATGTGGTTCAATAGCAATACATTCAAGTGGCAATTACACAAGGGACAGTCACTGTGAGATGTCCTCATTTGTGACTGTCCTTACAGTGAGTGTACATTATCATGTTGTCTTTAGAGTGACTGTCCTCATTTGTTGAAGAAGAAAAGCATTAATGTGGTTCAATAGCAATACATTCAAGTGGTAATTACACAAGGGACAATCGATCACTGTGAGATGTCCTCATGTGTGACCTTTGTGAAGGCAAGTGCCAATTTGTACCCAAGTTACCAATATTATGGCAAAAGTGGGAATGAAGCATTTAGGGGTCAAATTGGGCAAAGAAGTGTAGAAGTGGCCTATGTGAGGTCTAAATAGCCTAACTAAGTCATGGTTAGGGTCTTATGGTGTTTGAACAATAATTTTTGAACCAAAATCCCAAAGGTTGTAACAAGTTGTCAATGTTGTCATTCACAACATTGACAACATTTGTGCAAGGGAGCATTTTCGAGTAAGATGGTTATGTAACTATATGAAACCATTGAATTAGGCATCAGATCAACTATAAGAGGCCTCCATCGATCTGTGCAAAAGGTTGGGGGGAAAAACATTTGGAATTAAGAAGATTTGTAGAGTAACACGGTTTTAGTGAATTCTTGAGTTTTTTTGTTTCTTTGTTTTCAGTTGATTAATGGATTAGATAGCTCGCAGTGTCTATTGGAAAAGTTAGTACAAGTTGTTTTTTTATTCTGTGTTGTGTTTTTTTTGAGTTTTGAAGCATTCCAACTAGTTTGTTAATTCTTTTGTTAAGTACCCTATCATTGGTTTGAACCAGGCAGGTTGAACAAATGGAGTCTTATCTCATCATTCCATTGTCAATTTTGTACGGGCTCTTGGAATGGGTGAGGAGACTCCATGTACTATATGTTTGGAAGGAGGGGCCCTGGGAAGCTCATTTTCTATGTTTGCAATGATGTCCTAGGTGAGTCAGTTGAGCACAGTTAGGGATGACAAATCATTACAAGAAGATTACAACAAGTTGAATGCATTGGTTGCTTCAACTAAAATCTCATGGAGAGGTAGACACACATCTAAAGAAGCCCCAAGTCAAATTAGAAGATTGGGTGAGTTTCTTTGGCTGCTAAGAAAACAAACTCTTAGTCAGACTGTCCAAGTTGTGTCAAAATACTTGTTTTCAGGCATGGCTGTAGCAGTTGGTGTACAAAAAATCTAGGAGGAGAAGACCTTAGATATCTTGGAGTTCTCAATAAAGGGCATCTGAATCCTAAGCCCTTTAGGTGGCTTAATATAAACAAAAAGGCTTGACAAAGGCCTAATTGCTAGCAGCCTATTTTTGGGTGCAATTGGCATGGTTTGATGAACCGGATTGAAGTACTGATGAAAAGTATAGGTGAAGGAGTAATATTGAAACCAATAGAGGTCCTAGTGGCCAGCCTCTCCATGGAGTAAAGTTCTAGTTGAATGTGTTTCAATTTGTGAAGACAAGACTAGGAGTGTCCTAGTAGCTAGATTGGTATTGAGCAGAGTTCATTGTATTTCTTGTTGGTGTGCACTAGTTGAAGGAGTGGGATCTTGGGTAGAGATACCTAAAGAGTGTAGGGATAGTTAAGTACCCTATCAAGTCAAAACATTGGCCTAAAGAGACCCTAGTGAAGGCTAGGGAGTGAGCAAGACAAAGTGTTACATCAATTAACAAGATCATTTTTTGGTAATTGTGTACATTATCATGTTGTCTTTACAGTGACTGTCCTCATTTGTTGAAGAAGAAAAGCATTAATGTGGTTCAATAGCAATACATTCAAGTGGAAATTACACAAGGGAATATCACTATGAGATGTCCTAAGTGTGACTGTCCTTGTCACAAATGAGGACATCTCACAGTGACTGTCCCTTGTGTAATTGCCACTTGAATGAGGACAGTCACTGTAAAGACAACATGATAATGTACACAAGTACCGTGAAGGTAGTTGCAAGTTAGGGCTATTTCATTGCATACCCGAAACAATGAAGACATTACAGTGCACAAAATGTTTGTGCTTGAAAGATGAACAAATAAAATTAAACTTCTAAATAACCAAAGCCGCTAACAATAAATTCAACACAGATATGTCCTCATTTCTGGGTATTTTAGCTCTCTAACAGCTGAATACCAGATTACATAATAATGACAAAAGAAAAATAAACCCAACGTACTCAGAAATTGTAGCTGTGATTTCGCGGAGGGTTACGGCGCTGTTGAAAACACAAATGACAACGTTCTTGTTTTTTTTGCCCTTATATCCCGATGTGATTTCGCGGAGGGTTACGGCGCTGTTGAAAACACAAATGACAACGTTCTTATTTTTTTTGCCCTTATATCCTGATGTGATTTCGTGGAGGGTTACGGCGCTGTTGAAAACACACATGACAACGTTCCTTTTTAATTTTGCGCTTATATCCCGACAACGTCGCAATTGCGACAGTGACAAATGTATTGTCGTCGCAAATTGCGACGGTGTCGGGCTATATTTGAAAAAAAAAGGACAAAACCGCATGACATTTGCCTGCCGTCGCAAATGGCCGTCGCAATTTCACCCCAAATGTATTAGTGCCATTGTACAATAGAGGGAATGGTTATTTATTATTTGTGTGTGTTTGTCCACCTGGGTTGAGAAGCATAAGTTAGGAATGGAATGAATAGTAATTCCATCACTACAATTCCCTCCCAATCAAATGACAGATTCCCTCCCACTCTAGAATTCCCTCCCAAATTTCTTTCTCCTCCCACCAATAATAGAATAATAGGGCTTGATTTATATGTAACATGAATAATAGAATAATAGGGACCATGCCCTACTATTCTAAATGAGGGAATAGTTGTTGAATAGTAGGTCCATAGGATAGAATAGAATAGAATAGAATAGGGTGGGGCATTTGCATCTATAGTTTTGATAGGGATCATTCATCTTGCTAGTTCATATGACTGTGAAAGTGACCTTTCTCAATTCCCCGAATAAACCATCTCTTCATTTTGAGAAAGTCTAGTTCATATAACTGTGAAAGTGACCCACTGTAATTTAGCCAGATATCCATTTTGAGAAAGTCTGGTGAATATGACTGCCTACAATTCTATAGGGGGTGACCCATTGGTGAACCAACAGGGTGAATGCCTACTATTCTATGACTGCCTACTCTTCTATGGGGCATGTTACGTATAGAATCTATCTCAAGCCCCCTGCCCCCTGCATGCATTTAGAATAGTAGGTTGTGATTCTATATGTAACATGAATAATAGAATAATAGGGGTAGGCATTCCAGCCCGTAGCACTTCCAGTAGTTTTCCAGCACTTTTTCATGAAGAAATGCAGAACTTCTAGCATAAATGCAGCACTTGAATATGAGGGTAGCAACCAATCATGAATAATAGAATAATAGGCCACCCATGTTACATATAGAATTTGGCGGGGTGGGAGGTTAGTATGTAACCTTCATGGTTGTTTAGGTGAGGGCCCTACTATTCACCAGGGGTTTCACGGATTGCTAAAGATGGACTTTAGGTCAGGACTTGGGTGAAATGGATAGCATATAACCTTTGAACGGGCAGGGAATAAGATGCAAACTCATTAGCCGATAATCCTCTCCTTTCTCGAACCTCATTCCCTAGTTTCTTCTCCACCTGATTTAGGATTTTCCTACAATTAGAACTATTGCCACTCATCTCAAATGCCACAATAATAGAAAAGAGGGCCGACCCCAATAGATTACTAAACCAGCAATTGGTGTTCTATGCACTCTAGGAGCGGCCCATAGAATAATCTATATAATAATCTTTTGTAGACCCTATTTTTAAATTCTTCTTATTCTATGCATAGAATAGTAGGGGCCCCCTACAATCACCAATAATAGAATAGGGGCCTCCCCCATAGAATTGTAGGGCCCCCATAGCCTCCTCCCACCCACCAACTTTGAGCCCCATGAGCTAACTAGTGGTTTTGGAATCAGAGCCATGCGCCCCAGTCAGGTGCCCTGACATCTATAGGAAAGGATCATTGCCCTACTTAGGCCCACCCGGCAACTAGATCTTCTTCCTCTGCACTAGGTGGGTTGGTTCATCCTACCATTCTATCTTGACTATGACCATAGAATAGTAGGGGCCCCTTAGCCTCTTCTTCCCGCTAACTATATCATGTAGGGTGGGCGGGAATCATAGTTCCCCTACATGCAAACAGGGGGAATTCTAGTTGCCCACCCAACCCAATCTATATCTGGGGGTAAGATTTCCCCTAGTGAATAGTAGGTCCCTCGGCCCCTACTATTCTATGGCTAGTGGTGGGTGGGTGGCAATAGTTGTTCTTCTTCCCACCCAACTGCCCCTGGCGTCTCCTTCAGAACTAGAATTCCCTCTTGTTGCCCACCCCGAATTATAGTTGATGGGTTGGGCCATACTATTATATTATTCCCTACTATTCTAAAGGGGCCCTAGTGAATAGTAGGGCAATGGCCCTGGTGAATATTAGGGGCCCAAGGTGGGAGGGCAGGGGTGGGTGGCCCAGGTAAATTAGTTGTTGCTTCAGTAGATGCCTAAGAAGGTTTCCTTCCATCCTCTGATTGATGATCCTCTGGTTGGGGTTAGGCCTTGGGTGATTGATTGATTCATTGGAGGTTGGGCCTTAAACCATGAATGAAGAAGGGTGAGGGTTTGGCAATTATCTCAAAAAGGGCAACTGTATTAGATGATGTAGTAATAGGTGGTTTGGGTGAATAGCCTCTTGGTATTAGTCTGGATTTGGAGCAAGTAGTGTTTTAAGATGAAGTGGTTTCTCAGGGTGGGTGGCCCTTCAAATAGTAGGGGGCACAATTGCTACTCTATTGTAGATTATATACATAAAGTTGGTTGCAATAAGATGGAGTGACTTGTTGAGCTCTGCTGGATTGGATTATGGTGCAGAAGGTGACGAGCTGTAATGGGTTAGCCCCTCTCGGGCGGTATATAAAAATTAGGCCATGGGTGGATCCAAGTAAGGGGAATTGAACGAATGGAAGTAATGAATGTGCCGCTATCCCCAACACCTAGTTGGTATTTCATAGATAATGAATCGTCATTCCCTTTCAAATAATAGGGGCTCTCCATCGACCCCATAGCTATGACCTCTCCTCGACCCCAACTTACTAAGGTACATGCATGTGATTGATTGATGATTAGTTCTGCCCGAGAATGGATTCAGAGTTGGGGATAAGAGGAGAAAAGTGAGGTGATGAAGTAGTCAAGGAGCTAACCAAATTTCAATTCTCTCTCTCCATGCCTCTTAATCTATGCCCTAATGGGTTTAGATGGGACCGGTTGCCCTTCCTTTATTTGAGTTGTCTTTCTTTCCATTGGTTCGGGATCGAGTGGATCCTTGAGACCTGCTTTCATTGCTCCCCTTGCCAATGCAGAAGGCCTTAAATCAAAGGAACAAAGGCGAGAAAGAAATTCAGATAAGGAGCTAAGCTCATGTATTGGGGAGAAACTATCTAATTCATTCATTTCTATAGGATCAAACCCACCCAATAAATCAAACTACCTATCAGATCGATCAAAGGATGTTGATTTGAGGCAAGCAGAGAATTCTAATGGGTGGGAAACTCTAGTTCTGATACTTAGATTCTCTACGTAACATGCCCACGGCCCTACTACTATTTGACCTACTATTTTGTTATTTCGGGAGGGCTGTTCCCAGGGTACCTTCTATTCCCACCCAGCCTTATTTTAGCAGGTTGATTAGTAGGATGATAATAATCTGCCCGACTATAGATAAAAAGGGGCGGCAATTATTGCAGATTATGAGCCTTTATAAATAGTAGGGCCTCACCAACACTCCAATTTTCCATATTACATATATATAAATTGGTTCTACATGAGAAATGCCATTAATTAGAACCACCCACCTGGGTGATCCTAGATCCACCTCAAGATCCTAGATCGATCCAACACTGCACCCTTCAAATAGTAGGGTGGATCCAACACCAATGACACATTCACCCATCCCAATTCCCACCCTACCCCCTACTATTGAAAGGGGAAGGGGAGAGGGAATCGTCTCATGCCATACTATTCTAAAAGTGCCCCCAGATATAGATAGAGCCTCGACCTATCCAATACCATCCCAAGCTAGTATTTTTCATCAGGGCCAAACCCCATCAACAAAGGTGCACCCTATTGTGGCTCAGCTATTATAAAAAGGATTTAGTCAGAATGATAATATGAGGGAGTCATATATTATTGGACATGTTGATAAAAATTTAATTAAAGGAAAACTAACATGAAACAGTCAAATGAATAAAATAAATAGTTAACTGATAATTTAAATAGCAAGCTAAACTTAAAATAAATTGAATGAAACCAGAGAATAAATTCAATAATAGCTTGAGATGAGCAAGCTAAACTTAGAATAAATTGAATGAAAGGAGACATAAAGGATAGTTATTCCCATAGACATTGCCAACAATGGGAATTAAAGACATTTTAAAAATACAAAAAATTAGCAAATAGAGCTATGAATGTAACAAAGAAAGGATAATGAACAATATAAAGAGGCCTTATGAAATTGATTAAATAAAAAATAGTTTTAACGTAAAAAATTTAAATTTGTGTTAAATTTGAAACACAAAGAATTTAAACTATTAAACAAGGATTTAAAAAAACTATTTAGATGTTATGAAAAAGACTTATTAAAATTTTAATTTGAAAACTATTTTTTAAAAGATATTTAAATTATATGAAAAAGAATAGTTTTAAACTATATGTTAAGATGGGTCAAGATAAAATTTGAACAAACGGTCAAACTCAAAAGAAAGGATAAAAATTAATATGTGCAAAGGCAAATATAGACAGAGGCGATCAACTTAGAAAAAAAATGATTCAACTATCCAGGCAGAGGCATTACAAACAACAAGAAAGACAAAACTTGGTAGCAACATAGATGTTGATTGAATGTTGAATGATGAATGGCTGGCAAAGTTTACAGCCATTATAATTATATCAAATAATGAAAAGCAGAGAAACGGTAGAAAAGATGCTTCAAGTCTGAAAAAGTGAGCTAGACAAAAGTAAGAAAAATAGCAAAAAAGAAAGAGTTGTGAGGGAAAAAATACAGAGCTGCAGCAAGATATTGGTTGGTTGCATAATGCAGCTCCATTTATAGACTGATATATGAAATGAAGAGAAATTTTAGAATGATATATGAAAGTTGCAGAAGAGACAATCGCAACGCAGAGTGCACCCAATAAAATGTTAGAGGTAAGAATTTTTAAAAAACTTCTAATCAGGATAAAAAGATTCCTAGCCACTTAAAGTGGTGTTAAACAATTGGAAAATAACGTTAAAAAACTTGCTACAAAACGTTGGTTGAGTCCAGTAATATCTTTCTATTTTTCCCTTATTAACACAAAAGGAATCTCAAACTACTTATCACAAATTCATTATAAAAAGCTTAAGCTACTTACTGGCGTGAGCTGGTTGCAGTAATGAAGATGATTAAAAAAAACAAAATAGGGAGATGGGAGGAGATAGTGCGTGAAGTAAGGTAGAGAGGTAAATTTTAAACATCAAATGATGGTAGTTGCGTGCGAGTGGAGGTAAAAGCACAAAGAGGAAGGCTGGTTGCATGAGATGATAACTAAAATATTGCCAACCAAAGAAAAACATTAGAAATAAATAATAAAAGATGATGATATAGCTTGTTGCTTTTAATGGAATATATTAATAGCTGTAAGCGATCGATAGAAAAGCAATAATCCATTTTTTGTATCAATGGCAATTCCATGTTTTCATATTTCTACTAGCATTCTTCAAATGGTAGCAACAATGTTGTCTAGACATTAAAAGTGGGTATCATATCTAAGCATATATCCTTATTTTAGATGTATACATTGCTTTAAAGGAATGTCCTCTAACACGAGCTATGGGATATCTTCTCTACACAGAACGAAATGAAGCTTTGCCCAAAACACATAAAATCCAACCCAAAGTTCATTAATAATTCATCGCATTAAAAATAAACAAAAGTGCATAAAAAATAGCATTGCGTGACAATAACTATAATGAAACTTATTATCTAAGGGCTGTTAGAGATAGAAATAGTAAATAAGTAAATACAACAGTAAACAGTAATATTAAACAACAAGATAAAGATATATACAAACAATGATTAGATTATACTATATTTGAAAAGATACATAAATATGTAACCAGAGATTTTAGATATAAGTTGTTTTGAGTAAAATGTCAAAACCAAAATAAAGATGTTTATATATATATATATATATATATATATATATATATATATATAGTTTTGAGTAAATAAGGTTTTAAACAACAAATAGAAACCATAGATATCAAATATTAATAATTGGAGATATCAGCCTACAGAGATAAATGAGAAGAAATGTAAAAATATAGAAAATAACAAAGATATATGTAAATAAAAGGTTATTTTGTGAGACCTGCAATCAAAATGAGGTAAACAAATCTGCAAAAAGTTAGATCTTAAAAAAAAACTTAAAATGGAGATTGATAGACTTATAGATCTGTAAATAACTGAAACTTGCAAACAAAGGTTAGAGAAACCATGCAAAACATGAGATTAAAACCCTTGTGGTTTCCCGATAGAGGGTGGGGTTAGATCTGAAATAAAACTTGAAATGAAGAAACTAAACTGGGTTTGGTGGAGAATCGTCCAAATCCAAAAAAAAATAAAAAATCTATTCTCTAGTGGCAAGCCTTCCAAAGAGGGTTAAAAACTAAAAAACTAAAATGGCAGAAGAACAAGAAAGAGTTGCAACAAATATTAGATCAATAAGAAGAGACTTGCTCCTTCGAATGACACCTTCCTACAAAACCCTTAAACAAGGATTAAACTTTCTCTGATACCATGTTAGAAGTATGAAAAAATGAAAAGAAGTTAAGGAAAGAACCCAAGAAAGTGTAATGCAAGAAGGAATTTTACCATAGACCAAGAATGAGATAATTCTTCAATATCAATCACCAACATGAGAATGCTCCAAGAATCCAAACAATGAGCCAAGAGATTTTGAAAGGGAAAAACAAAAAAAACCCCTTGTGACATTATGAATGAGGCCATAGCCTAAAATGAGAGAGAGAAAGAGAGAGTGAGTTGCTCACTTACAATAACTTCATCATGAGAAATGAGAGAGAGGAGCATCTCTTAAATAGATATGAGAGAGAGGAGTTAGAATGTAACTTCCAAGTCTATGAATGCCACCATTCATAAGTGTGTGTGATAAGTGTCCATATCCCCTTAAGGAGGAATAAACTAATTTCTTTATTAAAAGAATTACAAAATATGAGTTGTCCTCCCACTTGGACTAGAGGATGAAAATACATGAAGGATACCGTGGTTTATCCTTATTTAAATAATACAATCAAGGAAAGATTATAAATTCTAACAACAATGAGGAACTGTTTGAAGAAGAGATTTTGATTACCAATGAAGAAATTGGGAAAGAGAATGTATTGCATGTCATAGATGAGGATGAGGAAGAAAATAAAGTAGATATAGATATGAGTGATTAGGATTTTGATCTTGCTGGAAATGCTGATAATTATTGACAAACCCCATTTTATGTATGTTTTATGTTTTGAGAACATAGACCTTCAAACTTTAAATGTTTTCTAAATAGATACATGTCATTAATATTGTACATGACTCTATTAAATAGTCAAAATGCATTATATAAAGAATCAAATGTTGCACATGTTATGGTTCAAAAGATTTCAAGTTGATTTTCATCTTAAACTATTGTGGAAGTTAAAAATATTAGGAATCTTCCTATGTTTTGGTGGCACTTGAAAATATTTTGGAATGTTCCTCTATTTTTGTGGCATTTAATTGGTTTCTATTTGCATATAAGTAAGCATATTTTCTATAACTACTTGCTAAATCGGTTATTCATGAAATATTGTTCTATAACTGATTTTCTAATTCTCCTAATTTTCATGACACTTTCTTCATTTCTATCATGACTATCATCTTAGATATCAAAAAATTTAATTTCATTAAGAATGAGGCCTCATAAAATTGTATTTATGAAATTTTTGTGATGGTTAATTATCTTTATATCATGTTGCTAATTTATACATTATTATGTTTTTGACATTAGAAAATGAGGAAAAAAGAATTAAGGTACAAATTAGATGATAGTGATCATATTCCCAAAATTCCCATGTCAGATTATGAGTGCCTTCATGAAGAATGAGTGGCAAAGAATAATTCAAGTATTTATCGCATCTTGGTTTGACAAATAGGAAAGCTCTAAATCTCTATGCTATATAATTCTTAAGCTATTGAAAACATTTTTAATAGTATAAAAGAAAAAAAATGAAGCATCTCACTTAGCACCAAACCAAACACCAAAAATTTAAAGGAGTTTGTAATAATATTCTCTATAATTAATATTGTATAATCTGTTAATAAATTATGTTTTTATAAATCTTATTAAAGATTCCAATATGCTTAGATATACACAGGTCTGCCTCTTAGATTTTGGAATTTTAGTAAGTTAATCTCAAGTGAATCAAGGTTTGTTGGAACTATTTCTTGATGTAGATTTTAATTGAAAACTGGTATATTTGAAATGATATCTTAAACCAAAATTTTGAAGTTGGACTATAGTTTACAATGATATTCATAATAGTTTACACTATCTACAGACCACATACAATATTCCCAGTCCTAATGAATGATGCAATATTGTTATCAATTTTCCCAAGCTAAAAATTAAGAAGAGTCTCATACTAACTGAAATGAAGCAATATTCCTATGAGTTTACCTGGGCTAAAAATTAAGCAGAGTCTTAAACTTGTAAAGGGTAAAAATATGTGTTGGATCTATCTTTATCCTTTACAAAATATATTATTGTATCTATGTGAGGATGGGGGGAATATAGGATCTATCCCTAATCCAAATTCCCAAAAGGAGAGATCCAGATTGATTAATCACAAAGAAGTGATCAATACACAAATGAATCAAACTATGGAGAATATGAAGAAAGGAGAAGATCTTATAATCTAATATTGAAACTATGTTCTTGAAATCTTAAATGAATAGAAGACAAATACTAACCTCAAAATAGGGTAAATTTGGAAAAGATTGTTTTCTAATGTCTGTGCACAGCTTCGGGGAATTCTACAACCTGCTCCGGGCTAGAAATGTCGAGACAGAGAAAACCCATAAAACTTTTTCAATTCTAAGCGAGGTCGACCTTGACCCAAATAGCGGGGTAAAATCTTACCCTGAGGCACAATCTTACCCCCCACTGAAGGTCGACCTTGACCTGAAATAGCTCCGATGGAAATTCTGTTTGCAGATCCTAGAAGTTCACTGAAAAGGGTATCCAGATCTAAATTACAATTTATTGTCTTGTACCTGTACCTGTAAGAAAAAAATAATTGTTGTTTGGATGGGGGGTTTGTCTTGGTCAAACCCTAGTTTGGAATCAACCTTGAAATATAATTGAAATTGCAATATATAAACAAATTAAATGGAGCTATTCACCTTGCTTATGTTGAAATCCTTGTGGAGGATTTGAATCCTTGAATCCACAAGTAGGGATGCTCCAAATGAATGTAGAATTGTATGTAGGATGTCTCAAATCAATGGCATTAGATCTTCGACACCAATCTTGAATGGATCTTGGATTAGGAAGAGGCTTGGATGAACATGAATGGAGAAATCTTCAACAAGAGGGCTCCATAGAGCTTGAATCCTTCAATGGCTACTAATGGATCTCCTTGATGAATTAGATCTTGAGTTCTTGAAGATGGATGAATTCTTGAATACTTGAATGCTTGAGGATGAATGAATGCTTGAATTCTTTCCTTCTCCTTCTTGCTTGCTTGAGAGTGCTTGTATGTGTGAATAAGAAATGTGATATGATGAGATGGATTAAAATGAGAGAGGAAGGCTTCCTTTTATAGTGATCTAGGGCACAAACTTCTAGAGAGACCGAAATTGGAGAATTAAATCCCAATTAACCTTAACCCCTAGAAATGGACCTAGATTAAATGCAATTTAAGAGTTTACCATTCTGAAATCCAAAACAGTTGACCCGGAAGCAAAAAAATAAAAATTTTCGAAGCCCGATATCCTGAAACCTCTGAAACTTGAAAATTGGACCTAGGGTCAGGGTCAAGGTTGACTCTACCCTAGGTTAGGGTCGAGGTCTACCTTGACCTTGAGGTCTCAGATCTCAAATTATTAGGACCAAGTGCTAGAAAAGGCTAGAAATAGGTGGAGAGAGAAGCAGAACAGGGGGAAAAAGCTAGATCCATGCAAAGACCTATTCAAGGCACTTAACATGACCCCAGAACACTTACTCAGAGGGATAAACATTCTTAACATGGAAGTGCTTCCATTTTAAGATGATACATTAAGCCCCACTTTAGCAAGAGTATGGACTCGATGCAAACTCTTGGTAAAGGAGATCATAATGAAAAGATAATCTTATTAAAATCAAAGGGACAAAGAAATCCTCAAGCCCCCAGGGACTCAAATCTTCATCAACTCCAAGATCACAATAAGAGAGACATCTCTAGAAAAGAGAGAGAGAAAGATAGAGAGAGAGAGAGAGAGAGAGAGAGAGAGAGAGAGAGTGATTACTTCACCCAATGAGAACTTATGTCCCATTGTGAACCACACAAGGAAACATTGCAACTGAAAAGATGGAATTGAACCACCTAGTGAATGTGGCTACTCACTAGTCAACCCATCAAAGGTTCACCCTCAGAAATATTCTATTCCATAAGAGTAAAACCAAAAAAGAAAAGAGATCCAATCTTAAGGATGCCTTCGACCTTAAGGGATCCAAATTTGAAACTGGAGGGATCAAGAGATCCAAAATAAAAATCCATGCTTTAAGGATTAGTCACTAATCCATAAAGGGAGAAAATTATCTTGAAAAATAATATATGTATATCGAAAAGTGTGTGTGCAATAGGTGAGCAGAGCATATGCCCCCATGTTAAAGTCATTGCTAACACTTTAATAGGAGTAATGCTTAAACGGAAACATAAACAACTCCACTAATTACATTTCCACTATGAGATGCCCCCAAACAAAGACAAATCAAGGGAAATACCACATAAACATATAAAGAACACAGAAGAGATCTGCTTGCCATGGGGTTAGTATGATCATAAGATAATATATATATATAATATTATTGCAAATGAATTGACATCATTCCCCAAAGAAAGTAGAACTACAATCATAATGGAGGAAATATCACATAAGAGATACTAAGAATAATCTTTTCGGACCATGACATGGAGACCAAAAAGAATCAGTGCTACCAAGTCACGAATCCAAGCAGACTACACAAGGAAAATTTTATGAACAATAGCATAGGTACAACATAACATGAAACAACATATAGAAGAATAGAGATACATATAAAGGAATCGTACAATAGGTTTGATTCTTTTATCACCTTGTACCAATAAAATAACAAGGGTCGTATAAAAGAATCTAACAACATTTAGCAAACATATTTCAGGAGAAGCACAGTACTATAAGCAAACACACAAAAAAGGCTACCATGAAGGACAAGCCAATCAAGGGTGTTGCCTACTCTCCCCATCTCATTCTATATCATTTAGAGAAGGTTGGTAACTCGCAAGAGGGACTATATCCAACATAGTAGGAATGATAGCCAGTTCCAAACAAGGATCCTCTTGAGAATCATAATGTTCGATACTAGGTGTAAATCTCAGTTGTGATGAAAGTATATTAGGTAAATCAATGTCAATGTCAATAGTCTCATATTTATCATTAACATCATCAAGAGTATCTTCTTCATCTATATTAATCAAAATAGGATCTAAGATATGAATAGAATCATCATAATCTTGCATTTTAACATCATGCATAGGCTTATCAAAAGAAGGTAAAGAATTTTGGAGAATAGAACTATGAGCTTTAGCTTGAGCATGACACTTCTTACGATGTTCATTAGCAAATCGATTATGATTTGTCTTACTTGAAATATGTTGAGAACTAGGAGTAGCAATTACTAGATCCTTCATAGGTTCTATAAGAGGATTAGTAGGATTCACAACAAACTGACAAGAAATAGTAGGAGCTTGATTAATAGATGTAGAAGCCATGGATAAAGGAGGTATGGAAAAGTGTAGGAAAAAGACCACAATTAAGATCCATGAGGTATGCTTAATTTGAGAATCTTACGATGCTTCTAGGCTTGATATGAGCAAAAAATATTGTTAGGTCAAGAAGGACATGAATTAGGTAATGAAGGCCAAACGAAGTCAAGGGTAGCACAATCCTTGGGCCTAGAAGATTGATATAAACTATGATTAATCATCTTCACTTCTTCATCATGAATGAATTTAAGGCATTTATGGATAGGTGAAGCAACAACATGCATGGAATTTAACCACAAAAAAACAAGCTTAACTTGAAATTGATCAGAAGTAGTGGGAACAAAAACAAAGGTAGTGTTCACAATTTTACCACAAAGTTCAACCGGTAAGCTAATTGAACCAAATGATGGATAAAGAAAACCATTACAAGTTTTAATCCACACATCAGATGTATCATAAGCATCATGTTGCAAGTTTTTCATAAAAATATTTTCTTCAGTACTAACATTGACTAAGGATGTAGGATCAACAAGACAACAACGAGTAGGTATTTGGGAAATCCTAGCTTAAATGTAAAGGGGACCATCAGGAGCCTTAATAGTCTCATAATCATCAAAGGTAATCAAAAGTTCCTAAGGTCTTTTATTCTTAGGTTATTGTTGAGGTTTAGGTTGAGTTTTCAATTTAGGTTTAGGTTTTGGTTGAGATTGAGATGGAAGTTGAGATTGAAGCTGAGGTTGAGACTGAGGTGAAGAAATAGATTGAACGACATGCTCCACTTGATTAACAATGCGATTAAGATCATCCATCTTTGAATCATAAACAATATCCATAGAAGATGGCTGAGCAATGGTATTAGTATCATGTGTAGGTAAAGGATTCATATAGATTTGAAGATTGTGATTAGGAGGAGAGACAAATTTGTTCCCGCTACCATCAAGATTATCAATAGATAAGGCATTAGATTCGATCAAATCTTGAACCTTATGTTTTAAAGAATAACACTTCTTAGTATCATGACCATTCTAATGATGATATTGACAAAAAGATTTAGGATCAAAGGATTTGGATGCTATTGTAGTAGGTAAAAGAGGTCGAATAGGAGGTAAAGTAATCATATTAGTAGTTAATAACCTATTCATAATAGAATGTAAAGGTACAGAAAGAGGAGTAAACATACGATTTAATTGAAAAGAAGTGGATGCAGAAGTGGCATTGTGAGATGCAACAACAACTTGATCAGCAACTGCATTTTCTTGCTTGTTTATCTTGACATAGTTGCTGAATTTTTGAAATTTATTTGGATTAGGAGCAGCATCACTCTTATCAACTAGAATGGGAGCCATTGGAGTGTTGCTCTCAAATTGACTCACTTGTAATTGATAATGATGAAGCGCTGTACAAAGTTGTTGAAAAGAGGTAAATTTAGTAAGCAGAATCTTATCTCTAATATCCTTTTGCAAATTTGAAATAAACATACGTTGAATATCAATATCAGGAATAGGATAGGAAATTTGAGCATGTAAATGCTCAAATCTACCAATAAATTTAGTCAATTTTTCCTTAGCACTTTGTTTACAATGCATCAAATCAGTCAAAGACACTTGTGAACCAATGTTATTTTGAAATTGTTGAATAAAAGCATTAGAAATTTTTGGAAATGAGTCAATAGAATAAGGAGGCAAGGAACAATACCATTGTAAGGCCTTGTCACAAAAAGTTCTAGCAAACAACTTGGTTGAAATCCTATGGTCATGAGCATAATCACTACAAAGGATTTAAATTGTTTTAACATGATGAACAGGGTCTCCCTTACCATTATAATTCTCAAGATGAGGCATATCAAGTTGCTGAGGAACGGGAGTATGAATAATGTCTAAGGACAAAGGATTTCCCATGTCACATGTAGGAATACTAAACTTGTTTTGATTCAAGGATGCAAGTTGTTGTTGTAGTGATGACACAGTTTGAGCCAAATTGATGATTGTTGAATCATTAGAGGAAATAGGAGGAATAGCAACATTAGAAACACACTAGTAAATTTTAGCTTGTTTTTCGATGAGGATTAGTCAAATTTTCAATACCAATTGGTTGACCAAATGACCATAACTGTTGTCAAAGTTTTTTGGTCAATTTTATGACACACTAAACCCTCATTGAAATACTGACGTCTAGAGTCATTGAATTATCGACGGTCCCTTCGTCGAAATAATCACTTCAACTTGGAAGAATTATCGATCATACCTTCCATCTCTGCGACCAATGTCCATCGAAATTGAGACAATTTAGGGTCAAAATTGTCGTTAAGTGTACAACATTCTCATTGAACTGACAAAGAAGGTTCATCTCTCTTTTGATGAAATGTGGTCAGAATAGTCATCGAATGTATAGCACTGTCATCGAAAGAACTATTATCAATTTGTCGAAAAAGTGACAAAACATTAAATTTTTAAAAATAAAATAAAATATATTATCAAATTAAGCATAGCAATATTATGCTTTAATTGTTTACATAGTAATCATAAATCTCCATCAAAAAGCTTAATCCCTTCACTTGGTCTACCAATTTACACACTCTACACATTCTAAGATATTAATCTAGAGAGGTGCAACCTTGAATAGATCACTAAATCCACCTTTCCTTATCATATCCTAAATATCACATAAAACATTAGTCTAGAGAAGAGCATAATATTCAAGCCATTAATGAATATCAACTTATATTTTTATTATTCTACTTCATTAAATATTGGAAACACAAATCAAAGCTACAAGAATAATTTATTTCCATTACTCACAAATACAATGTATAAATCTCAAGGAATAAATCCAATAAATCCAATCTTACAACTGTATTTTTTTTTTTGCAATGTCTAAATTTCATAAACTAAAATGAATATCTTACCAAAACCATATAATTGGAAAATGAATATGCCATATGGGTTCATTCCACCTAGATCTAGAGCCCTTCAAAATTTGGAGAGGCTATATTTGGGAAGGAACAGATTAGAAGGAAACATTCCAAGTGAGATAGGTTGACTCCAAAGACTTGGACTTTTGTCTCTTACAAGAAACAAGCTATCCAGAAGAATTCATGATTCTCTTGGTAGCCTTGAAGCCCTTAAAAGACTCTACCTCGGTCACAATAAATTATCAGGAGGGATGCCTCTTAGTTTAAGGGGTTGTAAGAATTTAGAGCTGCTAGACTTGTCTTCCAATGAACTGAGGGGTAGTATACCCAGAGAAGTTCTTACCAGTCCTAAAAATCTTCAATTCTATTTAGATCTCTCAAGGAATGCATTAGAAGGGTCCTTTCCCCTAGAGTTTGGCAAGGACATAACCATTGACATAGAAAATGCCATGGAATATCTTCATTACAACTCTTCTATCCAAGTTATCCACTGTGATTTAAAACCTGAGAATGTCCTTTTGGATGAAGATCTGACAGGCCATGTAACATATTTTGGAATTGCAAGGTTAACTTCAGGTACACAATCTATGGGCTCACTTACTTCAACAATTTCCATCAAAGGATCATTGGGTTACATTGCCCCAGGTATGTCTCCATAATTCTCATCCTCAATTGGGTATTTTGACTAAATTTCTTGAATCACTTGTGATCTCATTATCTACTATCATGAATGCAGAGTATGGACTAGGAGGGAGAGTAACTACAAAGGGAGATGTCTACAGTTATGGAATTTTGTTTCTAGAAATGCCAACAAGAAGCAGATCGACATAAGACATGTTTGTAGAAGGTCTTGTCTTGCACAAGTGGGTAAGCTCAGCCTTTCCTAAAAACCTAGTAGATATACTTGATAGAAGCATAGAACAGGATATTGTCAGCATGAAACATGGCATGGAAGAAGCAAAAGTCTTGTACAAGTGGTGTTACAACTCCTTGTTTGGTATTGGTTTGACTTGCTCAAAAGATTTAGCACAAGAAAGGCCAACCATGAAAGATGTTGTGAGGATTTTGGAGATTATAAGAGAGGATTTGACCAGCAGTAGTGGATTTTCAGTCAAATTATGGCCAAGTATATTTGATTTGGTGGCCAAGCCTCCCCAAGAAGTTGATAGAAACAATTCTTCTAGCAGTGAAAGTTCCTAGACAAGGGGACATAAAATTTCACCAACATCAAGGTCATAAACCACAATGAAGAAACTAGATTAACAACCAAAAGACAACATTTTAGAACATTGGTGTGACAAAAGATAAAGAGAGTTAATCTAAATGGGACCTTAAAATGTAAAGCTTGACAAGTAGTTTTAAGCCACAAGGATTCAAAGTACCCTGGCCTCCTTTACTAGTATCATTCCTTGTCTTCTTTATCCTAATTGCTTCCAAAAAAATTATGTTTATTTTCTTGCATATTCTCATTAAAAGGATAGATTTATTGAAGTTTATAGTAGTATTCATTGGAATTGTTTCTATACACATTTATGTTTTGCACAATTTCTTAAGTATACTTAGGAAACAACATTCTTTTAAATACATAGAGGTGTACGTTAGCAAATGGAATTAGCCATATCAGTTTTCTATCAAAGTGGTTATACCTATTCTTCTTAATTGGGACACTTAGTTTTTTTTTCAAACTTCCCTTATATATTTTATTTTTTAGTTATGATTTAGCCAATACCTTTTTTGAGAGCAACGTCTAAATCATAAACTAAAATGCATATCATACCAAGGGGGACACTTAGTTTTCTTTCAACTTTTTTCAAACTTCCCTTACATGTTTTAAGTTTTAGTTTACTATTTTAAGTTTTAGTTTACGATTTATCCAATACCTTTTTTGAGTACCTAATGTACACTTTCTGAAAACTTGTGATATGAAGCAATGCCAAATATTAAGTGATGTCATTGTGAAAAACTTGTCATAATGAGCTGAGAATATGCATGATGCTATAAAGGATGCAGTGAGAAAGATTAGGTTGCAAGTAAAGCAGGAAATTGCACTCATGAAAACAAATAAGAAATTTATGCTCAGTTGCAATAGTTACACAGTACATTGCTTATTATGCACATATGTCTAACTGTTAATATTATTGAAAATAATAAAGCCATGAATCTGTAGGTGTCATATAGGAGCTCTTATTATTGTATTTTAATATTACATAGTACAATAGTCACTTGGAAAAGTAAGGCTTACTTTCTTCTTCTTCATCATGATTTTGGTAGCAGCCTATATAGAAAATCAACAAATAATTGTATGCACCCTAAAATGGCCACCTAGACTTTGGGCCCCATTTATTTGGTTTATCAATCCTGAATCATTTTTATCAATAATCAATATTTTCAACAATATCAATCTCTTGATCAAATCTTAATTTCGATCATATATTGGATTTTATCCTATGGGCTAACCATTTATCCTAAGTCTTTATTTATTTAAAAGGAATATTTCCTCCCCTTTTAATAAATAAAAAGCCCCCACTTTCCTCTTATCCTAAGTTGCACAAATAAAGCATTATTCCTATTTTATAAAAAGGAGAAAAGCACTTTTTGTCTCATATGGACACAAAAGTCAACTCCTATTTTCTCATTGGAGGATACTTGTGCACATGGATTGCTCCTCTTTCAAGCTCCACCGCTGATTAAGACTTTTTGCCTCTTAATCTCCATGGTCCATTTCTCCTCATTTCCTATAAAAGGAGAGCTCTCTCCTTCATTTGCATATACCATGTTTTTATGCTAATGTTATGCTGCAGGTTTTAGGTGCATTTGGAGTTTGAAGACATTGAAGACTTGTTGCATTTCATTATAGTTGCATATTTGCTTTCTTAGTTGCATGATAATGGCATTCTTAGTGTAGATTTCCTTTTATGCAATAGAATAATCTCACATAGTCTAAATAGGAAGCATTGTAATCCATTGCTATTTCCTTTCATAGATTAGTTGCATTGTACTTTCATTTCCATAGCTTAGATTGCATTCTCATTTAGATTTGCATTGCATTGCATATTTGATTCTTGGAGATATTGGCATTGTTTCCCTTGTCTTCACTTGAATCTCTCATTGTGTGGTTGACTAGCAAGGTCACAAGCTTGTAGCTCTAGCTGAGAGCAATTTTCAATCTTGCAACTCCATACATAGAGAGCTATGAGCCGCTTTGTGAGGCCTCATTCTTGAGCAACCTTGCATGTAATGGTTCATAGAAGTGCACCATTTTAGTGTGTACAATAATTACTTACATGAAGAACAATTAGCATGATGACACAAATGAAGTAAACAAAAGATATTTGTCTATTGCCATTAGTTATGCCACTATTCAAAAAATAAAGTTATATAATAAAAATGTACCTATGTACAAAGGAATACACTTGTAAGATTCAAGTCAATGACATCCTACCACTGAGATTTTTTCATCCTCATCATTAGTGTGTCCCTTGTGAAGTTTGCAAAGAAAACCAGGGGCACAAATTTTTAGCAAGAACATAATAATTTTTTTGTGGAGTAACTGATGCATCTTGTCCAATCATAGGAAAGAGACATGAAAGGACAATAATAACTGCATTGTTTATCAAAATGTCAACTGTATTCCCATGACTCAACTACCTACTTAAATAATGATTGAGTACAACAGGATATCTGCTTGGGAAAAATAGCTTGGCATCAGAATGAGATATTGAACTGATTCTTACTATTTTAAATATAGCCTCAACGTCAGCCTCCTTTGAAACATCTGCTCCATAAATCAATGTTGAGCCACCAGAATCTTCAATCTGCAATCAGGTCACTCTTAACAGATTGCTTAATGCCATAAAAACTTAATTTACATTTGACATTACTATAAATTTTTATAAAATCCAAGAGATAAAAAAAGCATGAATGGGCACACATGTTGAAGACAGGAGTGCCAAGATTACAAATTTTGGCATCAAGATTCATAATAGATATATGATATCAGTATCACAAAAGATATGCGGTCCTATCATTACAAGGGAAACAAGTTACCTCTACTCCACCCTAAGCTAGATCAAAATGTTCATAATGCCAATTTAGTGAAAGATTGAATCAATGATTCAAGTGTTTGATCTCTTGATTATCATTTTGATTCTACCCTACATACCTTCCAAAATATATACGTTGCATCAAGGGTATTGTCACGGCTGCAGCTCCCATTTACAAAACTGAAGATGTCTTCAGTTAATCTCAATGATTTCTGATATTCACAAGAACAAATTCAAAGGTGGCTATGGATAGAAAGAAGTTAAGAGAGTCCATATACCCAAGGGAAGTTGGTGTGAGATAAATTGAGATATATGAAATGTAGAGATAAAGTAAATAATATCGATGATGAAGTATGGAATGGTATGAAAGATATAAATGAAGTCTATGGAATTTTCAGAATGAGCATAAATCAAATATACACCTGCAAAGATAAAATCATATATTAGTAGATAAGAAGTCTGTTAACTGAGATATCTGGAATCAATTGAACAACAAAGGAATAGTCAACCACTATGAAGTCAGTCCTAGGAAGGAAGTCAATGTGAACAAGACGACGCAGTTCTTCAAAAGCACACATGGTTTAGTTTGAGCTTCATTTGGTTTTGAGAATAGTTTAATATTCTCTACTTAACAAGGTCAACCACGTGAAGGTGGAAGATCATTTGGCCCCTCCCCCCCCTAACATCACTCTAAATTCCCCATTAACATCTAATAACATTCATTCATTCATCCATTTTTGAAATATAACATTCAATCATTATAATCACATGATAACATTCATTAACACATAAATTTCATTTACACACAACATTCATGAATAATTCATTAACACAACATTCATCAACATTACTAGTACAAAATTACATCCATGAAGACAACGTTCTTTCATTAGCAAAAAATGTTAATTATAATCATTTCTTTTTGGGTTTCTTGTTGTTTTTGTTAAGGTAATGGCTAAGAGGAACATCAATTTCCTCATCATTCCCCTCTTCTACTAATTCTAATGCCAACACATGTCTCCTCCTCATCTGTTTAGGAATAGGAGGCCGTTGTGCCAAAGGGGGGTCCGCTGCAATAACAACTACGTCATGAGTTAAATTCACACCATTTTATATCAGTGTTACAAGTATTTAATTAATTAAAAGAAATATAAATCAAAAAAGAAATTTAAAAGAATAAAACATAGATTTTCTTTACCTGAATGTGCCACATGATCTACATGGTGATCACTCTGAACATCCTCCACTCATTCAGCATGACATTATGTATGCTCTAAAATATACACAAAAAAGGTTACACCAATTTCAATTTAAGATGTTAAATTGTATTAATAATTACATAATTAATTTTAAATAGAAAATGAACACCTCCATCGACACTACGATTCACATCAGGGGCTTCATCATGCAGCGTAGGATCTATGTTACGGTTAGGAGGCTGCATTGCAATATCATGCGCATTATTATCAAATAGATTGTTGCTCAAGTATTCAATTTCAAATATATTATTTTTGGCCTATTTACATGTTCACATGATGCGGGAGACTCTTGGGTTGGGCCAATGGAAGCTTGGCATAGGCATTCAGCCACGGCTTGATAGCCTTCCTTGAAGGCAATTTTTTTGTGTTCTGTCATGGCCTCTAAATTAATTCAGAGCCTTGCATTTTTTTATTAAAAAAAATTATTTGGTTGAATAATTAATTTTTCTTTGAAATTCATTTACTACTACTTACAATTCATGCTTTAATTTTGGAATATCCACCAGAGCCAAGTTTGTGCTACCCAATCTTTTGTAGCCTAGCCTTTGTTGCCTTTGATGTGTCCTGCAACCTATTAAAAGTTTGAAATATGTTAGATGATATAGATATAAAGATCACTAATTAGTACATTATTACATTGTACTAGTAGTTAATACTATTGCATACCTTCTTCTCTCATTTGCTAGTGTAATTCCTCTTTGAGCATCCCCTTTCTCCTTTCCATCCAAAATGAACTCATTCCAATCCCTCACTGAAATAAAGGGAGGATGCTCGTACTTTGGGTTCTGGACGAGACTCCTTCTATATGAGTCCCTCACAATCTTAAGATGTTTGGCATCTTTTTCTAAAATTTTCTTCTCCTAAAAAATATTACTAGCAAAATCATGCTCTAAATCTTTAATGAGCTGATCTTTTAATTTTTTGTCTTGGAAGTTCCACCTTTTAAGAAAAAACACAAAATTGTTCAATAGAAAAATTAACTAAAGTTGTGTACCTTGAATATAGTAAATGAAAAGGCCTGAATGAAAGGAAAAATACTGTATCAATTAATGATATGAAATAAAAATAGTGGGATAGGGTTAGTTCACTTATGATGTTCCACCTTGTACGTATGGTGGGCCCCGAATATCTTCAATGCGAGGTCATAAAGCATCTTATAAAAAGAATTGTTTCCTACAAAAAATGTCATGGGATCATCAATCCAAAAAATTTTATGAATAGGTAAATGCATATTACAATGTAAAAAATAATAATTTTAAAGTACCTAGAAGCTTAGGAAATTTTAAAGGCATCAATTCAATATCGTCAATCAACAATGATGTCTACATAACTCTCATGCTAGAAACACGGGTAGATCCAAGAAATGATGGTGAATTATCACCAATACATGTACTATGATCTGTATCTGGCATAGCAGATGGCACCAGTGTATCTCCTACTCCACAAAATTAATCCACTATGAGATGCACCCAAGATTAAAGTACAAATTATCAAATCATAATTAACACAAAACCAAATATAGAAAAACAAAGATTTACCAAGCATAGACCATGAAGGCATCGATGTTTGCATGCCCCTTGTTGCCGACATTGCACTTGGAAATCTTGAATGGATGTCGGTCGACCTCCTAGGAGGAGTCGCCTGCACTTGATCACTTGAACAATACATTGTTAGCAAAGACATTTTGAAATAATAAAAGTAAGAGTTAACTTAAGAAGTTTTTGAATGTTCCAAAGAAAAAATTCCTTCTAACTTGTCAACTTAAGAATTATTTTACCTGAGGCAGTCGGAGCTCTGTTAGTACCGTCCTCACCGCGATTTCCTTCATCAAATACTTGAGTTTGCAAAAAATCTTGTAACAAGAATACATACATATTTTAGTTCACAACATAAAAGAGTATAAAATATAAACCTTTATTGAACTTTTGTTATAACTAAAGATTCATTACTACTTACTTCATAACGACGTGCTTCCGCCATCAATTTATGTTGCCTCTTCACCATCTCCTTGGTTGGATTTGCTTCTCCCAAAATGCTAATAATTTCTAAATTGAATTTTTTTAGTTTTTTCTTCAACATATTTATTAAAATAAGGATTTTTGGGATATCATCATCATAAGGGGTAGTTATTGCCTCTGTTGTTGTAGGTGCTTTTCCCCTATCATGAACATCAAATTGTGACAAGAATATCAGTAAAACTATCATAATAACTCTAAAACCGTAAATAAAATAATATAACATTTTTCAACTATCTAATTTGTACAATTTAAATAAGGTTTACCATTGCTGAAGAATGGGTGGGAGGAGCATCCTCGTGGACTCTATCATGTGGGGGATCCATATCATCTTGTGACAAATATTAAATATAAAAACTTCAGCGAATTGAAAGGAATAGACTTAGCAAAAAAAACTTATTAATAAAATGGTATATAGTACTTACCACCCTCATGATAGTAACTTTGTTTGTATCTATGCGATTTAAATGGTAATCTATTAGCAGTTCTTCCCCTGCACTTATTGATTTTATCGCACATACAAAAATTTGATTCCCCTCACGCGCCTCAAATATGCAATTGGGTTTCTTATTAGTTGAGGAAGGACATGTACTATTTATAAAACTCACAATATACCCTGTTTCTTTTGGTCTCCCATTAATGTACATAGAAAATATTTTACTTTGCTCATTTTCTTTCCATTGTATATAATTTGCTGATAGTGCATACCTACGCATACTTTTTTTATATTGAACAATTTGCATCCAATAATTGTAATTGTAACAAGGACCGACATATTTCATCAATTCAAAAGCTTTTTTGTAACATACCTTTATCCCATCCATCGATAATAGACCCAAACCATGTAATGAGGATGGAGCTATGCGATATATCCTCTCATCAACACAAAAATCAGTGTTAATTGGAGGTAACTCATTGGGTACCCATTCTTTCTCAAGATGTGTGTACCGAAAGGGTACCTTGATGTCACCTTTGGTCTCATCATCATAAGAACATGACCCCCCTTTAGAAAGGAAAATTTGCATGCATTTATTAAATTTTTTTCTAATCTTGTTACCTCTAGTTGATCTCCCCATTTTAGTCATACTACATGTAGAGTTTTTATCTACCATTCTCTCATTTCCCTCATTCGATGTAGATAGATCTAACAAGTACCTATTTGGTGGGTCCTGCAATCCATCAAATGAGATATTGTCGCATCCCCACTTCAAATAGAATTTTGATAAAATTAAATAATATATATAGAATAATCAAGTTGTGACCCATACGTACGGTTCTTCTTTGTCTATACGTGGGAGATATAAAATGTAAGTTGAAAGTGATTATATAATTATATGTCTATATAGTTCTTCTTTGTCTATACATTATATGATTATATAATATGTCTATTTATAACATACGTGCTCAGTGATAAACAAGAAGAATATAAAAAAATTATGTTTATTTATTGACTTATACCTGCTGATCCATGTCATTGTGTAGGATCCTCACCAAAGGGGTTAAATTTTCTGCATATGTTAATCATTTATCTTAAGTTAGCTAAAAATTACATGATATGTATGCTACAAATAACTTAGAAGAAAAAATGAACAATATGCAGCATCGTAAACATGAACAAATTTACCTTATATATGGAATGCAAGATCGTCAACAGAAGGGGTGACGATGTCTGTAGTCAATTGTCTATTTGCAAAAATGGTGACAATCAAACAAAATATATACATTTATCAGCAACAATTAATTGAGCATCGTAAGCAAAACATTGGTAATTATAAATCACATATGTTGTAATCATTAGAATTGAACATAATAAATATGTAATCATTAGAATTGAAATCAATATTAAATATATATACTAATCAATATAAATATATATAAATAATTAAATCACATACCTTGTACATTTCAATCATATCATTGATCATCTTCTTCATCCATCTCATCATCATCGCCATCACCATCATCATCATCATTATCATCATCACCACCACTATCATCATCATCACCACTATCATCATCACCATCATCATCATCATCATCATCATCATTGTCACCATAATCATCATCATCATTATCACCATCATTTTCTTCTTCTTCTTCATCATCATATTCAATATCTTCTTCTTCCATAACATTATACTTTATTGACCTTCCTCTTGGATCATGTCTAACAACAAATGACCAACCTTGTTTATGTGTAACCTCTAAGTAAAACACTTGCTCACATTGGCTTGGAAGAACATAGGTCTCATCTCCAACTGGCTCAAACGACCTTGTATTAATCATTGTAAATCTATTATCATGTTGAATAACAGTTCTATCAGGATCATTTTGATTCAGTCATAGCCTGTACCATTTGACAACGAATAGAACTATTTTAAAGGAGTTAAAGTCACACTCAATTATATCATCCAAGATGCCATAGTATCGATTTTGAGATTTTTGAGGATGTATGTCATTTCTAGGTGATATATTAGTGACCTCGAAAATTGCAGTTATCCCAGAATCACAAGTTTTCTTCGTGTCATCCAACTTTTTTATGCAAAATTTGTGGTCATGATAGTACATAGCTTTGTGGTGCTTGACCTGAAATTTTTCAAGCATGTGAAAATTATTTGCATTGTGAGTTGATATGAAACATATGAGTCATGATCATTAATAAATTTGTACGTACCTCTCTACCTCTTAAACCATCGACTAGATCAATTACCATTGGTGTAACATTGAAATCTCCATTATGATGAGCTTCTCTAACCAATGAAGCAACACCTTCTCATGTTAATGAGAAACCATTTTTTTGACATCGTTCAATCCATACCATCATCCAATCAAGATTTTTTGCAATATACAAATGTATTGCATCCCACTCTCGACTAATTTTTTTAAAAAATACACCAATTATAAATAACTTATATTGAAGATATATAAGAATTAATTAACTACAATAACATCTTATATTTACCTCTCACTTTCCTCAATCTACTTTTTTCCATCAAGTACTCCCCTTCGAATTTGTTAATGGAGTTGGGATCCCAAATACGATCTACATGGATCTTTGCTGCAAACTTAGAAAGATATTCACTAATGTACACCATGGTCTAGTATACCATATATCCCTCCACCATAGAACCCTTGGGATGTGCTCTCTATCGAACCAAGCCTTTCAAAAATTTTAAGTTTCTCTCAACCATCCACATTGACCTAGTTGGTACAGGTCCACACAATTCAATCTCCTCAACTTGATGTATAAGGTAGTGTTCTTGTGCATTGAAAAAAGTTGAAGGTAAACACTTTTGCATTTCACACATAAGATGAGGAATTTTTCTCTTCCAATATTTTATATCTTCTTTATTGATTTCTTTTGATGACAACCACCTCATGTATTTTTTAAGATCATATATAACTTGTTTGACACTGTTGTCGAAGTGGTGTGGGAGAGATAGAGGTAGAACATACTGCAATATTTGTAAAATGATCTTATCAATATTTTATAAAAGAATGCAATGAAAACTACATGCAGTATACAAATATATAGTGAATACAAAATAACATGAATTGCCTAAATAAATGTATGTCAATCGTGTGTTTTCATCCCTAGCCCAAATTCACTTTTCTTTGATATGAGATTGTTTATGTTCATAGCAAATCCTATGGGAAATCATATTTTTTTATGACTTCTTTTATAGCATTGATTTGTTGCTCTGATAATAACCAAGGGCACTTGTATCAATTTGGTCTCCATTTTTATTTGATCGAATGAATTTTTTCATTGCATGGTTGGATTCTTCAATGTCACTATAAATTTTGACAATTTTGTCTTTGTCACACCTTCCATCCAACATTTTCCATAATGTCTTTGTTACATTCTTTCCAATATGCATAGCATCAAACAAATGCACGATTGAGAGTTGCTTGTAGTACGACAACCTACTAAACTATGTAGGATAACTTTTTAGTCCTTTTGGAAGTTGGTCATTAATGCCTTGACAACCTTTACGAGTATCAATTACATCATCAGTAAACAAAACACAATATCAAAATATAAATTTTAAACAAAAACCATCAGATGGAATGACATTACCTTGACAATTTATTTTATTGTATTCCAACTTCCATAGGTAAGATGTCATTCTCCGTGGCTTTGATGTAGTCTCTACTTTCCCATTGAAAAGATATTTTTTGATAATTTGGTACTTATGATTTCTGTGGAGAAAGTGTCTATGCTCATCGAACACCTTCTTTCCTAAACTTTTTGAATGATGAGATTTCATCTTTGGACCACAAACTGGACATGCAAATTTTCTCTTTGTCTGAAGACCTACAAAATCATGTATAATTGGATTAAATATGTTAACTTTGTGTTAGCACTTTAACATACCAAAAAGAGGTGTTAAGAAGAGAATATACCACAAAAATGTGTTAGCCCAAGGGCATCATGTATTGTCCATACAAGCATTGCATGGAATTGAAATTATCTTTGTCCTATTAGTCTAGAGATGTCATACATAGTGACCCCATTCTATAACACCATCAAATCCTCAATAAGGGGCTCAATATATACATTGATATCTTTAACTTGGTACTTACCTAGTTAAATGAACAAAAACATTACATAATTAGTATGACCATTTTTTATGGATTATTTATAATAAATTAATTTAGATGACTATTAAATGATAAAATACCTAGAACAATCAGTGCCAACATTATGTGCTCCCTCTTTATGGACATCCAAGGAGAAATGTTATTGCTGATAACAAAAATAGGCCACACCGAGTAAGTAGATCTCATCTCTCCAAATGGATTGACATCGTCCGCTGCCAATGAAAGCTTGAGATTACAAGGTTTTTCTTTAAAGTGTAGCCATTTTTCCTCTATTTCCTTAAATATCAAACCATCCATAGGCATTCACATAATGTCATCTCAACTTCTATTGCGTGCATGGTAATCCATTAATTGTGCCAAGCTATTGCACTTGAATAATCATTGCAGACGTGGAATAATGGGAATAACCCAAAGAACCTTGCGAGGCACCTTTTTTGTTATTCGATTTGATTGATATCTACTAATATGACAAACAAGGCATTCTGTTACAAATTCATGTTGTTTATGGTATATAATATGATCATTCAGACATGCATGTATTGTTTGATACTCCATTTCAATATCTTTCATAATGGCAGATAATTCTCAGTATGAGCGAGGTAGAATGTTTGATGGTGGTAACAAACACTCACCTATCAACCTACGACCAAAAATATAAATTTTTAATATAAAGAATATTAATTGCTACATGATTCACTCATTGTTAATTGTAAGGGAATTACAACTAAAAAAATGAAAAAATATGACATACCTTAGCATACGTGTCATTGCTACGTTGGATAAACCATTCATAACCTTCAAGTTCACCAACAACAATAGAATGGCGAGAAGATTTGTCTGGGATCCTTTGTATAGGGGCTCGTGTGCCTTCTCAAGTATAGGTACATCAAGGTCTGTGTCAACATCATCATCATTGTCGTCATCATCTTGATCATCATGATCTTCTTGATCATTGTGATCTTCTTCCATGGGATCATTACCTTCTACTTCTATATTCACACCTCCATGTTCCCTCATTTGGAAATCCACATTCTCCGGATTGTCATGGTCCATAACATGAAACCCAGGGTGGTTGACTTATATCAAAATGATGACCTTATATTAACCATGACTATGATGTCATCATCAAATCATATCTTATGTATTTTATAAATTATTAAAATACATACCAATGGAAAAAGTTCATTTCCCCCTTCAATGTGACCATGCTGCCTACAATGTTCCTCGACCGTTTTGATTAGATATCTTCAAGTCTTTAAGCCCTTACAAATTTTGCAAGGACAATAACATTTTCCATCACCTTTTCTTTTAAAGTTAGACCACAATCTAGCAATTGTCTCCCTATTTTGTTGTGCGTTGATATCGTCAGACATGGTCTTTCTTGAATGGAATGACTCGTTGGTAGAAGAAGGATGATTTGTTTGCAACCTGCAGATTTTATATCGTATATTAAAATAACATTTTTCTCTAATAGTACCTACAAGTTGAATTTTTTTCACTCTATGACTCTATTTGTGTTCATATTGATCACTCTTTTGTTGTGTCAATTACCAAATCTCTTTTGACATTAAATTACAAAAAGAAAACTAGTGATGTATTTGAGGCATCCACCTATTGTATAACACAAAACTACTTCAGGACACAATCAATTTGCTTTTTAACTATGTTCCCTAGTTCAGTGCTTTTCCTATTTGAGTTCAGTAAAGAAAGGAAGTTTAATGCACCAACTAGTAAAAACTACATGCTAGTGTCTGAATACACATGCTTCCAAATCACACCACCTTAAGGCTTAAACTAAAAATCAAGTACATGGTCCTAAAATAGAGAGAACAATAAGCTAAATCTGAGACTTTTTCATTCCTTCTTTCCATGTGAGGATGCCTTAAACACAAGAAGATTCACTTTACTTGAGCATGTGTATTTTCCCTTACAAAGCTTCCTTGGTAAGTGGACCTTTGAAATTATTAAGCACAGAAGGCCCTATTTACTGAAATGTTTTGAAAGCATTTAAAATTGTATGCAATTTAAAGACCACTAATCTAATATAATTGAATGGAAAACCAAATCCCCATGATAATAAAGTTCTTATATATAATAATACTAAAATCTTCATCACACTTACTGCAAGTGAATTAAACCAGGTCGTAAAATGACAGGTTATTAAAGTATATAGTGACCAGAGAAAAAGGCATGTTGTCATTGAGATCATAGAGGTGTAATGGTATCGACCCTAGAAACATCTTTAAAATCTAACATACTCAAGTTATTGCAGCTTAGAAGTGCTCTGATATCTATTCAAGTATAGTTGAAATCATATTGACACCATCCACCTCAATAGAAGAATAATCTGACAATTATAACAAACTACATACATAATACATCTTAATCAGAGACCTACATACAAAAATTTACTTAAATATATTAAAATACCCTTCAGATAATTTAAATGAATTCTCTTCTACCTTACTCCAATCTAATGCTATAAAAGAGCTGGTAATAAATCTAGGGCCCACATGTTACATCCAGAGCACACCATTAATTACATACAGCCTCTAATCACAACTACAAAATATTAATATTACATCTTAAATGTTTGAAGTTTAGAAGGATTTTGAAGTTCACACTTCCATCTAGACTGCAAATGCCACTAAAGGATTACAAAGTTAAATAATTTTAATAAATACAGAGAGATTTAAACAGACCAGAATTTTAAATAGATTTAAGATGGATGATATTTCTTCAAAAGAAATAATGGTGGAAAAAATATGGTAACAGAATATGTACTTGGAACAAAGTGCAATAGCTAGTTTCAGTCAACCAATATGGTTATTTGAACAATGGGTTTCAACTTCTATGTAGGTGTTTTATTATAAGCTTGCACATGCCATTCTAGATTTTTTAAATTCTAGTATTTCTAGTTTCTCACTTAATATTTTATGGCTCGCTTCTTGATAGAATCTTGTTTTTGTGATGCAAAAATTTTTGGTAGGGAAATAGTGCTACATAGTCTCAACTTATAATATCTCATATTTAGTCATTTCTAATTGGAATGGTACACTATATTCTTAAGTGTACACTAATTTTATATTTGTTGATGGTATTCTATCTACTTAGGATGATAATTTTATTAGAGAAAATTCAAAATTATGGCAAAATTGAGACAATTCAGCTAGCACGGAACATGCCAACTGTAAAACATATAGATTTGGGTTTGTTATATTTTTAAATCATGATGTAGCCTTGACATGTGAATGCCTTTGCAGCCATGATAGATTTGATGTAGTTGATGAGCTCTTGAGGAAGAAAGTAGGGAAAGGGATGGATCTTGGTAGAGATATCATGTATGTTATGCTAATTGATGGACATTGTAAGCAAGGCAATATGGAGAAAGATCACAAATTGAAATATGAAATGAGAGGAAAATGTCTTGGACCTAATTTAGTTGTTTAAAAGACACTTACTGATGTATTTGCAAGATCGAGAAGATTGTTGAAGTAGATGAACTTGTACAAGAGATGATCATATGTGGTCTTTCCCTAGATAGTTATATCTAGAAAGATTTATTTGATGGATTCTATAAGGAAGGAAATTTATGAAAAGAGGAACAAGTTTTAGAGAGAATGGTAGAAGAAGGTTCCATTCCTGGCCATGCTATTTATAATTCCCCAATTGATGGACACTGTCAGCAAGGTAATTGTCAAAGGGAATACTAATTACAAGATAAAATATTGAAGATTGGTATAATTCTAACCATTCTTATTCATAAGGCCCTAATTCGAGGTTTGTTAAGAAATGTGATCATGGATTCAAACTTTAAAGAACCTAAACAAATAAGTGATCATACAAAACAAATAAAATTTTTAGATTAAGTGTTACTTGGTCATTACAATTTCTAGTTCATGTTACAAAAAAATGTAAAAAGTTTTAGTGGATAGGTAATGCAAGATTGCAAGCACATAGGGAAAAACTATTGATTTTCATCCATTGTGGTAAGGTATAAGTTTGGCCTCAGTAATGATCTCTCCTACTTAAGTGCAAGAAAAGAATTAATTATATTTGTCTGTAGGATTATTAACAAACAAATAATCTCTCAAACTATGATGCAGAGTGGTAACAACTGAAGCTTGAATAAGCCCAACCCACTATCACAACTGAATAATAATATCGATTCAAACCATGAACAATGGTTCCAACCAACTCTGTCAACTCCTTAGTCCTAGAATGCTTCCAAGTATGGAATGTCTCTTTCAACCACTAATCTCCTTAACTGGAATGGAAAAGTCTCCAAGTATCACTTCCTCTTCCACATGTTTCAACAAATCACAATTTGTGACAATTTCTGATTATAACTTCACTAGGTGCCAACAAGTCATTACAATCTGTTTTACACTTTTGGTTATAACTTAATTAACAAAACATTCACAGTCAATCAAACTTGAAGTATCCCAAGTTTATCCTATTCCTGGTTTTAACTTGCAACAATATTTCTTCTTACAATTGGTAAATAGTTTGGGTCCGGATCTTTCTTCATAAAATAGACTGTCTTCTACTTTTTCAAGCAAGACCTTCTTAGTAATTTTAACCACACTACTCTAACATTGTTGATTGTCACATAGACACTCTAATCTAATTGATCAAGTTAGATTAGGGTCAATCTGGAATGATCAATTGGTGGGCACTTACAGTGGGTTACAACACCAAGAAGTTTTCACTGTCACCGAGACCCTAGAATTCAACCGTGAAACAAATTCAAGTTCATTTTGCTACACTGTGGTAAACATGTCTTCCTTTCACTCTGGCTAAATACATAAAATATATCTAACCTAGGGCATCAATCCTAAAGCAGTGCAACTACTTCCAAAATCTGAGCATTTAATTTAAAATACATAGCCTCCCCTTAGTTCTCAGCCATTGGCATTAATTCCCAATGGAAAAAGAAATGTGGGTCAAGGCTCCAACTCCATGACAAAGCCAACTAAAAGGTTTCCCAAGTTGGTCTATCAGAGAGTTTAGGATCTCAACAAAGTTACAACAAAAAATGACTGTCCCGAACCAGTGAATTGAATTCTAATGAAACAGTGCATAAAATAAACTTGCAACAATAACTAATCCATCTATCTACTTTGCAATAGTTAGGGTATGATAGTAAAATGTACTCAGAATGTTTGGTTTTTCTTTTATTCAATCTTGCTTCGAAGATAATCTGTTCCAATCCCACGATTGGACAAGACAATTATAGTTTGACAAACATGGTATCAGAGGAGATTATAGGATTGGCTGTAGGATTATGCGTGGTGATGGGCATGGTAGTAGATTGCCATGGCACATCAAAGGATAATGGAAGGGGGGGTTTTTATGTATGTGGAGCCTAATCAAACTTAGGTTCTTTTGGTGCGGTTTCCCCCCTGACTTATCTACGGGGTCTTGGGGCAGCACCCTAGGCGGGGTCAAGGGGTAGAGCTCCTAATGGGGTCAAGGGGCAGCCATCAATTTTCTATTAGTCAGAGTATTTTTTGCCCTAATTTCGTTATGTCAAAAATAGTTGTAAAAAGGGCTTAGGGTTTGAGATTCATCGTATGAGGGATTTTGTAGTATCCTATGGCGGTATTGAGTTGCAGGCTTCAGATTGTAATCACTGGATAATAATAAAGATATTGGACTCATTGTTGGTGGATGTAGCCCATGGATTGGGTGAACCACGTTAAATTTTGTGTTATTGTGTTCTCTTTTGTGTGTTTATATTTGCATAATTCTGCTTATTATTCTAACAAGGGTTTTGTCGGATGTTGTAGTTGCAAGTGCCCTGGGAGACATGTATGCAAAATGTGGAACCATGGCCAAGGCACATAAACTATTTGAAAAAATAACTCAAAGAAATGTGGTTTCGTTTACTGCAATGATTGGAGGATATGCACAAAATGGATATGTTGAAAATTCTTTAGAAGCTTTCAAACAAATGCAGTTGGCAAGTGTAAATCCAAATGCCACAATCCTATGCATAAACCCGCAGAAGCCCTTGTTCAATATATAGCAAAGAAAAGAAGAATGCATGAATTAACAATCCTCTGCCACATACCTTATGTAAAGATTGAGCTCAAGCTCCTTCTGCTACCCCACGATGTCAAGTAGATTCATGCGCGCATTGCCCTTCTTTTTTCCGCAAATGAAATAATGAAATGAGAAATGAAATTCCCTTTTTTTTTTAAAGTAATGCCCCTGTTTGTCAAAATTTTGACCACCATAGAATTTGTCTCTATTTCGACAAACACGGACATAAATTTTTTTAAAAAAACAAAGTTTTCCTTCTATAATCCGACCAAGCAAAACCTTCTTATTTTTTGGTCAAAAATTTTGGTAGAAAAACTAGGCCAAATGTACTTGTGACACTAGGTAAAGTGTATGAAGTTACAAGAATGGAAGACACAACTAGAGGAACACTTGGAACCACAGTTGGAAGAGGATTGGAATAAGTAAAAGAAACATTATGGTAAGAAGGTTGTGATGTAGGAAGGGACACAAGAGGAACATTCATAGGAACAGAGGGAACCATCACAATCACCAAAGAAGGAGTATAGGTAGGAATACTAGATAAAGGAATAGAAGAAGGTTCAACACTAGTAATCAGAGGAATCAATCCTAATTCTTGAGCTTCTTGAGATAAAGGTTTAACATTTGAATGCACAAGATGAGTAATACCACGCAAGAGATTAACACCTTGATCACTATCACAAAGAACTTTCTTAAGAGCCTCGATAGCTTGAATAGAATCTTGATTATGGTTTTCTTGAATAAGCCAATCACCCATTTTATCAAGTTTAGTTTAGAGATTTTGGACTTGTTCAGGAGGAACTCTTAAAGAATCATCCTCATCATGAGATGAGTGAGAATATTTTTGCTCCATAATAGGATTGGAATCATGAATAATCAAATTTTCATCTGGGATCCTAAGGAAAGGAGACAAAGATTCAGGATCAAAGGCACCCATGAGTCTATGACTTCTTCTAACTGAAATATTATAAGTAGGACTAGAGGTAGTAAAGCTCATATACCAATGCAACGCAAATGAACTAAACTAGGAAAACAAAAAGCATGAATATTTTTGTATTTTAAAGAGAGTTTATAATTTTTTTGTATTTTTGAAATATAAATGCAAGAAATAAAATTTTATGAGCATGCAATGTAAATCTAACACCACAAATACAATAGGGCATCTAATTCCATAAAAGAAAAGTGGGTAAGCATGTCGGGTTCACCAAAATGTAAAGCATAAAAATATGTGTTGGATCTATCTTTATCCTTTACAAAATATATTATTGTATTTATGTGAGGATGGGGGAAATATAGGATCTATCCCTAATCCAAATTCCCAAAAGGAGAGATCCAGATTGATTAATCACAAAGAAGTGATCAATACACAAATGAATCAAACTGTGGAGAATATGAAGAAAGGATAAGATCTTATAATTTTCTATGGAAACCATGTGCTTGAAATATTAAATGAATAGAAGACAAATACTAACCTCAAAATAGGGTAAATCTCGAAAAGACTATTTTATAATGTCTGTGGACAGTTTTGGGGAATTCTATAACCTGCTCCAGACTAGAAATGTCGAGACAAAGAAAACCTAGAAAAAAAATTCAATTTTGAGGGAGGTCAACCTTGACCCAAATAGCGGGGTACAATCTTATCCCAGGGCATAATCTTACCCCCCACTGAAGGTTGACCTTGACTTGAAATAGATCCGACAGAAATTATGTTCGCAGATCCTAGAAGTTCACCGAAAAGGGTATCCAGATCTAAATTGCAATTCATTGTCTTGTACCTGTACCTACAAGAAAAATGGTTTTTGTTGTTTGGATGGGAGGTTTGCCTTGGTCAAACCCCAATTTGGAATCAACCTTGAAATGTAATTGAAATTGCAATATATAAACAAAGTAAATGGAACTATTCACCTTCCTTATGTTGAAATCTGTGTGGAGGATTTGAATCCTTGAATCCACAAGTAGGGATGCTCCAAATGAATGTAGAATTGTATGTAGTGTTGGTGCTCAAAAATGTTGGACCTTTTTGAGGCCAACTGACAAGCACAAACAAGTGCCTTTGCAATTCTAACTCGATTGAGGCAAGGCTGGTAGGCCTAAATCCACAAGTGCTTTTAAACTGCACAAACGCATGCATAGACAAAAGCAATTCCTTCCAAAGGGGTAAACAATCTTTGGAGGAAAATAACCTAATCTCCTAATAGCTAAATAGTATGATATCCAAACTAATATTACACTATCACTAAAACCTAATTGAATGCTTTGTAAAGAGAGATATCAAATTTAATATGTAAACTACAAAAATAGAACCAAATAACAATTACAAATGAAATGGGATTAGTACCTAATGTAAAATTGGGAATAGAGTCAATTACTTCCAATCATATGTATAGTTAGAGACAGTTTTAAGAGAACTCACTCCTATAAAGCGAGACTATCATCCTACAGGCTTCTGTTAAATCACAATTCAAAATAAGTCATACAATTAGTCCTATCGATTTTAACCCAAATTAAGAGGCCGAAAGGAACAACGGTAGGTTCTCATACCATATAGTCGCTATTCAAATTGCATGAATTAACCTTAAACAAGTGAATCAAGGAATAGAACACAGTAGGACACCCTCGTACATAGAGTATCTGAAAAACTAACTAAAAATAAAAACTATATAACCTCAAAGAGCATAAACAACTTATCTGACATTAGCATTTGAAAAATTGCATATTAGGTTCAAGTCTATAGTTGCAGGAGATTTTCCCAATTGTGTTTCGTGATGTATGTTTACAAATTATTTCAACATAAATATATTGGCCAAACGTTTTATGTGAAATGACATTCCCTTTCACATAACCTAATCCCTAAAACTAACCCTAAACATTACAAGCATTAACCATATAAATGGTTTTTAGGGAAACATTTCCCGTACAATAAATTTAATTTGTTACAATCTTCTGGTATGTGCATAATGATCCGCAAATATAATTCCTGCACACAAATACCCAGCATTAGGTAATAAATTTTTAAAATTAAATTTATTATATTTTATAATGTTTTAGGTTTTTAATATGATCTTTAAAATTATTCAAGTATTAATTAATGATATAACAAATAAACATTAATAAGATTATGATATAATTCATACAAATGTTTTTGATAAATAAAATTAAATAATTAACAATAGATATTTACTTTAATTATCAAAACACATGAAAATGTTATCAACACCTAAAATTATTACATAGGAATATAATGTTTTAAAATTAAAACTCACTTTTAAAATATTAACCATAATGCATTTACTTCTAAACATACCCTTTCATAAATATAAGGCAATAGAAATACTCTTTAAATCATTAGGGTAAAAAAGATTTCTAACTCTCCTAAAATAGGGGAGCACTTACCCTAATATTTTTAAAAGAATTCACATAGGGCAAGTATTAATTTTATTGTAAAATAACAACCCTAATGTTATAAATATTGCTACTGTATAAAATAATGTTATAACCATTTTATAAAACACATTTAGGGTCTTTGAAATAAAATAGTTTCACCTTTCAAATACAAACCCTAATATGCATATATTGAAATGAAGGTGAAAAATAAATTAAAAGCATACACTTCAAATCAATTAATTAGCAAAATGAAAAGTTAAAATCAAAATAAAGTAAGATAAAATCATTTATACCCACTTTACCCTAATAGATTGATTTTTTTTAAATTAAAAAATATAATAGGGTAAAATAAAAGTTACATTTAGGTAATTTGAAACTAAAAAATTAAGGTAATTAACATTATTTCAAAACCTATGAACAAAGTAATTTTACCAAAATAAATTATTTTAATATACTTTTCCACTTTAGGGTTTTTAGGGTACATTTAAATGAAACCTAAAAAACAATCACATTAGTAATAAATCTAAGTCTCGTAAAACATCATATATAAAAAAAATTCAAAAATATTTACTATCCTAATAATTTATGTCTAAATTATTAAAAGGAAATAAAATAATCTAATATTTATCCCTTAATTCCTACCCATACTCTCAAGGAATAACATAGGATAATTGGTTATGGTAGGTCGGGTAGTTAGGTTAGGAAGAAAGGGTGGGTCGAGAGGTCGAGTGTTCAACTCTCTTTCCCCACTCTTTTTCCTAAAATATGTAAAATAAATAATACATTAGAAAAGGAATATATTTCATTATTGAATTAAAAATATTTAAGGAAAGAAATACTCCCTATGTGAGAAATTGTATTGATTTTTCACCTGCACATAGAAACGTAAATAAATTAGTTTCTCCTCCAAATCCTCTTGAAGAGTATAAATAGGCTAATTGGTTAGAGGGTAGGAGGGTAGGTAGGTAGGAAAAAAGGTTGGCTTGAGAGGTCGAGGGTTCAACTCCCTCTTGCCTCCTTTTTTACTTAACTACCTTATTTATTATTATTATTATTTTATAATTACTTTATTTCAAAATGTACATGCATTTAATTTATTGAAATAAAATAACTAAAACCAATTTCATAAACATAGAATAACGACAAGAATTTGTGCCTTTTTATTCATTTTAATTTTTAATATAGGGAAATTACATAAAAATGAAATTGAAGATCATACTTCCCTGATGCTTTGTTTATTTAGAACCTGAAATTTTTGGTGTCAACAATGGCTCTTATTGGGGACGTGCATTCATGCCTAGATGCAGCAAGAGTCCAGCTATCTAGAAAAGAAGACCACGGTAAGAATCATGAGGCTAGGATAAAGTAAAACAAAATAAGATAATATAAAAGTTAGAGAATACTTCTTGTTTTAAGAGAAGAAGGGCTTCAAATACTGATCATGAGTTGGGAACTTCTGAATAACTTCATCAGTGTCCTGTAAATAGTATGAATTCTCACCTATCTTTGAAACGACTATGTAATTTCCTAGCCATAATGCCTCGAACTTACCATGTTTTCCTTTATCTTGGTCTTTTGCATTCCATTTCAGTACCCAATCACCTTCTCTGAAAGGCCTGTCTAATGCTCTCTTGTCATGAAAGGTCTTAATCTGTCGTTGTTGAGAAAGATTCCTTTCTTGTGCTATTCTTCTCATCTCATCTAGCTCTAATAACTGGCTCAGCCTGTTTTCCATAAAATTTACATCCTCAAGCTCTTCTTCCTAGATGAACCTGTAAACTAGGAGGAGATTGTTTAATGGTAACCTTGCTTGTTTTCCATAAACCAATTCATAAGGAGTGAAACTTGTTGATCTTTTCACTGTTACCCTTTCTACCCACAAAGCTAGACCTAGCTTTGAATCCCATGCCTTCTTATTATTGCTCAACATTCTTCTGATAATCTTTAGTATATTCTTATTGATTGATTCTGCTTGACCATTCCTTTGCAGATGATACGGGGATGAATATGATAGGTTGATGCCATATTTTTCACAAAATTTTGAAAATTCCTTAGATTTGAAACACATGTTGTTGTCACAAAGAATCTTGCAAGGTACTCCAAATCTGGTAAGTATGTTATCTGTCAAAAACTTGATGACCACCTTGCTTGTAGCATGTCTCATAGGTATAGCTTCAACCCATTTCATAAAGTAATATGTTGCAACCAATATGCACTTGTGACCTCCACTCGAAGCATCTGTAATTTCCCCAATAAAATCTATTCCCCACATTTTGAACGGTTCCTCAGTTTGTAAAGGGATAAGGGGTAAAGCACCATTGTATTTTAGTTTTCCGGAGAACTTCTGACAAGATTCACACCTTTTGACATATGCATGACAATCCTTGAATACATGGGGCCAGTAATACCTGGCTTTCAATATCTTATGAGCTTTTGTCTTAGCTGAGAAGTGACCGTCGTATACCCCATCATGCAACTCTTTAATAACTGACTTAGCCTGATAGGTATCTAGACAAAATAGGAGGATACCATCATTATTTTTCCAATATAGGTCTCCTTGAATCAGTACATATCTTGATGCTTGTAACTTTATAGTTCTTTTCTGGTTATCACTTAGACCTTCTTGACACTTCATATGCTTTAAGAAGTAGACTATGTCTGTGTACCATGGACAATGTTCAATGCTCATTTCTGCACTTTCCAAATCTACCTGGTTTACTTGGGCTGCATCCAAATTTGTCTCTACCATGAGTTTAGCCAATCCTTGTCCTCTGATTAACTTAGTGATCTAAATTTCAATATTGAATTCCTGAATCTGATTAATCCATCGACATCTTTTACCTATGACTTCTGATTGCATCAATATATCCGTAGTTGTTGCATTAGGTACATATGCCACAATCTTAGCTCCAACCAGATAGGGTCTAAATGATTTCACTTATTTAACTAATGCATAAGCCTTATTTTCATGTATATCATAGTTCAGCTCAGAAGATTGTAAAGTTTTACTGAAGAAAGCTATTGGTTGCTCATATCCTTCATCATTTTTCTATAGCAGAACCGCTGCAATGGTGTGGAAAGAAGCAAAAGAGAACAACTGAAATGGCTTCGAGAAGTCAAGAGATTTCAAAACTGGAGCTTCTTTGATCACTTTCTTAATATTAGCAAAAAGCTTCTAAGGCCTCATCTATCCAATTTAGATCTACATCCTTCTTTAACATCTTTGCAATAGGTTTCATAATTTCTAAAAAATTTAGGATGAACCTCCTCACAAAATTGATCTGTCCAAAGAAAGATTGAATCCCCTTAACATTTTTAGGAATCTGAACCTTATCAATTGCTTCAATCCTTTCTGGATCTATTTTGACTCCTTCCCTAGAAACGATGTGACCAAGAAGCTTACTCTCGGTTACCCCAAAATGACATTTATTTGGATTTAAGGATACTCCATAGTCAAGGGCTCTTTTGAAAATTTTCTCTAAATGCTTGCAATGATCTTCTACCTTCTTGGAATAAGTTGTGATGTCATCCTAATATATTACCATGATAATATCAATGAAATCCCCAAAAGCCACATCCATGGCTCTCTGAAAAGTAGCACCAGCATTCGTAAGTCCAAATGGCATTCTTGCATAAACGTATGTACCCCATGGCATAGAAAATGCCATTTTGTATTGTTCTTCTTCTTTAACCTTCACCTGATTATACCCGAAGAATCCATCCATTGTGGATAACAATTCATTCCCTATAACCTTTTGTAATAATGCCTCCATATTAGGTAATGCATAATTGTCCTTTAATGAAGATATGTTTAGGTTTCTAAAATCCACACAAAGCTTGATATCTTCATTCTTCTTTCTAACAAGTACCAAGTTTGAAACCCAAGTAGAGTGTCTAATTGGCTTGATGATACCGGCATCCCTCATCTTGATGAGTTCCTCCTTCATCTTAGGAGCCAAAGTTGGATTGATCGATCTTTGCCTTTGTCTAAAGGGCTTGGCATCAGGTCTTAAGGGTATCTCATGTTGGAATAAGTCTTCTCTATAGGCTTTAAGATCGTCATAAGACCAAGAAAATACATGTATGTACTTTCTTAATAAACTAACAATATCAGCTCTAATTTTAGGAGTTAGTTTCTTACCAATACAAACTTCTTTAGGAGCATGTTCAGTTCCTAAATTTATCTTCTCTACTTCCTCTATAGTAGTATTATCCATTTTAACTTTACCATTAGAATCTTTATTATCAAACACTCTCTCTAATGCAACAAGGCCTTTAGGAATTTTATTAGTTTTAAGTTGAATTACTTCTTTTCCAAATAAAGTATCCTTTTCTTCTATTGTTTCAATATAAGCATTTAAATTAATTAACTGATCTTCATACCTTTCTTCACATGCGAGGAATTTTATGATGTCTCTATCATCCTCAAAGATTTTCCAATTATGAACGTTATCAGGTATTTTTGGCCTTGATTTGATCTCTACCTATGCAATATCTTCACATGGAATGTCGTTATGCTTAACTGCTAGGTTACCCATGAAATCAGCAAGAATATTTTCAGACCTATATATCCATGTTATTGAAAAAGCATCAAAACATTCTATAGAATCCCAAACTTCATTCTTGTACCTTTTTAGGGTATGATTCTTAGTAACAAACTTATCCCTAATCTGAGATACAACCAATTCAGAATCACCATAAATAGAAAGAATTTTGATACCATGCTTACCTGCTATTTTTAGACCTAGTAGAAGTGCTTCATATTTTGCAGTATTGTTAGTACATTCAAAAGCCAACAGAAATAAATTTTTAAAAGATTTCCCATTTGGGGATATGAAGACTACACCTGCTCCATTACCACTTTTGCTACATGATCCATCAAAAAACATTTTCCAAATGAAATCACTATTTTCCTTAGCATGTATTTTAATAGGTCTAGTATTTTCAATGAGATTTTTATGAGTACTCACCTAGAAATTCTCCATGTCGGTATGGATAAAGTATGTAACCTGATTTGGATCAACATCTTCAATGATATAAGTAGATCTTGGTTCCCTGTCAATCCTTATAACCCTGTCATTCACTAGGATAGAAGCATAAGATAGGTCTAGTTGGACATTACCACCTACTAAATTAGACCATTGTCTAGATAATAACATTTCATAACTAGGTGGTACTTCTACAACAGTAATATCTATTTTATAAGACTTTTTAGGACAAGAAGGAAACTTAAATTCAAAATTCTTCATTATTCCAATATCTGGAACAGATCTATTATCTATTACCCATAAGTAGTAGCCATATTCATTCCTAATTCTTTCATTACTCCATGAGGCATGATATTAATTGCCGCTCCAGAGTCTAACATACAATTTTTAACTAATTTATTGTTTATCAACAAAGTTAGAAAGAAAGGATCTACTTTAGTAGCATCTTCATTAACAGAAGTTCCTAAGTAAATAACTAGTAATTCTTCATTATCTTTTTGTTCCTTTGAATCCTTCTTAACAACATAATTTATTATTTTGATTGTTTCATTCCTCTAATCAATTAATTTTACTATTTCCATTAGAGGGATAGAAATTTTTACCTAAGATAATGCTTGAGACATGAATGAGGTATAGTTTCAAATTTTCTTACCATTGCTTTGCTTATCCATGGGTTTGCTTATCTTTGATGTCTGATCAACTTGCCTTTTGGGAATATCTGCTTTTACTTTCTTTATCCTAGCATTCTTGTTTGAAATTTTGTACATCCCTATCGTTTGTTCATTACCCGAGTTTACATTCATGTTCCTTAGGCGATAGTTGCTAAGAACCTGTTCCATTGTTGCCACAGTGTATGCCTCTCTTTCCTCTTTTGTTGTTCTTCTAATATCCAGACTCTCATCACTATCTGAAAAGACTTTTTGTTCCTGTTGGTAACCTAACCTTCTGTAACTTTCATCTAGCATGTATTCATAGTCTGAGTCATCACTATCTCCTAACCAAAAGGGGGTAGATGATAAAGCATTTATCACAAGTCTCTCCTCACATCCTTGGTGTTCTTCCTCCAGAATCTTTTGTGCTATAAGGCATTGCACCTGGGGGGTGAGGCATCTTGCAAATGTCACACCAAATTTTATCCCCTATAAAATAATTATTCTTTTTAAGAGGGTCTGGAGTGTATGTATGTTTTTTCAAAGGCTTTCCATCCTTCCATTCAGTATGATATGGCATATCTTGCAACTTGTACCTATCCTTCCTGTTGAAATTTATGTCATTCTTTCCTGCTTGAAAATGAGTTTTATTTTGTTGCAAATTTTTCATTAAGCTCACTAACTCATCCATCTTATCACCTTCTTCATTCTTTTTCGAGGCTATAGAATTGAAAAGCCTGGGATCATTTCTCTTATCCACTCTCCTGGCAGCTATTCTATTATTCTCAATAGTTAATGCAATCTTAAAATATTTTTGTAATGTTGTTGGGTTATGAGACCTTATCTCATAATTTGTTTTGACATCAAAGGCTGTCAAATAAAAGGTTATTAAAAAGGAATCCACAGGGCGAATCTCTTTCAGAATTTTATTCAACACCTTGTTAAATCTTTTATTAAATTATTTCACTATCTCATTCATATTTTTCTTTATACTGGTTAATTCATGAGATGAAAAAGATGGATCTCTGTGATCCCCAAATTCTTCCATAAACTGATCAACAAAACTTTTCCAATAGTTAATCGACCCATTAGGCAAATTTATGTACCATTCATCTGCACTATCCTTGAGTGAATGCACAAATATTTTCATATGCACATCTTCATATGTTATATCAAATTCATAAACAAGGTTTTTAACATTTATAACATGTTGTTCTGCTAATTGTGACCTGTCACCGGTAAATTTAGGAATAGAAACTTTTAACTTATTAGGTATTGGGTTAGGAGAGCATATAATATTAGAAAAATCTAATGGTCTATATCTCTCATTTATCTCTTGAAATATAACATCAAATAGATTTCTATTTTGATTATTATTCTGAAAGTATTGATTTTGGTCCATAGGATTACCTCTCTGGTGTTGATTTGCTTGGTTACCATACTGACCCGTGTGAGGTTGCTGAGCCATATTAATTGGATTGTGCATCCATCCTTCATGTTGTTGACATTGTTGTTGTCCTGAATTTCCACACTAATGGTTTGTGCCCATACCATATTGTTGTGCAAAGTTTTCTCCTCCACTTGGATGAATTTGACTATGTACATGATGAGGTGCACTACTATTTTGCAGATTATGTCCATTTTCATAATATTCCCCATCAATATTTTGGCACTGTGCAATACTTCCAGGATATTGTGTATTCAAATAATGATGCTCATTATCATTACTTGTACATGTTCCCATGCAATTATGAACTTCATGCTACATATGCATTCTGCCATTAGGCTGTTGATGAAAATGACTATAATTTCCTTTACCTTGTGCGTAGTCTTCATAATGCTACGATCTTTCATTGTCCATGTCATTCGTGTTCGCATTTAAAAATTGTGTACCACCCTGGCTTTGCTCATGGTTTCCCAGATATATGTAATCTCTGACATTTCCATCATAATTATATTTTCTTTCATCTTTAATATACTTGCTACATACTTTATTTCCTCCCACATTAATTTTTCCGTTATATAGATAATCACTTTGTTGTAAATGAATATCTTTATTACCTTTTATATTTTCAAAATCAACGTGAATATTTTTATTACCATACTCATTTTCCCTATGCCCGCACTGGTGAATATTATTTGGCATAGATTTACCTTTAATTTTAATATTTTCACCACACTTCTCCCAATCATGTTGCACATCATGTATTTGATATCCACATTTTGCTCCACCAAACCGAGTACTATTGTGAATATCATATTCACCTTCTTGCTGCGCAAGTTGGTTAATTTTATTTGGCTGTTTACATAGACTATTATTACCTTCCTTCACTGCATATATGTGAGCTCCAGAATGATTAACTTGGTCTTGACAATACACATTATTGTTTTGTTGATTGTCCTGTGTGTTTTGTGTAGAATAGTGTTGGATTTGCGCAGATACCTCTGGCTGCATTTTATCACGATTTGAGTGGATATTCTGTCTATGATATATATTGTTATCATGTTGTTGCAATGATGTGTGCCCTGTGTGGACCCCAGCATGCTACTGGTTATATAAATTATTTGCATGAATATCTTTTAGAACATTAATATCCTCCTTTTGCGCGTGCAAATACATATTATAATTATGTTGATATGTGTGAGTATACTCTCTATAGTAATCCTCCTCCTTCTACGCAGGTTTATGAATATTATTTGGCTACATAGTATAATGTGTATTATGCATATTTTTTTGTTGATGACGTGTGCCCTCAGGTTGCACGTGGGCTCCAACTTGTTGCACATCTTTTTGGTCTTGTGCAAGCCCATAAGGCTGCTCACATAGGCCTGCAGAGTGTTGTGTGAATCTTCCTTGATGTATTTTATTATTTTTATAATGCATGTTATGCACATCACATTGCTTCTCACATGGGTTTCTAGGCTGTTGTTTGTAACCTCCATACATACCAATTTGTTGTGCATTATAATCTTGTATATTATTCTTATAATGTTGTGCATTATCTATTTGGGACTGCCTCACGCCTCATAAATGAACACTTCCATGTTGCACGATTTCATGGTGCTGGAGTTGATTTTTCTTATCTTGTCAATGCATATCGATATAATAATGTTGTGTATGGTCAATACCATGTCACTTAGGCTGAAAAAACTCCATTCCATGCTGCTTGGAGTCACCATAGGACTGCGTGGAATCCATCTCACCCTAGGAAACTTTACAATATTGTTCCAATGAATTACAATGTTGATTAATGTTATTAATTTGCAAGTTATACTTACACTTTCCTTGATCATGTGCATCTTCCTCTTGATCTCTATATTTCATGACATCATGCCGCATAGGATAACTATGATCCTATGTATTATTTCTCTCAGCCTGTGCATGACTTCTATTTTTTCCATGTTGCGAAGCACAATCATAATAGTGATTATTATTATTATTATATGTTTAGGTTCTTCATTTCTATCATTCTAATTTTGATATTCATTATCTTGATATGCATTATTTGGATGCTCATGTCGACCTCCGCCATACTGGGAGTGATTGTGTTCACCATCATTAAATAAACTATAGATATTTCTATTATGCATAGGTTGTCCTTGAATATTATGCAAATCACATCCATTATCCCAATTTTGATCTCCATTTCCTCGATCGTTATCCCTATTATACATTGGATTAGAGAAAACCTTGAACAAATCTTTGTCATTTCTCATAGTCCTTTCTCCATTGTTTGGTTCGAACATAGGATTAGTGTAACTGTTGTTAAATATATGCCCACTATTATTTCTATGGGGAGGAGTGTAAACTTCATTCCTATTAGCCCTAAGAGCCTTCATCTCTCTAGGAAATATAATTTTATCTCTTTCTATCCCCATTCTTCTTAATACCTCTTCTGGTTGTCTCTTGAGGGCCACCACCATTTCTTCTTCTGGTTCAACCATTTCACAAAATACATCCATCCATTTATTAATATTTTCCTCTCTTTGAGTCTTTTCCTGATTCTGGTTATCCTGAGAATCATGTATCTAATCATTGCTTTGAGAAAAAGGATTGCAATTTTCATCATTACCCTCTTGGCTATGATGGCTTGAATTATGAAACTATTCACAAGAAAACTCTTTATCATCCTTATCAGGCTGCTTTTCAAGGGGCACATATAACATCTTCCTATCTGACTTCTTGTTTCTTCTTGTTGGTTCCAATTCAACTAACAAATTGTTCTTTAGAGATCTTCTCCCTAACATAGGATTTGCCTAAAACTGAGTTTTAGAGTCACCACCTCACCTCTTGTGAGGAATATATAACTATTTTGAGTCTTTTATCCCAATAGAGTCTTTATCATAGTACCAAAGATTCTAAAACTACCTATCACTAAATAGCTTCCCCAGCAAAGTCACCAATTTGTTGGTGCTCAAAAATGCTAGATCATTTTGAGGCCAACTAACAGGCACAAACAAGTGCCTCTACAATTTTGACTTGTTTGAGCCAAGGCTAGTAGGCCTAAATCCACAAGTGCTTTAAAACTACACAAACACATGCACAGACAAAAGTAATTCCTTCCAAAGGGGTAAATAATCCTTGGAGGAAAATAACCTAATCTCTGAATAGCTAAATAGTATGATATCCAAACTAAGATTACACTATCACTAAAACCTAATTGAATGCTTTGTAAAGAGAGATATCAAATTTAATATGTAAACTACAAAAATAGAACCAAATAATAATTACAAATGAAATAAGATCAATACCTAATGCAAAATTGGGAATAGAGTCAATTACTTCCAATCATACGTATAGTCAGAGACAGTTTTAAGAGAACTCACTCCTATAAAGTGAGACTATCATCCTACAAGCTTCCGTTAAATCACAATTCAAAATAAGTCATACAATTAGTCCTATCGATTTTAACCCAAATTAAGAGGCCGAAAGGAACAACGATAGGTTCTCATACCATACAGTTGCTATTCAAATTGTATGAATAAACCTTAAACAAATGAATCAAGGAATAGAACACAGTAGGACACCCTGGTACACAAAGTATCTGAAAAACTAACTGAAAATAAAAACTATATAACCTCAAAGAGCATAAACAACTTATCTGACATTAGCATTTGAAAAATTGCATATTAGGTCCAAGTCTGTAGTTGCAGGAGATTTTCCCAATTGTGTGTCGTGATGTCTGTTTACAAATTGTTTCAATATAAATATATTGGCCAAACGTTTTATGTGAAATGACATTCCCTTTCACATAACCTAATCCCTAAAACTAACCCTAAACATTACAAGCATTAACCATATAAATGGTTTTTAGGGAAACATTTCCCGTACAACAAATTTAATTTGTTACAATCTTCTGGTATGTGCATAATGATCTGCAAATATAATTCCTGCACACAAATACCCCGCATTAGGTAATAAATTTTTAAAATTAAATTTATTATATTTTATAATGTTTTAGGTTTTTAATATGATCTTTAAAATTATTCAAGTATTAATTAATGATATAACAAATAAACATTAATAAGATTATGATATAATTCATACAAATGTTTTTGATAAATAAAATTAAATACCAATAAAATTAAATAATTAACCATAGATATTTACTTTAATTATCAAAACATATGAAAATGTTATCAACACCTAAAATTATTACATAGGAATATAATGTTTTAAAATTAAAACTCACTTTTAAAATATTAACCATAATGCATTTTCTTCTAAAAATACCCTTTATAAGGCAATAGAAATACTCTTTAAATCATTAGGGTAAAAAAGATTTATAACTCTCCTAAAATAGGGGCACACTTACCCTAATATTTTTAAAAGAATTCACATAGGGCAAGTATTAATTTTATTGTAAAATAACAACCCTAATGTTATAAATATTGCTAATGTATAAAATAATATTATAACCATTTTATAAAACACATTTAGGGTCTTTGAAATAAAATAGTTTCACCTTTCAAACACAAACCCTAATATGCATATATTGAAATGAAGGTGAAAAATAAAATAAAAGCATACACTTCAAATCAATTAATTAGCAAAATGAAAAGTTAAAATCAAAATAAAGTAAGATAAAATCATTTATACCCACTTTACCCTAATAGATTGATTTTTTTTAAATTAAAAAATATAATAGGGTAAAATAAAAGTTACATTTAGGTAATTTGAAACTAAAAAATTAAGGTAATTAACATTATTTCAAAACCTATGAACATAGTAATTTTACCAAAATAAATTATTTTAATATACTTTTCCACTTTAGGGTTTTTAGGGTACATTTAAATGAAACCTAAAAAACAATCACATTAGTAATAAATCTAAGTCTCGTAAAACATCATATATAAAAAAAATTCAAAAACATTTACTATCCTAATAATTTATGTCTAAATTATTAAAAGGAAATAAAATAATCTAATATTTATCCCTTAATTCCTACCCATACTCTCAAGGAATAACATGGAACAATTGGTTAGGGTAGGTCGGATAGTTAGGTTAGGAAGAAAGGGTGGGTTGAGAGGTCAAGTTTTCAACTCTCTCTCTCCCCTCTTTTTCCTAAAATATGTAAAATAAATAATACATTAGAAAAAGAATATATTTCATTATTGAATTAAAAATATTTAAGGAAAGAAATACTCCATGTGTGAGAAATTGTATTGATTTTTCACTTGCACATAGAAACGTAAATAAATTAGTTTCTCCTCCAAATCCTCTCGAAGAGTATAAATAGGCTAATTGGTTAGAGGGTAGGAGGGTAGGTAGGTAGGAAAAAAGGTTGGCTTGAGAGGTCGAGGGTTCAACTCCCTCTCGCCACCTTTTTTACTTAACTACCTTATTTATTATTATTATTATTTTATAATTACATTATTTCAAAATGTACATGCATTTAATTTATTGAAATAAAATAACTAAAACCTATTTCATAAACATAGACTAACGACAAGAATTTATGCCTTTTTATTCATTTTAATTTTTAATATAGGGAAATTACATAAAAATGAAATTGAAGATCATACTTCCCTGATGCTTTGTTTATTTAGAACCTGAAATTTTTGGTGTCAACATGTAGGATGTCTCAAATCAATGGCAGTAGATCTTCAACACCAATCTTGAATGGATCTTGGATTGGGAAGAGGCTTGGATGAACATGGATGGAGAAATCTTCAACAAGAGGGCTCCATAGAGCTTGAATCTTTCAATGGCTACTAATGGATCTCCTTGATGAATTGGATCTTGAATGCTTGAAGATGGATGAATGCTTGAGGATGAATGAATGCTTGAATGCTTTCCTTCTCCTTCTTTCTTGCTTGAGAGTGCTTGTATGTGTGAACAAGAGATGTGATATGATGATATGGATTAAAATGAGAGAGGAAGGCTACCTTTTATAGTGATCTAGGGCACAAACTTCTAGAGAGGCTGACATTGGAGAATTAAATCCTAATTAACCTTAACCCCTAGAAATGGACTTAGATTAAATGCAATTTAAGAGTTTACCATTTTGAAATCCAAAACAGCCGACCCGGAAGCGGGAAAATATAAATTTCTGAAGCCCGATATCTCGAAACCTCTAGAACTTAAAAATTGGATCGAGGTCAACTCTACCTTAGGTCAAGTTCAAGTTCGACCTTGAACCTGAGGTCTCAAATCTTAAATTCTTAGGACTAGGTGCCAGAAAAAGGCTCGAAATAGGTGGAGAGAGAAGCAGAACAGGGGAAAAAGCCAGATCCATGCAAAGACCTATTCAAGGCACTTAACATGACCCCAGACCACTTACTGGGAGGGCTAAACATTCTTAACATAGAAGTGCTTCCATTTTAAGATGATACACATACTATTTGAAATGATATCTTAAAAAGATATTCAATATAGTTTACACTATCTGCACACCACATACAATATTCCCAGTCCTAATGAATGATGCAATATTCCTATCAGTTTACCTAGGCTAAAAATTAAGCAGAGTCTCATACTAACCCCAACTATGAGCTAATGAAATTTTCACCCCATGACTTACCTCAACTATCATATTTATGTAATATTACCTTGAGAATGTAGTAGATTAGATTTTATGATAACAGTTTTTTCTGATGTTTTTATTCCCTTCAAAACTTTTCATGTAGATTTAACTTGAATACTTCCATAAGAATGTAGAAGACATACATTTTAAATATTTTTTATAAGGTGGATATCTTGTAGTTGCATTGTTTATATTGGAGATAACTTCATTTGTAACTACTAAATATTAGGAAGTGTATTATGCTTCTACATTTAAAATATCCCCATTTAGCTAAGAAGTCATCCAAACAGCTTATTCACTTTTTCCCTCTTATATACACCCATACACACTTCATTTTATTGATTGCAAACTCCTTTGGAACATCCACTCTTCTGCACAAAAAGGATTCTACTTGAAATTGTGGGGCACACACTGAAAGGTTTTGATTCTCATATCATTTAGTTGTGATAGGTTCCCCATGTATGTCCTTAGTTAGTCCTTGAGAAGAACCCATGGTCTCCTCTTCAAGATGTCATTAACCTATCAAATTTTTGTTGTTTGGTCAAATAAAGATCTGTTTATGGTTGTGTATGATTGATTGTTTCATTAGACAGGATTATGTTGTTCTTACCCAAACTGAAACATGATATTTATTTTTTTACAAGCAAGAAAAAGAGTGAGGAGAAAACACATTGAAAAAAAAATGAACGCAAAGATACAATTTTGCCATCTTGTAGAAGCCAACGCTTTGTTGATATAGAAAATGTTGATGCGCAAACTAATATAGAAAATGTTGATGTGCAAACTGATATAGAACATGATGATGTGCATATTGATATAGCACATACTGATGTGCAATCTAATATAGCACATTCTAACGTGTAGCCTGATGAAAGTCACAAAGAGAGTCCACTTGAATCTGATTTGTTGCCTCAGAGTGCACCCATTGCATCTATAAATTTTGATGGAATTGGTGGATCATCCATAAATATTGCTAGTGGTTCAACATAAGATGTTCTTTCTATTGTTAAAAGACAAAGATTGAATCAAACTTTCTATAGATCTATAGAGAAGAAAGCAAATGAAATAATATTAGAATGGAAGAATCCATTCTTGGTTGAGGTATCAAGAGATGGTGAACCTATTGGACATAATGTTGCAAGGTGGGCCACTAAGTTGGGTGTAACATGTAGGTATTGTATTTTTTGTCATTTGATTCTGCTCATGATGTCTCTCTACGTGACACTTGTCTCTTGGAACTATGTCTTCTTGCAGCCCGTTCCATATGACATGTGTGTATAGGATTTGTCATGTCTAGTTGCACAAATGAAACCAATGTATCGATTATTTTGTTCTCAGAACTTCCTCTGTCTGTGTGCATTCATTTTTGTAAATGATTTCTCACCAACAGCTTATGTCAGTGTCATTTCTTACAAATGCATCGAAATCATTTTAAGTTGCACTCGCCTTTTTATTCTTACAGGCTCACATGATTGTTAGGACCATTTTTATTCTTATAGGCTGACTAGCACTCGAAAGCATTTTCATTATGACAGGGAGCTTGTAGGAAGAATATCAAGGTTACCCTCATATTCTTAGCCGCTTGTGAAGAGGACAAATTAACAAAAACACAGTGTACATTTTTAGAAAAGGAATATAAACAGATAGGAGTGTAAGAATAAATGGACACGTCCCTAGGAGTGTAAGAATAAATGGACCCTCATATTCAAGTATCAAGAATGCATAGAATGAAATAGTGGTGTGCGGGTATCAGCTCCAAAAAATGGCATTGGGTTGAACATTTGGCACAAGCTTGCATCACATTATGTATCAAAAATGGATGTCCTATAGAACATACGGGGGTTGGCGGAGGTAGTTTTTGAATTAAAATAATAGTGGTCAAAAACATGCTTGATGAGTCCTCCTGGCATGCGGCAGTAAAATGAAATACTTACTGTTGAGTTAGAAAAAAGGGTTGTGGAGTTGACTAACGTCAATCCCATAAAGAAGCAGTATACGCATTTGTATGAAAAAGAACTGTGAGTCAACTCCCGTAAAAAGACACAGGACTATGTTTGTAAATGGTAGCTCTGGACTATTAAAATAATTACATTGTCTAGCATTTATGATATACATAGGACATCAATTACACACAGGAACAGTCAGGCATCAAAAATAAGAGAAAATAGTGAGTGAAGCAATCTTTTTTAAAAAGAGGATATTGTTCTGATGCAAGGCATAATCTTTAAGCAGAATATATGGGTGCTACTAAAAGAGCAATTATGGGGGAGTGTAAAGAGTGAAAAACATCAGGAGCAAGCTGGTGTGTAAAAAAAATTGAGACAGGTTCAAATGTGTGGGGCTGGCTATTTATTAAAAAAAAAAATTACAATGACCACCAAGAGTTTTTAAATGAGAATATTAATATCAATTCCATTATACTGGCAGAGATTTCTTGCTTGAATAAAAAATCATCTGAGAGTCTTCACATTTCGTGAAGATAGTGAATTCCATTTGTTGTAGATTTCTCATCTTTGTGCTAGAAAGGAAAGTTGCAACTTTCTGAGACAGGTAGGAGCCTGTTCAACTGGGTGAATGAAAAAGAGTTGTAGCTCTTGATGTATTGCGTTGTAGCCCATTTGAATAGTGAAGCCATGGTTTTTTAACCCACATTGGGTTTTCCACATGATAAAATTATGTGTGTCTCTTCTTCCTTTGTGTGTGTCTCTCTCTCTTTGTTTTCCAGATTTAAAATTTAGAAATACTGATTCACTTCCTCCCCCTCTCAACATTTCTCTATTTTTTAATTGGTATCAGAGTAGGTCACTCTCTTCCCATGCTTAAAAGCTTGAGAGTTCAATCATTGTGCCCATCATGAGTGCCTTAGAAGGTCTCGCTACGAATCATGCACCTCTTTTTTATGGGAACAACTATGCTTTTTGGAGTGTTCGCATGAAGACTTACATCATGTCTCTTGGTTGTGATGTCTATCTCAGTCTTGTGAATGGTTATACTATTCTCTCTTCTCCTCCTACATATGTTGATGGTAAAAAGGAATTTGAGAATAATGCCAAGGCTATGAATGCAATTTTGTTTGGTCTAACTGAAACTGAATTTGTAAAGGTCATGCACTGTGCTACCACAAAAGATGTTTGGGATAAATTGCATAATGCATATTATGGTGATGACAAAGTTAGGAAGGCTAAAGTTCAAACCCACCGGGTTGTCTTTGAAGGTCTTCATATGAAGGATAGTAAAAACATTGTTGCTTACTTTCTTCATGTTGATGAGGTTTTCAATGCTTTAAAAGGTTTGGGAGAAAATGTTGAAGAGAAAACCATGGTTCAAAAAATTCTTTTTTCTCTTCTCATGAGGCTTGATGCGAAAGTCTCTGCTGTAAAAGAAATGTCAAATTTGGACACTCTAATAGTTGACAAACTACATGGTATCTTGACTGCCTATGAGATGAAGACTACAATTGAAGGGTCTTCCAAAACTGAATCTACCTTCAAGGTTTCTAAAAGGATCAAGGACAAGGGAAATAATCTCAATGATGGCTTGGATGAAGACTCCAATGAGGAAATTATTTATCTCATTAGAAGGTTGAAAAAAGGCTTTAACAAAAGTAAGGGCAAATCTGGTTTGAAATGCTTCAACTGTGAAAAACTTAGCCACTTTGCCTCAAAGTATCCATTTGATAAAGAAGAAGACAACAATGATGAAAAATAATTTAAATTTGAGAAAACTAGGAGATATGCCAAGAAGAATTGGAAATCTGAAAAGGGCAAGAAGGTGTTGTTTTTAAAAAGGGACAGCGATGATTCTTCTAGCAACAAAATTGATTCTCGAATTAATGAAGTTATGTTCATGGATGTTGATGATGTGAGTTTTGAAGAAAATGAAGATGATGAAGATGATGAAGTGGACCTTGAACTTGAATTGATTTCAGCTCTAGCTGAGATTAAGAAATTGAAAAAGAAGAATCTAAGTCTTATGGATCTTCTACAAGTTGAGAGTGCTAAAAAGTTGAAGATTTCTACTTCTCTCAAAGAGGCTAAAACTCAGCTTGTTGATTCTAAAATTCTGAATGAAGAAGCTAAAAGGATTCGTGAGAATTTGGAAAATCAGATTTAGATAAAGGAAGAAAACATTGTCAAGTTGGAAGTTGAAATTGTTGCTCTCAAAAACATTGGTAAAACTTTTATGCTTTCCAGTGAAGAACTATCTTTCAATAGTGGTAAAGTCACATTAGATGACGTTCTTGGTTCTCAAAGACCTACCAAAGATAAGAGAGGAGTTGGCATGCAACCTAATCAAAACTCCTCACCACCGAAAAGTAGTCAACCTACTCCTAACAAGGTAAATAAACCTTTTTTCTATGGCTATTTTTTTGCATGTAATTACTTTGGACATAGAGCTACTCCCTTCAAGAATTATTTTCAGCATGAAAAGAATATCTTTAGGAAGTACAACTTAATTTTCTATAGTTGTAACAAGTTTGGCCATACTTCAAGATTTTGCAATAGCCATGGTGCAGATTTGTTCTACAATGTTTAACCTAAAAGAAGGACTAAAGTGACCGAGGTTTGGAGAAGAAAAGTTCAAGAGACACCTCTAAAATCTCATGTTGTTCAAACAGCTCTTCTAGCCAGCAGTGAGAAGGATATTTGGTATGTTGATAGTGGCTGCTCCCAACATATGACAAGTGATTTAAGTAAGTTTCATTCTCTCAAGAAAATGAAAGGTGGAAAGGTTAGATTTGGAGGTAGCTCTTTTGCAAAGGTTGCTGGTATAGGTACTGTCTTAATTAATAATGATGAAACCATTGTTGAGAATGTTCTTTATGTTGAAGGTTTGAAACACAATCTGTTAAGTGTAAGCCAGCTATGTGATCAAGGGTATGATCTTAGTTTTGACTCAAATTCTTGCACAATTAAAAAGGGAATTGATGTCATAGCTAAAGCAACTAGAGAAAAAAATAATCTATATATTCTTGATGATTCTAATGATGAGACCTGTTGTTTGAGAAAGGTAGAGGATGCTTGGCTTTGGCACAAGCATTTTGGGCATGTAAATTTTGACAATATTATCAAGATCAGCAAAAAGGAGGTTGTAAGAGATATGCCAATGTTAGAGAAACCAGCTGATGTTGTTTGCAAAAATTTTCAAGAGGGTAAACAAACTAGAGCTTCCTTCAAACCCAAAGATCATTTCATCAATAAGACACTTGAGCTTGTTCATATAGATCTTTGTGGACCAACTTGGACAACAAGTCTTCAAGGTGAGAAATACTTTATGCTTCTTATTGATAACTTTTCTCACATGACTTGGGTTACTTTTCTAAAATAAAAATCAGAGGCTTTAGAGAAGTTTAAGATTTTTAAAAATCTGATTGAAAATGAAATGGATGTAAAAATTGAATGCTTGCATTCTGATAATGGGGGAGAATTCACTTCAAATGATTTTGTTAAGTTTTCTGAGAAACATGGAATCAAGAAATAGGTTTCAGCCCAAAGAACACCACAACAAAATGGTGTTGTGGAAGGAAAAATAGAATTGTTCAAGAAATGGCACGTTGTTTGATGAATGAAAGAAAAGTTAAAGATGTTTTTTGGAGAGAGGTTGTCCACACAATAGTCTATATTCAGAATAGAACATTATTGAAACCCAAGTTCAACAAGACTCCATATGAACTTTGGAAAGGTAAACCAGCTACTAGTAATTACTTTAAAAATTTTGGGAGTCCATGCTATATTAGGAGAGATGAAAATAATTTGGGTAAGTTTGAATCTAGATCTAATGAGGGAATTTTCCTTGGCTATTCCTCTAAAAGTAAAGCATTCAAATGCTACAATAAAAGACTTCATAAATGAGTAGAGAGTGTTAATGTTAAGATTCATGAGGTTACTAATGAATTTGGTGACAATGATGACAACCCTGAAGAAGGAAAAACTCAAACCAGCACTGTGGTATCAACTAAAACTTAAACTAGCACTGTTGTACCTTCTTCTCCTCCTCATATTCAAGTTGTAATAGCTAGCAAAAGTGGTGAGAATGATAAAGGTAAAGTTCAATCTGCTCATGAAGAAATAGTTTCTACTTCTAATGATGTTGAAAGTTTACATGATAATTTCGCGTATGATTCTCAAGGTGATCATGATGCTTCTAACTTCAAAACTCCTTCAAATATTGTTCAAAAGAATTACCCTATTGATCAGGCTATAGCTGAAAGAAGAACTAGGAATGATAGGAAAGATGTTAACTATTTTGAGGATGATGACTTCTCACTTATTTCCATGATTGAGCCTAAGTTTTTTGAAGAGGCAGCTACATATGAGCATTGGGCGGCTTCTATGAAAGAGGAGTTGGAGTAAATTAAAAAGATTCTGGAACAAGGTAAATGAAGATGGTAAGATAATTTGGAACAAGGCTCGTTTAGTTTGCAAAGGTTATTCTCAAATTGAAGGTGTGGATTTTAGTGAGACATTTGCACTAGTTGCAAGATTAGAAGCAATCAAAAATTTTCTTGCTTTTGCTTCCTTTAAAGGTTTTAAAGTCTTTCAAATGGAAGTTAAATCTTCCTTCTTAAATGGAGATTTAGTTGAAGAAATTTATGATGAACAACCGGATGGCCTTATTTCTAACAATGTGGATTATGTGTGCAAGATGAAAAAGGCTCTTTACGGACTCAAACAAGCTCCTAGAGCTTGGTATGACAGGATGGATAATTACTTGCAGCAGCAGGGCTTCAAAAAGGGATATGTAGACAGCAACTTGTATGTCAAAGAGGAAGGTAACAACATTCTCATTGTTGTGGTTTATGTAGATCATCTAATTTTTGGTAGTGAAAATGTCAAAATGTCTAAGACATTTTTTTCTTGTATGAAAGATGAGTTCAAAATGTCTATGATGGGTGAGTTAACTTACTTTCTTGGGCTGCAAATCAATCAATCTTCTAAAGGTGTTTTCATTTCACAAGCTAAGTATGTTAGAGAGTTACTTAAGAGATTCAAAATGGAAGATTGCAATCTGGTTAGCACTCCTATGGAAACCAAATGTAAACTAAGTATGGATGATGTGTCTCCTTCTGTTGATCAGACTTTTTATAGATCTATGGTAGGGAGTCTGTTGTTTGTTACAACCACTAGACCAGATATTATGCAGGTTGTTGGCTATGTTGCTAGATTTCAAGCATCTCCAAAGAAAACACATGTTCAAGTTGTTAAGAGAATTTTTAAATATTTGAAAGGCACTGTTGACCTTGGTCTTTGGTTTCCAAAGAGTTTTGATTTTCTTCTTACAACCTATACAAATGCAGATTGGGGTGGCTCCGTAGATGATAAGAAAAGTGCTAGTGGGTGTGCTTTCTTTTTGGGTGGTTGTTTAGTCTCATGGCTTAGCAAGAAATAGTCTTGCACTTCATTATCCACTGTTGAAGCTGAATATGTTGCAGCAATTTCATGTTGCACTCAGGTAATTTGGATGAAGAATACTTTATGTGATTACAAGCTTGTGTTTACTGATCCTATTTGTATTTTTTGTGACAACACAAGCACCATTGATATCTTGAGAAATCCAGTGATGCATTCACACACCAAGCACATTCCAATTAAATATCATTATCTGAAGGAGCAAGTTGCTAACAATACTGTCAAGATGAACTATGTTTTTTCAAAGGAAAAAGTTGCTAATGTGTTTACTAAACCTTTACCCCGAGATCACTTTGAGTATCTTCGAAGCAAGCTTGGTGTTCTTTCACCTCAGTGAAAGGATCATTTTTAGCAGATGCACTTCATTGTTATATCCTATGAACTATATTTGTATTTCATTTTCATGATCATTGATGACAAAGGGGGAGTAAACCTTCAGGGGGAGTTGCTTCAAATTTGGAAATTGTTCAGTTTGGCTTTAGTTTAGTTCTACTATTCAAGGGGAGTTGTTTCAGCTTTGCAATTTTTTGGAATTTTCATCAATGACAAAAAGGGTGAGATTGTTGTGTTTTTTGTCATCTAACTCTACTTGTGTTGTCTCTCTACGTGATACTTGTCTCTTGGCACTATGTCTTCTTGCAGCCAGTTCCATATGACATGTGTGTATAGGCTCTGTCATGTTTGGTTGCACAAATGTAACCAATGTATCAATTGTTTTTTTCTCAGAACTTCCTCTATCTATGTGTGTTCATTTTTGTAAATGATTTCTCACCAACAACTTATGTCAATGTTGTTTCTTACAAATGCATCGAAATCCTTTTAAGCTACACTCGCCTTTTTATTCTTACGGGCTGGCATGATTGTCAGGACCATTTTTATTCTTATGGGATGACTAGAACTCGACAAAATTTTCATTATGATAGGGAGCTTGTAGGAAGAGTATCAGGGTTACCCTCAAACAGGGAAAACTTTAAGAAACCCCCTCCTTAGAAAAAGTGTAAAATCCTGGCAAATCCTACATTATTTTGGGTCAAAAAAATAATATTGTTGGCAAAATTTTTTTCTTTGAAAGGAAAAAATATTATTTGTACTGGTGATTTTTTTTCAATTATATAAAAATTCTATAAAATATTGGTGAATCTTTCATTATTGAAGAAAATCACGATGATGAGAACACATACCTAGAAATCATCATTATTTGACAGGGGTTTGGGGGCAACACCCCCAAGACAGGGTCTAGGAGTCTAGGGGCAATGCATTCTACGTCCTGATAGGAGATAACCCTACTTTTTGTAACCATTTGATGGTCCGAGATCAATGGCAGGAATTCTATTTCGGGCCAAGGTTTTAAAGGACACAAAGATTCCACCAAAAGTCTTTGGAATAGAGACGTGTGTCAAATCAATTTTGGGCCATAGTTTTAAAAGACAAAGTTTCATTGAAAGTCTTAAGAATAGAGACACATGTCAAATCTATATACGCAACACGTACCCTAACGTTAAATTTTGACCACATATTGGCAAATATGGTTGTTAGTTACAATAAGCTTTGGAAATTGTAGGCAAAAATTTTTAATTTATAGTGTCCAACAATTAATTCAATTAATGATATTATGAAAGAAAAGGGGGAAAATACATAAACCAATGGGCAATGGACTTGGGCATTCCACCCAATATTTATAAAGTTCGGGCAACACGGTCAACCTGATATACACATTATATTCGCCAAATCACAAGTTGTTGACATGTGACATTCACCAAATGGAGAATATTCACCACTAAAGTTTTCCCTACCCTTAGAGTCTTAGCCACTTGTGGAGAGGACAAATTAACAAAAATACAGTCTACATTTTTAGAAAAGGAATATAAACATACAAGAGTGTAAGAATAAACGGACGTGTGAGCTGGCTGACATTGAAGTTTTTGTACAACTCAAGTATCAAGAATGCACAGAATGAAACGGTGGTGTGTAGGTATCGGGTCAAAAAAAGGGTGCTAGGTTGAACATCCGACACAATCTTGCAACACATTATTTATCAAAAACAGATGTCTTGCAGAACGTATGGGGGTTGGTGGAGGTAGTTTTTGAATTAAAAAATAGTGGTAAAAAATGTGCTTGATGAGTCCTCCTAGCATGCGGTAGTAAAATGAAATACTTACTGTTGAGTTAGCAAAAAGGGTTGTGGAGTTGATTAATGTCAATCCCGTAAAAAAGAAGTATACGCATTTGTATGAAAAAGAACAGTGAGCCAACTCCCGTAAAAAGACACAGGACTATGTTTGTAAATGGTATCTCTGGACTATTAAAATAATTACGTTGTCTAGCATTTTTTATATACATAGGACATCGATTACACACAAGAATAGTTAGGCATCAAAAACAAGAGAAAACAGTGAGTGAAGCTGTCTTTTTTAAAAAGAGGATGCATATCTAATGCAAGGCGCAATCTTTGAGTAGAATAGACGGGTGCTACTAAAAGAGAAATTATGAGGGAGTGTAAAGAGTGAAAAACATCAGGAACAAGCTAGTGTGTAAAAAAAAATTGAGACAAGTTGAAATGTGCATGGTTGGTTGTTTATTAAAAGTTTTTTTTACAATGACCACCAAGAGTTTTTAAATGAGAATATTAATATCAGTTCCATTATACTGGCAAAGATTTCTTGCTCAAATCAAAAATCATCTAAGATTCTTCACGTTTTGTGAAGATAGTGAATTCCATTTGTTGTAGATTTCTCATCTTTGTGCTAGAAAGGAAAGTTGCAGCTTTCTGAGACAGGTAGGAGCCTGCTCAGCTAGGTGAATGAAAAAGGGTTGTAGCTCTTGATGTATTGGGTTGTAGCCCATTTGAATAGTGAAGTTGTGGTTTTTTAACCCACATTGGGTTTTCCACGTGATAAAATTATGTGTCCCTTCTTCATTTGCATGTGTGTGTCTCTCTTTGTTTGCTAGATTTAAAATTTAGAAATATTGATTCACCCCCTCCCCCTCTCAGCATTTCTCTATTTTTCAGTAGGGCCCATTTGGATATTTGCAAATCAAAATTTATAGATAAATATCCACGAAATTTGGAATATGTTATACAAAAAAATGGAAAATGCCTTTGACACTATTGGTGGAAAAATCTCTATAAAACATTACAAGAACAAGATGAGACTTCTAATGAACAATTTTAGATACCATTGCAGAAAAAAAATTAGAGAGGGAAAAGAGAAGTTAGATTCCACTCTATCTTCTAAACAATGGAAGGCATTGAAATAAAGTGTGTGTTCTAAATAATATTTGACTAAGAGTAACAGAGACAAGAGATCAAGAGATAGTATAAGTACTAGATATACATTTGGTAGAGGCGGGTTGCAAGCCAAAGTGGACAAAATTGGAGTAAGTGTATGACATTTTGGTTAGATTTACATTGTTTTGTATATTTCAATTTTATATGAATTGACTATTTATTGACCTTGACATTGTATTTTAGGTGGAGAATAGTAATAGAGAAGCAGTTGTTGAAGATGTGAATTATATGACAACACTAGATCCTACTAAATCCAAGAGCAATATTAAGTGGAAATCTAGTTCATCAACAGAGATCTCATAGTCATCTGTTGAATGCCTAGTAAGAGCCTCTTCAAATCATGTCAACTCAAGTGAAGGGTTCCAACATATAATGACTTGCTTACATAGTCTCATTGAGAAAGTTCCACATTTGACTGCCTCGGCTCAGTCTATATTTTCTGCATGGAATGAGAATGATTCCATGGATTTAGATCAGGCAAGAGGTTCTATTGTTGAGCTAAGTCTACTTCATATATACTAGTGTATCTTTGCATTAATGAAAGCATCATTTTGATATAGTCTTTCTAAATTTTTATATACAATACACATTAAGCATTGATGCTCATACGCATAGTATTGTTGATATTTAGAGTTTTATGCTATCTTGGTTAGCAAGATAATCTTTCAAGAATGTTTATAGCTTCTAATTTTCTAGAATTTAGTCTTTGATGTTGCAACCTTAGTAGAAATATTTTCCCTTTACATTTCAAATATTGTAGCTATAGAAATTCCATACATTAGGGACATTAGGCTTCCCCTTAACTATTCACAACCTACACAATATGAACTCACCAACAATCTTATAAACATGAAGAAAACTTCCTTGCCTCTAACCTTCTTGAGGATTACACACAAAGGATCCACTATCTCCAATGTTCCAACCAAACATAGGTTCCCAAATAAACTTCAAAAAAAGACACCACTGTAATATAAGGCATTGTCTGCCAACTAATTAGCATCTATGTTGTCTCATCAACAATCTTCTAAGCAATGAAATTCATGGAACATAGATTTTGGAAAATAATTAATCCAACACCCTTTGTCTTTAAAATTCATCACACAAGGCTCATAAAAAATAGAAAGATTTGAAAAGAACAGTGTTAAATCATTTTGTTACCCCCAATCATAAACCAACTCAAAATGAATTTTTACACCTTATAACATAAGGATTGTTATTACACATCTTAGTCCCAATGAATGTTCCACGGTTCTTACACAATATTACATTGATTAATAAAAACATACACATTGTGAAAAAGACCTCATCCATACAATTCTCCTTGTATGTGTAATCAAAATAATGGAGCTTTTCCAACTTGATGTCATTATAGAATTACAAAGATGTTAATCGCTATTTTTAGACAGTTTTTGGATGGTAAAATAGAGAATAGACCAACCATGATGGTATGGAGACAAAACTCATATATTAAAAACTTCATATGATTACAAACTAGCTAGACAAGTGGAAAAACAAACAAATTTGGTTATGATAGTCTAGAGACTATGACTATTTGATAGTCTCCTTCTCAATGATTTAAAACAACTTAGGAAACTATTTCATTAGCATGATGGTTCATTTAGCTCCTCCATATATCGATAAAGCTTCATGACAACAAAATAAGTCCAATTATAATGGCCCCAATTTGACTATTTTTTTCCTTTATGTTTCAACTCCATGTAAAATAATTTTGTGAAAGCAACACAAAATAAAAAAATGTATCGATGCCAACAAAGTTGTTGATATTCGTGTTGATCATGATAAACCAGTGGACAAGAATGTGCAACCTATAATAGTTCTGTTGAATTTCAGGTAAAATATAATAGTTGTTATGGAATTTTTTTTTGTCTTTTTCATTCTTTGTTTACCTTATATTAACTTTACATGTTGTTTAAACCAAATGCAGAGATCATATGAAAGAAAAACAAAAAGGAGAAGACATTGTTGATAGTGATTATGTTGAATATAAAGAGTATGTGCATAATATTCATATTAGTAGCTATTCTAAACTTAAGGTGAGTTATATTCAATGATTTCACTAGCTGATTTGTGCCCTTTCACTTTACTTTGACATAGCTATCCATTGTATTTTGTTGGGGTTCAAATTTTTATGTATTGGGTGATAAAGAAAATTTATTAGCCCTTCCTAAGTGATCTTGGAAATCTTTTTATAGAATAACGATTGCAACAAGCTATGGATCACTTAGGGAACAAACTTTTAACCTCTCAAACAAGAAACCTAGAAAGTGACAACCAACTAATAGACCGAAGAAGAAACTGAAAGAACCGGGTTGGAGCTACAATATAACCATGGAATCTTTGTTGACACATAGAAATCAAAAGCACATGATTTTTTATACAAATAATGACTTTGTATGAAACTTTATAGCTTTTCATGTATCAACTATATTTCCATCAACTCAATAATAATAAGCATGCAAAATTTACTTAGAGTAGTCGTGGAAGGAAACAGTCAAATCAACAAGTTGGAGCTTTTAACTCTCAGTAGTTTAAAAAATTTTGAAAAATTTCCACCATGTCATCGAACTTGTCTAACGTGGTACAAAACCATTGGCCCAAACCCCATCTATCTATACTCAACTAGGTCAACCGTCATCAAATCATAAATGACCAAGAGCACAGCTTCACAACTTCAAAACTTTACTTTCATATCAACTCATGAACTCGTGCCAGACCACAAATAGTCATCTTCGCAAGATCGCAACCTTCAAACAAGACTGCATCATTAACTCGTGATCATGTGCTAACACTATTATTTCAAACCTCCTTGCAAGACCGCAACCCTAAAAAGTTTGGGCCAAAAAGTCCATCGGACTCGCAATGACTGTTGATCATAACTCAGGGACAAGTGGCAGCATCTTGCACTGTCACAAAAAAAACTCCTTGATCCTTTATAAAGCCTTGCAAAGATGGGCCAATGGTAATATAACATTAAAAGTACGCATTGGACATGTGGAAACATATCACATGTTTGCAGCCCAAATTGACATCAACATAAAAGTCTCGTGATTCTGCGGTGATTACATGAAAAGTGAGTTAGTCAAAAAACCTATGGCACATGGTGGAATCTCACATGTTCGCTCATAAAAAAATAACCTCACAAAATACCTATGAACCTGCGATAGACTATACCTTGTGTGTGTAAACATTGTACCTACTAAGAAGACACAACACTTCAGTAGAACATTACAAATGAATGATAAATAAGAAAATAATCAATGAATATAAAATAAACCAGGCGATCTACTACCTTCTAAGAGACATGAGTATAGTATTCTCAGATTATGACCGAGACCAGTAACAATACAACGTCTAGACGAAGGATTTGAATGCTAAATGATTGAAATGGATGCAAGATATAAGCTATATTTTTGTAGTTTTTCAATGTAATAATAACGATTAATCCAGATGAAATGATCTAAAAACTTGATAACAATGAAATCAAACTATGAATGCAAAACTAAGAACAATGTAAATAGAAATGATCTCAATGTATGCACAATCAATCAAGAACGCGACAGTATAACATTGTTATTCTCAAGATTGCACATGCTTTGTGAAGAGTCGAGGGTCGTTTATATAGAAAAATCTAGATTTGATAACTCATGGAAAACCAAAAATCACTCCTTGATTGACTCGGATTGATTGGCAACTAATCATGGAGTTAGAAACAATTAACTTTCGATAATCATGCAAATCATCTTTATGACTCATAATCAAGTGTTGAGTTAGAAACTTAACAGAATGAGTCAAAAAGTTGATTTCGAGTTAATTGAACCTTCTTATTTTTGTGTAGATAAATACTCAATATTAATTTATGTAATTTTCATGTGTAATAGTCTCAACCCATTTGATTAAATAAATAACTAATTTGTGGGTTAATCAATTATTAAATCAAACTTTATTCAAAATCATATTATTAATCGACAATTTAAATTAATCAATTAAATAAATATTCAATCAATTATTTTAGATTTTTTGATTAATTATCAAATAAACACTATTAATTAAGAATAAAATATTTAAATCTAATTAAAGTGATTAAGTGGCTGAATGAAGTTTAATTAATTAAATATTTAACATATTCAATTAATCGCACTTAGGATAAATAACATAATATTATTTATCGCCAAATAATATTTAATCAGAGATAATTAAGATGAATTAGGAATATTTAAGAATATTCCTCGATGTAGATTTGTGATTAAATCGATTAGGGTTTTGATAGGTTGATGTGCAGATGTGTCTTGGATTAGGACTTTAGGGTCAATTTTGATCAATTTGTTGATATATGAGGTTAATGGTATTGAAGCCCATTTTTGGGGTATTACATACCTAACCGCACAACTAGCCTCCAGTGTGACTTCACAACCGTTAGATATAACATAAGAAAACATTTTTGATAGTGTGATACAAAGACTTAACACCTTCGCAAGATCGCAACCTCTTAGACTTAGCATTATTTGAACTTCCAATCTTCCACCTGACTGCTAGATGACATCACCTTTGACTAAATAAGACTTGTGAATATGTGACAGGGCACAACATGAAAATTTCACTGTAACCAATTGCCATGACATAAAACATGGATCAATGAAATAAACCATCTTGGATCCAAAAGCATTTCGACTTCCACTTGACAAAAAACCCTAAAAATGTTTGACATATGAAAATTGAAAAGATAGAGCATTGTCGACCAACTTTATAGGAAAATTATCATGTACTTAGCCAAAAAAAAATAGTTCCAACATAGCTCAAACCAAAATGGTGAACTATTTTCACTAAACCTAACCCACCCTATATAACCTCCTCTTGACTAGAAGCTTCCAAACTAATACAAAACATTCTAAAAACAATCAGATTTGAATCCTCTAAAATCTTTGATCACCACATAATCGAACCAATAAGCAAGACTAGATCAAGCCTAGTCTCCATACTCTATATAGCTTAAAGCACCACTTTAGTCCCATCCTCGCGTCGTCTTGGGCTCGAATAACTACATAATTTTTTTAATGTCTTTTGTATTATTTATTTAACTTATATTAACTTTACATGATGTTTAAACTACATGCAGAGCAATCATATGAAAGAAAAATGAAAAGGAGAAGACATTGTTGATAGTGATTATGTTGAATATGAAGAGTATGTGCATGATATTCATAGTAGTAGCTATTCTAAACTTGAGATGAGTTATATTCAGCAATTGCACTAGTTGATTTGTGTCTTTTCACTTTACTTTGACATATCTATCCATTGCATTTTGTTGGGGTTCAAATTGTTATGTATTGGGTGATAAAGGAAGTTTCCAATGATATAAATCCTCCCTAATCTTCTTCGTATTCTCTCTAATCTAACCCATTCTTGTCTATTTCATGAAATGAATTTAACTTTCTTTAAAATTTGTACTATAATAGATCTATTTACCATTTTTCTTTTATTGTCAAGACCCTCTTAATGTCAGTGCCTTTGTATCCATTTTTACTTTATAGCCCCACACTATGATATCTTGCCTTCATATATATATGAGTGCATGTGTTTGACCATGGATATCAATGTATGTAGAACAAAAATATTTCACCTGGTGCAAGATTACTGAACTTATCATTGATTGTTGAAAATTACTTAGGTATGTTCAAACTGGTTTCATATCCTGTCTTTAGCTGGCTCAAAAGTAGGGGAATTTTTTTTACTAATAAATCAAGAATCAAAATTGTTCCATTGTGAATCTTTTCCCTTATTTAAACATAAAAGCTCTAAATTCTCATAGGGACCTAGAATTATTTCTAGGCCAGCACAGCCCATATAATTGTAGGGAAACTAGTCAACGCCATAGAATTGTAGGGCCCCCCTAATATTAAATTGTGGGAGGAGACAGATGGACTTGCACCAATTTAAGCTGCCCAAAGAGTTTTAAGTTCAATATTATTCAATCTTATCTTTTTATAGGGATCATCTAGGGACAACCCATCAGTGCTTTCTCAAGAAGTTGATTGGGTGGGTGACGTACAAAGATGAACCCGAGGCCCTCAGAACGTTAAAATGGCCCCTACTATTCTAACGCTAGTAGGATTAATTTTTCAATTTCCTTTTTGTGATATGAATCAAGGGATGACCCGAGATTGCCTTCACCATTTTAGTAATAATTTCATCTCTCTTAATAATTTCATACAATAATTTGAAATTCACAAATACATTTGGAACAACAAATATCCCTAAATTGGTCTTCCAAGGATGGCATACCGGGGTTCTCTCCAATCTTGTGTTGTAGTGAAACATAAAGAGTTCATAGCCCGTATGCATTGTCCATATATCTCCTTCTTCCTCGCATCTATCTTCAATTCCTTCCTTCCCTTTTTTCACCTTCTTTGACCTCTAAGTGGATAGTGGGAGTTGGTCTAGCGAGTCCTATTTTAGATGCCTTCCCTTGGCCTTATGCCTCTTTGTCTTATGTTCCTCTGTGGGTTGATCAATTAGAATATCTTTATGCTTCTTTCCCCTTGGCCTTTTCAAAGATGAGGGCTCCATTTCCTTCAACCCTTCTACAAATCCAACAATTCACTCTGTGATTAGGGAAAATCTCTGCAACTTGATAAACTCTACAATTTCCCAACTTTTGCAACCTCCTAAAATCCTCTTTCTGAAAATTTGTGAAAGCCTCTAACTAACAAGTTGGGTTTATAATGCATGCAAGTGCAATCAATCACAATGGTGATAAACAACAACTCAAATGGTCACTTCAGAGTGCTAAACATTAACTTCCATTTGTGTCAACATTCATTTCATTGAATTCAAATCATTAGGCACCATTGAGTAACTCCTTACAATCTTCTTTGAAAAAGTATTTATTGATCAACAAAAAACCTTCGTTTCATACCATTTCTCCTTGCTTGATGCCCTAATTTATTCGAAATCTGATTTTGAATAGTATCATTCGCCTTTGCACAAAAAATATTCTTTTTGAATAACCATCAACCTTCATTGAGTCATTACATAACTTATTTGATGCTTTATTTTATCTGATAAATGAACTAGCAATCATTCTCCAACCCACTAACGCCATTTGTTCCATTTCTTTTCGGCCAATTGTCAATCGAGCATGCTTAGATCATGTAAAAAACCCCTTTTAGATTATTTGAAACTTCATCCCACTCAACATTCTTGATGCTTTTACCACCTTATTTTTCTTAATGACACGTCTCCCTCAACCTTAGAAAATTCCTTCGAACAAATTCGTCTTTTGTTTTAGCAAACTTTTTGATTGTTCAAAAGTTCATGTTACTCAACAAATTAGTTCAACTTTGAAATGTTCCTAAGTCAATTTCTGAAGCAATTTTTTGAGCTAGTTTAATTGAGTGGACTCGGTGCCAATTTCACAAAACCACAGTCTGATTTATACTTAGCACACCAGTAATTATGCTGAGGTATATAATGTCACTGCTAGTGTTTTCAGATGGGATTTCTTAACCTTAACAATACTATTAGGAAATATAAAGCAATTACAACCTTCCAGATTCACACAATGTTTAAGTATCACAATGTATACAGGGCGGCGCCAAATGAATATATATTCTAATCACAGAAATAGGAAATGCTATCACAGACATGTGCGTGCATTGTCTCTCAAATTCACAACATCCAATTAACTAGCATAGACAATATGATTACCAACCGTAATTCCTCGCTTCTACTCCCAGTCGCGGTTACTGCTGATGAATGGTGAGCCATGAGTAACCTCTGGAGGGCGCTGTGACTATGACCAGCCCGTGCTCCCTATGACTGTACCAATCTCCTAGCTCCTGGTGTAACCACTGGGATGGTTCAGATCACTGTCGTGACTAACCCAATCACTCCTGCAGCCCAGTTCGAGCACTTTGATTCAAACGTGAGTCCTCCCCTGTGAGTGAAGATTGTGGTGATGTAGTAGGTGCCTGGCGGAGTCGCATAAGACCCGCAACTGTAAGACTGATGACCGTGAGTTACAACTTGTTTAGCTCGGGCTTAATGGACTTCCTGTGAGTGACGAAAGAGGCACGTATACTGTCAGAGCTGGTGTGCGGACTGCTTAACAGGACTGTTAATCCCCTTATCTTATTGTCGTGGGAGTCTCTGATTATTTATTGCTAGCCATAGTGGCTTTCACGTGGCTTCCCTATCGTGAACTGTGTACACTTGAGCTTGTGAAGTTCGATGGAGAAACTAGATGCCAGTACGTGGTTACCAGCAGTAAATGAAACTCTTCTTCCTGCGACCCCTACAGGTGCTCCCTAGTCTCGACCTGTATATATATTCCAGAGGCTGTGAAATTTCAATGCTAATGATTGTTGATACCTGGGCCAGACAAGGCTGGGAGTGAACTAAGATCCAATCTTTCAACTAACCTGCTGAGGTAGTTTGCTACTGTATGTGAACTGGAGTATAAATAAAGGATCCCTGTATGCTGCTCAAACATTTATAAAAAACCAAACTGTAAACTGAATCTTACTTTCTTTTTGCACCAATGTAGATCTTGAGTGAATCTACCCAATAGAGAAAGCCAGGTTTGCGTCACTTTCTTCAGATTTCCTAGAGGGTTTGCATCCTCGAAAATGGCCAATCACCAAAGCAACCAGATTGTTTTTCTTTTTCTTTTATCTATTTTCATGGTCCCTTTATCGAGGTGTACTTTCCTCATTTACAGCCTCGAAGTGAGTGCAAATACAAAAAGCTGGGCAATGTGGGATAAAAGCTCACTTAAGTCACTTTTATAACTTAAAGTGACTTTATAATAAGTCATAAAGTGACTTTATAACACACTTTAATAAATAAAGTGATTCTGACTATAGAAGCTGAGCTCGTAAAACTAATCTTTGCCCGTGCAACAACATGACTAGCTGACATCCTTCTCCGAGAGGCCACTAGTCCATCCGGATGGCTAGATAGACTAATCTAGCATCTAAATGGTCTATTGCCGAGAAGGGGACATTACAGTCCTCCCTTCCTGGGATTGTTTGCCCTCAAGCAATCTCAATGTTGGGTGCTGCAAGATCGACTCGCCCTCCCAAGTGGCATCCTCGTAAGGTAGATCCCTCCACCGAATCAGATACTCACGGACGGTCTTGTTCCGCAGCTTCCTTTCTCTAACCTCAATAACCTCTACTGGAACTAAAGTCAATTTACCCTCCTCATCCAATGGAGGTAACCTGTCTAAGACCACTATTTGCTTCCCTACTGCCTTCTTGAGGCAAGAAACATGGAAAACATTATGGATCCTGCTGTCTGATGGAAGTTCTAACTCGTAAGCTACCTCGCCAACTCTCCTCGAGATGCGGAAGGGGCCATAAAATCTAGGTCTGAGCTTCTCTAATCCACTCTGCATCAGGGAGCTCTGTCTATAGGGTTGTAAATGAAGATAGACCATATCACCCATCTCAAAACTCTACTCTGTCTTGTGCCGATCAACGTACAGCTTCTACTGATTCTGGGCTCTCTGGATGTTCTCTCTAAGAGATTAGAGTATATCCTGGTGATCCTACAACCAGTCTCCTACGATCGATGCCCTATTGTCTTGTAGAGCCAGATCTATAAACGAAAGTGGCTCGCTGCCATAAAGAGCTCGAAAGGGCGACATGCCAATCGTCATGTGATAAGTAGAATTGTAGTAGAATTCCCCCAAGTACAACCATCAAACCCAAGCTCTCTGTTGTCCTGCTACATAACTCCAAAGATAACCTTCCACCCACCTATTCACAATCTCCGTCTGACCATTTGTCTGCGGGTGGTGACTAGTACTAGGAGTCAATTCAATGCCGGTCAATCTGAACAACTCCTGCCAAAAAGTGCTAAGGAACTTGTTGTCCCTGTTGCTCATAATGGTCTTAGGAAGACCATGCAATCTAAATACTTCACGAAAAAACAACTCCGCCACCTGAGAAGCTGACCAATCTATGGCAATAGCAAAGAAATGAGTGAACTTGGTGAGTCTATCGACCACCACATAAATGATGTCCCTACCCTACACTCTCAGTAACCTCGTGATGAAATCCATCGATATGCCCTCCCACTTCTGAGTTGGAATGGGAAGGGGCTGCAATAAACCTGTTGGATGCTTGTGCTCTGACTTGTTCTACTGACAAGTCTGGCACTCTCTGACATACTGGAGTATGTCATCCTTGAGGCCCTTCCAAGAGAACCTCTCTTTGACCTGCCTATAGGTCTTGAAGAATCCTAGATGTCCCACTGTGGGCACATCATGAACAGCCCTCAAAATCTTAATCTTGAGCTGAGAACCAGGCACTAGGTAAATTTGGTCCTTATAAAGGATGATATCATCAACCACTTGGTACCTGCTATCTGGGAACTGTCCATCCAAAATTTGACAGGTTTGAGTACTTTTGGAATACTCAACCAGCAATAGGGATTTCAAATCAGCAGAATCTTCGATAATACACAACAACTCGCCTTTGAAGGTCTCCTAGAGAGTGTGTCAGCTACCACATTATTCTTTTCCTTGACATACTTGATGTCAAAATCGTAGGCCTGAATCTTACTAACCCATTTTTGTTGTCTCTCATTCAACTCCTTCTGCTCTAGGAAGTAGCATAGACTATTGTGATCTATTCTGACTATGAATCTGCCACCCACCAAGTACTATCTAAATTTAGCCAAGGCGTGCATGATGGCAAGCATCTCCTTGTCATAGGTCAAATAAAGTCTCTCATTATCCTTGAGCTTCCTACTCTCAAAAGCTATGGGGTGCTTGTCCTACATTAACACAGGGCCAATTCTATTCCCTGAAGCATCACACTCTAAGATGAAGGATCGAGAGAAATTTGGTAGAGCCAAAACCGGACAAGTGCTCATAATAGTCTTGAGCCTATCAAAGATAGCCTCTGCCTCAACTGTCCACCTGAAAGCTCCCTTCCAGGTAAGGTCGGTGAGAGGAGCCGTTGTCTGAGAGAACCCCTTAACAAATCTCCTATAGTATGAACACAACCCCAGGAATCCTCTCAAATCTAATACATTATGTGGAGGTGGCCAATCCTGAATAGCCTGAATCTTCTCCTAGTCACCATGACCCCGTCTGCTCCTATCACATGCCCCAAATAGAGAATCTATGTCAGTTCAAACTCATACTTGGAACCCTTCGCAAATAGAGATTGGCTCTCCATGATGCTCAAAACCTCCTCCAAGTGTTGCAAGTGCTCTGCCCATGTCCTATTGTAGACTAGGATGTCATCAAAGAATACAAGAACACTCTTGTGCAGCTATATTTTAAAAATATGGTTCATGCAGGACTAAAAGGTGGCAGGTTCATTAGTGAGCCCAAAAGGCATCACTAAGAACTCATAGTGTCTGTAGTGGCATCTGAAGGCTATCTTGTGGACATCCTCATCTTGGACACGTATCTGATGATACTCGGATCGAAGATCAATCTTTGAAAAATAAATAGCTCCATGTAGCTCATCTAGAAGCTCATCAATCCTGGGAATAGGGTACCTTTTCTTGATGGTTCTCTTATTCAAAGCACGGTAATCAATACACATGTGAAGAGTACCATCCTTCTTCTTCACCAAAACTACAGAAGAAGCAAAAGGGCTAGAGCTAGGTCTAATGTGCCCCATGTCCAATAGTTCCTTAATCACCTTTTCAATCTCCTCCTTTTAATGCCTAGGGTGACAATAAGGAGTGGTAATTATGGGTTTGGCCCCCTCCTCCAACTCTATGATATGCTCGAAGCCCCTGTCTGGAGGTATGCCCGGAGGGATGTCCTCAAAAACCTGCTTGTGCCTATCCAACACCCCCTGTATGTCAGTATGAATTTGCTGCCCTAAATTCGGTGAAGGACTAGAAGAAATGAAGCACTGAGCTACCCACTCCATGCTGCCATGTCTGAATATGGCCTCCATCTGGTGAGCTGAAACTACCTGTGATCCACTATCTGTCATGGCCTTAAGTGTAACCAACTAATCATCCTTCATAAACTCTAACTACCTCTGTTGATGATCAATAGTATACCACTCGAGGGTCTGTAGCCACTGCATGCCTAGAATGGCGTCAAGACTATCTAAGTTAATGACGTAGAAATCTGCCTCTAGGAGATAATCCCTTAAATGAATCTGAAGACCTAAGATCTTCCCTATGCAACTTAGTAAGTCTCCCCCGGCCACCTTGACCTCAAACTCTGAAATGCTATCTATCTGAAGTCCCCTCCTGGAAACCAAATTGGTGCTAATGAAATTTTGTGTAGCACCCATGTCAAGAAGACATATAATTTGTTGTCCTCTAACCACTCTCTTGAGCCTAAAAGAGTGACAGGTGGGAATACCCAAGAGGGATGCTAAAGTAATAGGGGGTTGCCCCGTATGCACTCCCTTCTTCTTCCTCTCTACTAAATGTTCATCTTGAGTCTCAGTCTCGCTGCTATCATCTCCATTGTCCTCTTGTTGATCATCCTCATCATCAGTTACCACCTCAATATAATGTATCTGGCCCTTCCCACGACACCTATGATCTAGAGCCCAAGGCTCTCTACATGTGAAGCATAACTTTTTCCTTCTCAACTCATTCTGTGTCTCGAAGTCAAGTTTGGGGGGTGTGCTCTTATCCTGGTTTCTATTTCTCTGAAAAGAAGAAGACCCCTTAAAGGTTTTCTTCGGTGGTTGTAGGATGGATGACGGTGAGTCCAAGTCATGTGCCAACTTAATGGCATCATCTAAAGTGTCTAGCTTGAGGACTCTAACCAGCCCTCTGAACTTATCCTAAAGCCCCTCAATAAACAACATAACCTTCCTCTATTCTTCCATATCCGGGACCATAATAGATATCCTCTGAAACTCATCAATATAGTGATCCAATGATCCACTTTGCTTCAGCAGAGCTAACTCCCTGTAGTAGACCTCAATATCCTTACAGTCAAAGTGGGTGATCAATTTAGTGCTAAAGATCTCGTAGGATGTAATCAATCCGTGATCCTGGATGACGAGACCATGATGCCACCAATCGTATGCTACACCCTCTAAATGCATGGGTGCGAACTTAATCGCCTCCATCTCTGACATCAGTTTCAGGGTCAGGAAAGTATCTAGCTTGTGAATCCAAGCTTTAGAGGAAGTCTTACCACTGCCATAAAAAATGGGGAGAGTCAACTTATTCATAGCATGCTTAAGATCTCTATTGGGACCCCTGGGTCTCCTATCCTACCGCACTCTCTCATAATCTCTCCTTTGTGTCAGATACTGCACAAATGACAAGTCAACCTTGACATTGTCAAGTAACAAGTCCCACTCATTATGTGCAATCGCAACATTGTCAGGAAGCGCAATTGCTGCCTTGGGCTGGGCTACTTCCTCCTTAGTGTGATTCCCTACGAACGTAGGCATAAGGGGCCTATCTGTAGTCTGAGTAGCTACTATAGTAGCTCTAGCTGATCCTACCACACTGTTACCACCATGGTGGCTCCGAGGTCTCGCGACTGCCACTGTCAACTATTGCATAACTCCCGTGAGATGGTGTAACACATCAGTGATGTGATCCTGTCCCTAGCAAAGGGCCCTCGTGGTCTCTCTGACCTCTCTATCCTCATATGCCATACCTATACCTCTAGTACTCTGTTCAAAAACAATATGCTCATCTTCCTCTATATGACTATTTTCAATGTCTACCTGCACTGATGATTCAGATTGCCTCTGTTCAACCCTGTTATGTCTGAAGTTATAAACTCTATGACTACCGTGCATGCCTGGACTGCATTACCAACTAAAAATGAAAGCCGAAAAGGTTGGCAAGACATTAGGCTCTAATACCACTGAAATGTTCCTAAGTCAATTTCTGAAGCAATTTTTTGAGCTAGTTTAATTGAGTGGACTCAGTGCCAATTTCACAAAACCACAGTCTGATTTATACTTAGCACACCAGTAATTATGCTGAGGTATATAATGTCACTGCTAGTGTTTTCAGATGGGATTTCTTAACCTTAACAATACTATTAGGAAATATAAAGCAATTACAACCTTCCAGATTCACACAATGTTTAAGTATCACAATGTATACAGGGCGGCGCCAAATGAATATATATTCTAATCACAGAAATAGGAAATGCTATCACAGACATGTGCATGCATTGTCTCTCAAATTCACAACATCCAATTAACTAGCATAGACAATACGATTACCAACCGTAATTCCTCACTTCTGCTCCCAGTCGCAGTTACTGCTAATGAATGGTGAGCCGTGAGTAACCTCTAGAGGGTGTTGTGACTATGACTAGCTCATGCTCCCTATGACTGTACCAATCTCCTGGCTCCTAGTGTAACCACTGGGATGGTTCAGATCACTGCCATGACTAACCCAGTCGCTCTTGCAGCCCAGTTTGAACACTTTGATTCAAATGTGAGTCCTCCCCCGTGAGTGAAGATTGCGGTGATGCAGTAGGTTCCTGGCGAAGTCGCATAATACCCGCAACTGTAAGACTGATGACCATGAGTTACAACTTGTTTAGCTTGGGCTTAATGGACTTCCTGTGAGTGAAGAAAGAGGCGCGTATACTATCGGAGCTAGTGTGCGGACTGCTTCACAGGACTGTTAATCCCGTTATCTTATTGTCATGGGAGTCTCTGATTGTTTATTGCTAGCCGTAGTGGCTTTCACGTGGCTTCCCTGCCATGAACTGTGTGCACCCAAGCTTGTGAAGTTCGATGGAGAAACTAGATGCCAGTACGTGGTTACCAGTAGTAAATGAAACTCTTCTTCCGGCGACCCCTATAGGTGCTCCCTAGTCTCGACCTGTATATATATTCCAAAGGCTATGAAATTTCAATGCTACTGACTATTGATACCTGGGCCAAACAAGGCTAGGAGTGAACTAAGATCCAATCTTTCAACTAACCTACTGAGGTAGTTTGCTACTGTATGTGAACTGGAGTATAAATAAAGGATCCCTGTATGCTGCTCAAACATTTATAAAAAACCAAACTGTAAACTGAATCTTACTTTCTTTTTGCACCAATGTAGATCCTAAGTGAATCTACCCAATAGAGAAAGCCAGGTTTGCGTCTAACTTTCTTCAGATTTCCTAGAGGATTTGTGTCCTCAAAAATGGCCAGTCACCAAAGCAACCAGATTATTTTTCTTTTTCTTTTATCTATTTTCATGGTCCCTTTATCGAGGTGTACTTTCCTCATTTATAGCCTCAAAGTGAGTGCAAATACAAAAAGTTGGGCAATGTGGGATAAAAGCTGACTTAAGTCACTTTTACAACTTAAAGTGACTTTATAATAAGTCATAAAGTGACTTTATAACACACTTTAATAAATAAAGTGATTCTGACTATAGAAGTTGAGCCCGTAAAACTAATCTTTTCTCGTGCAACAACGTGACTGGCTGACATCCTTCTCAAAGCGGCCATTAGTCCATCTGAATGGCTAGATAGACTAATCCAACATCTAAATGGTCTACTGCCGAGAAGGGGATATTACAAACTTCTTGTGCATTTTCCATGTGTTTTTTCTACCACATCATCCATCTTGTATAAAATCCCCTTTTTTAACCATATTTTCACCTTATTTGATTGCAATTTTTATTCGGCATGACATCATCACTTGGGCCCACTGCTACATTCCTTCTTTTTGAACAACTTTTACATCATTTCATCCTATTTTGAGTTACTCAACATATTATTTTATCCAATCAATCATTGAGGGGGGACAACCATATTTTGAGCAACTGTAGTCATCGCAGATCAGTACTTTAACTTACTCAAAGTATAATCTTACTCGATACTATGGGTCCCACCATCTTATCTCCTTTTCTTTGAATAACTCATGACCTTGGTGAGGTGTCTTTTGTCTTGTTCGATAGTCCACTTTATTCAACATCTCTTTTCGAATGAGATGAAACATTCTTGCACGAAAAACTTATTATGTTCCAATTAATACCTCAGAGAGGATCCCACCAACACATTCCCTTTCTGGCCATCTTAAAAATTTGATAGTTCTTGTTTTATTTTACTTGATGCTGCATCTTACTCGATGTTTTTCATTGGGTACCACAAGCCAACTTTCCTTGTATTTTCTATCATATAAGTTTTGTTTTTCTACCACTTTGTTTTCCACACTCGATGACCCACATTGTTCGAAAAGTAGGGCTTCATGTTTTCATCAGGCAACTTCTTACTTCGGTGTTCTTCATTCTAAAGTTAGTCAAAAATTCATTTTGTATGATACCTTTTTTATGGTGGACCATGCTATTTCTAGAAAGACACATGTCACTTCCTCAGTGGCCTACTTCATTGTTCCATTTTGGAGAAGTAGGACTTTTGTTTGATAGATTTCAAACTCTTGACATTGACCAAGTAAAATGTCACGTACATGTATTGCCTCGCTATTTCTCTCAGATAAGTAATTTGCCCAATATTATTTCCACTTATTCAATACTGAACTCTTCTTGATTCCATGAAGGATGATTCTACTCAATCACATTTTGAACCTTCTTTTCTAGGTGGACAGTTCACTCCATTTGTTACTCGATGGATGATTCTTCTCAGACAAAGCATTCAATCTTTTTGGTATCTTGTCATGCAAATGATACAATTAGAAATAAAATCCTTAACATCCTTCCAGTCAAGCCTTAGGATTTAAAAAATATGCAAGGCTTCAAAGAGAAGGCTAGGGCATAAAACATGTAAATTTAAGTGAATGACATTAAGCCCTATCAGACTGCTAATTGTATTTTCTTCAAATTTTCTTAAGTCTTTCCAACAAATCTAAATCATACATATCCTGTAGCCATTTCATTTCATTTCTTTGATGGCTTTTACTCATTTTGAACATTTAGAAGGATGCCCAAACATTGTGCTAAGCCTTCGATTATGTGTACAACTCGCAATCATTTCACTTTAGTCCTTAAGACGACATCTTTGTGAGGCATTCTTTCATAAATTTAGTTACCCTATATGTGCTTTAAAATTAACATGTTTTTGGCTTATGAATTTTGGTTGTATTTGCTCGGAGGCTATTAAAAATTTTCAATTAAATCTACTTTGTGCATATCAAGAAATCTCAACTTTTCATTCCAAGAGGTGACATCTATGTTGGCACATTTTTGGTGGATACCCACCCATTGCTAGAACTCCTCTATTTTGTCATGATCATAGAGGATACTGAAAATAGTTGTAGAATATGGTTTTAATGGAACTCCTCCATTTTGTTGTGATCATAGAGGATCACATTTCATTGCAACATCTTATCGAATATTTCAATTGCTTTTTGTTGCCCTCACATTTTATGATCATCGCACTCATCTCTCAGAGGCACTTTGTCAAACAGTTAGCATGCATTGTTTATATTCTCTTGCAAGCTGCATAGATATGTATGCCAGAGCATTTCCAATTGTATGTTTGATCAAAATTATCTACTTTGAAATATCGAGAGCTTGATGCTCACTTTCTTCTCTCTTTCTTGTATCTTGTATTGACTTAAAATATTCTACATGAGCCAACCCCATAATTTTCCTGACCTTTTTGTAGCACCAAAGCTGAGGCTATTATGGAATAAGTCTTTCATGTACTTCTATTACACAATAAAATTAATGGCTTCTAGGAAAGCATCTCCACAGCATTTTAGAATTGAGTAACTATAAACTTGTTCTCTTTGATATAACATAACAATCAAATTAAGAAAATAACAAAAATTGCCTACATAGCTCATAGAAATTAACAATCTATAGAAGGATAGCTAGGGTTGATTGCATAGAGAAGATATGACAAACATGTATGCCTAAGAATCAATTTTCATTTTGACTATATTTGAATTTGTTAGAAATGAATATAATAAATTCCTGCAACTCATGAATTAAAAAAATTTGGTCTATGAATAGGTCACATAATATTTAAAGTTGACAAATATGAAAAAGACAGTCTAGTAAAAGGAAAGGAAAATGAAAATCGTGCAGCAAAAGAAAAGGATGATACCAATCCAATATTAAGGAAGAGGAAAAAGACAAATCCCAACCAAAACCAAAGTTTGAAGCTTACTCAACACCTAGGGGGATAAAAGAATATCGATTACATTATAAAGGAGAATAGTTATGGGATTATACAATAGTAAGGTGAGAGTTTTGGAGTGAATTTACAGCAGGTATTAAACCCCAGTTCATAGTAGGAGAGGTGATGATTGATTTCATAGGAGATAAACACATAAAATCGAAAATATGTCTTCACCTTATGATTGTATTTGCAATTGTTACATATGAATGTAACAAATTCCTGCTGCTCATGAATTATAATTCCTTGATCTATGAATATGTAACAAAAATATAAGACTTCCAAAATAGAAAAGATCTCCTAGTATAGGGCAAGGACAAATAGAAGTAATCTAGCAAAAGAAAAGGATTAAAATATTCCAGTATAATGGAACTATCAAAAGAGGAAGCCCAACAGATGCCAAGAATGAAAATCAAAAAAGTTTGAAAGCTCAGCTAACACCTAGGTGTATTCAAAGCATATATGTTCCAGTAGAGTGAAGGTGTTTACAACAGCACATTGAGTATTTCTAAGTGAACTTGCAAAAAGGTTTTGAGCATCAGTCCATAGTATGACGGGTAGAGTTGATCCCATATGAGGAAAAAAAATGCTAAATATCTATTCATTTTTTGACTCTATTTGTGATGCTTAAATATGAACATAATAAATTATTAAATTCCTACAACTTATGAATTGAAATTCTTTTCTCTAAAATAGTTCATAGAATATAAAAAGATGAAAAAATTAGAAGAGGACAAATATAAATAGGCTAAAAATAGAAAAGTTCAAATATAATCTTGCAAATAGACTATCTATGTTAATGATTGATGCCTCTCTCTTTAACTAAACACTCTAAAAAAGGATTACTACATTTAAAACAATAGAGGCCGTCACATTCATAGTTTTCTCACTTAAGAGCTCATCTTGTATAGTTGCAAGAATGATAATATACGTGATTCAAGTACAATTCATACCCAGATTTGATGGCCAATAGGGACTGATTTGGATACTTAGATGTAACCTATCATAATAATTTCATCTAGAAATATTCAATCCATACTCTAACATCATATATCAATCTTGTTCTAGTACCATCAATGTTGTTTGCATTATTATTAGCTTGCCTATAGATTTTAGGAGAAAGTTTCTTAAGAAGTGCACCATTATAATGGTGGTATTGAAAGAGGTGAATAAAATTCAATATTCCCCATATTGTGTGCATCTTTCTTGTCTCTAGTGGCCCTTGTACCAAAGTGAAGGGTCAAGGCTCTTATCATCTAGAAGACCCAAATCCATTTGTATTAGCTATTGTATGCATAGAAGCTCACTGAATAGTTGTTATTTGCAAGCCATTGAAACTCCTATGAATATGTCCATCCTTTCCTATTCAAGCTCATACACTTGCTTGATCTTTATTACAAGATTAGGCTTCCAAATGTAGGCCACATTTCCAATCCACTTACCACAGCATCATTTGGTCCTTGGTTGTTTTCTCAAACCTGTCTACACATACAAAGACATTCTTACCTTTTGTCAACTATGATTCAATCACCTTATTCCATATTCATTGTCATGTACCCATTGGGATCGTCCTTATATGATCCATAACATTGAACTACCTCTTCTACATGTAAGCATGACCAAAGTTAATTACACCAACATTTGTATGAAGCATAGATACTATATATGTACAAAGAAAAGATACTTTCATTAATCACAAAGGTTTTTATATGTATTGTTCGTGTTGTTTGTAATAGGTATTTTTGTTTCTATTGTATGTATTGTTGTTGTTATAAGTATTGTTGTTGTATGTAATATGTATTGTTGTTCTTACTATATATATGTATTGTTGTTGTCCTTATATGTATCTTTGGTGTTGTTTGTTATATGTATTGCTTGATGGATATCACCCTTCTTCTAATAATCAAATATGTAATAATGTTGTGATAACCTTATATGTTCAGTATGCATGCATGGTAACATATAAGTGTTTATATTTAAGACTTTAATAATTAACATTGTAATATAATATGTTTTTTTTCCTTTTTGTAGAAATGTATTGATAATAAGCTCAAAGAAGGGGATAAAGTTAGGGTGTTGGATCCATATGATGGTGATGTTGTGGGAATTGGGAGGATGCATTCCATATCTATTGCTCGTTGAGTCAATTTGAAAGGAACAGGAGATGCAAACATAAACATTTTAGAGGTCACAAGTAGTGTTCCTCTTGTTTATGAAGTTAAAATAGATGGAGTCATTTGCATAAAAAAGAAAGAGAGAACCTTCACACAGTGGCCACTAAAGTATTTGCAAAAAATGGCATAATTAAACATGTTTATCATGTATTAGATGTTGTTAGACATCTTGACTCATTGTAGCTTTATGCAGTATTTTGAATGTGTTGTTTAAGGATTTTAGTTATCATGGTGTATTTGAAAGAGTTAGAAACTCTTAAGACATCTTTTACATTTTTTATTAAGTTAGATATATACTCTAAGCTTTTACACACACACACACACACACAGATATATATATATATATATATATATATATATATATATATATATATATATATATATATATATATATATATATATATATATATATATATATATATATGTATTAAGTTTTTTTATTGCAAATCATTAAGTTTATTTATCACAGTGTTGCATGAATCTTTTAATAATAGCATGTTCTAGCTTGTTCATATTTGTAATATTTTTATTTTCTTGTATATTTTAGTTCAAGTTTAATATTATGTTATTTGGATTATTTAGTTTATGGCATTCAAAAAATTATTCATTGCATGGATAAATCGTTTAATAGTAAATTTAGTCATGTTATAAATGACTGCAAATTAACTACTTATAGTCACGTGACTAAGTTTAGTCATTTATATACAATTTTTAGTAGTTTTTTTAGTCGCGTATTATTGTTTCTGTACTAGTGACAATTGGCCTAATAGTCTAGATCAATAGAGATTTGATTGAATTATTCTTTTTTGGTAGTTTGATATGACTAGATACAATAGAGAAAGAACTAGTTACAAAGATGTAAATTTGACGGTGATCAACATAAACAATAAGCAACATAACATATATGCAAACTCCAAGAATGTGAATTAGAATGAAACCTAACACCAAAATTTGGTCTCGACAGTACATGACTATATGGTTAAGTGATCTCGTCATGAAGGTGTCTAGTGCAAATATCATAAACAACTCATCTAACTCAAGATGTCACACAAATCATCTCCCTGAAATTCATCAAAATGTGTTGGACTTTGTGGCTAAGCTAAAACATCCAAGGTTTTCTACTACTCCAAAGTCTTCATCTCTTTGTCTCAATATGTAGTTTTTGAATATGCAACCTTCCTTGTTAGATCTGCATTCCTACAAACTAGAAGATAGATAATAGTGTTGGGTTGTATAAGAGCTTGGCTAAGTGAAGCCCCGAGTAGGAATTAACCTCCACTATAGCAATGTTGTATAAAAAAGATCTTTCCCCAAGAGGACATAAGCTCAATCTAAAATAAAATGTTGGGTTGACAATGTTATAACTTTTCTATGAATTCCCATGCCCTTCAAGTCTTCAAGAAAGGTTGAACATTTCCAAGAGGACCTCATGATGTCTTCACTCATGGATTCACAAACATATGAAATTTCTCGTGGATATCATCTTGAATGCTTGAATCATTCAATGTTAGACCTCCTTTTATTTCTTGAAAATGATTAAAGTACTTTTCAATTGCTTGATGAGAGAAGTGGATTGTAATTGTGTGATGTTAAAGTGAGGGGGTGAGGATTTATTTTGTAATAAACATCATGAAATATTTTGATAATTTGAAGGAGGTCGGCATTGAGAGCATTTTTTTGCTCACCATTTTTTGACCGTTGAAGGGTTCAAATTTTTGCAAGGTGTATGCCCTTGGTCTCCTTGTGTTGTGTACTGCAACAATGGTGTGTGACACAGCTTAATTACCTCCCATGCCTTCTATAAGTCTAATGGTTATATCAGGCATTAATAGGTTGATCTTTTGAGGCAACAACAACCATCAATTATTGTAAGGTGTGTTCCCTTGGTCTCCTTGTGATGTGAAATGTAGCATTGGTTCGTAACATGGCTTAACTACCTCTCGTGTCTTCTATAAGTCCAATGGTTGTATCATGCATTAATAGGTTGATATTTTGGTGCAACGGTAACCAACACAAATTCGGGTCCCTTTGGGCTAGACTATGGTGCCCAATGTCATATTTTAGGGTGTTAAGCACCTTAGTCCAATCCTTTTTTGTTGGAACAAGGTTAGATAGCCAAAAAATATGCTAAACTTCCAAAATCAAACACTATTTTGAGTAGAAACATATGTTTTGAAACCTCCAATTTCTTAAGTTTCAAAAGTGATACATATCTACATAAGCATTTGAAACAATACATCATTTCATGACACTATTATTTGGTATGCTAAATTGAAGGTTTCAACACACATTGTATCTTGTAACCTCCACTTCACAAGATACCCAAAATGCATTATTTTGTGACCTCTACCATAGAGAAGTATATTCAATTTACTCAATATTAGTAACATGGCGATGTTTCTATTTTAAATGCACATCTACATATATGAAGTTACAAATGACAAGGGTTGAGCACATTGAGAAGTATGGGTTAAAAACACAATGTGTTTAAACGATACAATTTTTCATAGGAGACGATGTATGCAATGTGAAGTGCGTACTATGAAAGTCAAACCCCTATGCCATTACATGCATGTTATAAAATGCATCATGTATTGGAACATTTTCTTTCTTATAAGATATTAATAACAATACTTATATTCATAAGCATTTGAAATCACAATAGCATTTCATGACAACATTTTTTTACTATGAGAAATTGAAAGTTTCAAATTGTAACTTCTGCTATAGAAGTTTCCAAAAACGCACATTGTTTTGTAAGCTTACTATGGAGAAGTATGTTGAATTTATCAAATATCAGCAATAGGGTTGTTGTTACTATTTGAAATGTACACCTAGCTATACAAAGATATAAACCACCAAGATTGGGTACATTGTAAAGTGCAAGTTAAAAAATGCAATGTCTATTGAAGCATACAATTGCTTAGAGAATGCAATGCCTATTGAAGTATGCAATTTCTTATAGAATGCATTGTGAAGTGTGTAGTATAAAGGTTAGACCCCTATGTCATAATGGACATTTAAAAAGTGCATGTTTTGAAACCTCCAATTTCTTATAAGGTACTTATTAATCAACATATGCATTTGAAATAACAACGACATTTCATGTTTTGGTTAATGGTAAAAATAGGTTTTGAAGGGACCCGAAACCCTGTACAAAGAAAAAGCTTAAGATAGAGCATTAGGAGTACACCATACACAACAAAACAACCAGAACAAAAGGCCACCATCCCCAAGAAACCACCCAAAAGAACTCAGCCAAAGAAACACCCAAACTGCTGCATAAGATAAATGAGCTATCTTTTTGTCCCCTTCAAATGAGATCGCAGGGTCATATCAAAAGATGGGGAGGATTTATTAGAATTTTTTCCTTTAACTATAATATGTCCTTCTTCCACACTAGCAGCCTTATCCTGCCAGCACAATGAATCCAAAGCTGGAGATCCAGACCGCAAAAGTGGGGTTGAGTCTCCTAGAGAAATAGCCAGCGCAGGGCCGCCATTAGATCTAGCCAAAGGGTGATCAAGAAATGGAATTGTAAGGTTAGATCTAGCACCTAATAGAATACCATCATTTCCAGCAAAGCCAACACCCACTGAATCGGCAGAAAATCTTGTATCACCCAACGTAGGAAGAGAAGGTTCAGGTCGAGCAACCAAGATAGGGACAGAACCAGCAGCCCTAGCAAATCCTTCAGGAACATTAATATCAAGACATAAACCAACCTTCTCACCAATAGGAAGAGGATTGCCAATATCAAGAGCAGCCTCCATCTCAGGGTGAGAGGAGATTTTCAAGACAATGTAATGTTGGGTAGAAGCACCCTTCCACCAATAAGGAGAAGATTTATTCTTCTTGGTAATGAAGCCACATTGGGATGATATATGACCGGTCTTAAAACATTTACAACATCTAAAAGGAATGCCTTTGAATTCAAGCTGTTGGATCCAAGGTCCCAAGGATGATTCAATTTTAATTTCAGTTGGGAGGCCCTTCGAGGTATCAATTTTTACCAAGATACGAGAAAAAGTAGAATGATACATATTATCAGACTCATTATCAATCAACAAGAATTCCCCCCAAAGCCCCACCCACTTCCTCAAGGATAGAATCATGTCACAGATGAAGGGGCAGATTGGGAAGCCTGACCCATATAGGGATAGTACTAAGACTTCGGTGGAAGGATTGAAATCAAGGTGCCACGACTTTACCATGAACAAAAAGTTTTCATCCTCCCAACAAAAGAAATAATCACATAGGATCGTAGCTCTATCCACAACATTATCAAATTTTGCTTGTTAGCCTATTTAACTATGTTAAATTACATGTTTCAAAATACATCATGTTTTGTGTTTTGGAACTTGCACTTCAAAAGGTACCAAATACACCATATTCTTTCAAGGGTACCCAATACACGGTGTTTTGTAACCTTTACTAGGGAGAAGGATATTCAATTTATCCAATAACATCAATAATGGTGTTGTTCATATTTGAAATGAAAGCCTAAATATACATAGTTAAAAAACACAAAGGTTCGATACATTGTGATTTGCAAGCTAAAAATAATGTCGTATAATTTGAAGCTTGTAATTTCTCATAGCCTCCAAGTTGTGCAATATCAAGTGTTTATTATGAAGGTTATCATATGTCATAAAGTGCTTTCTAAATAACACATGTTGTGAAACCTTGTATCTCTTAAAATCCTAGAAGTGAGTAACCAATAAAAAAATAGAATTGGTTCACATTTCATTCACATCATGTGAATATCAATGTTTAGTTTCTCTTCCACCTACAACTCCACTCTTTACCTTTGAACAACCTTTTCCCATATTTTAGTTGAAATGGATGTCTCTAAAGGGTTGCATGTTGAGATTGTGATTAATTTTACTAAGGGTGACTGGGTTCAAATTTTGGACTATGAAGGGGTCCCTTTAGATGGAGAAAATGTTTTAAAATTGGTCATGTTGTTTCTCAATGTGGTTTTGAGAAAAAGATATTGTTGGCTTCATGGTGGAATGGTGCTTCCAATCAGCATTATACGGTTGAGAATAAATCTGATAGGAGTTTCTCCCAAATGGTTGTGCAGGATTCTCTATGTCTTGTGGCATCTTCTCATGGTTACTAGTGGTGGGATTTTTGTGGCTACTGAGTTGATTCTCATGTTGCCAAAGTTGTTGTAGCTCTTCCTCCTAAGGGGAAATCTTGACCTCTTGCTTGTGCCAAGACCTCCCCTATTGTGGTTTGTGGCCATGATATGGTGGATAATGTGGACTTCTACCAATGTTGTTAGTGTTCACTTGGTGGTCAGCACCTCCTTGGAGATTCATGACATGGCTTAAACACCTCTTGTGGATCGGGTTAAATTTGGCATTTGTATCAAGCATTGACAATTTGAGCTTTTGGTGCAATGGCAAATGATTCCAAGAATTGGTATCAGATCCTCAGGTCACGGGTTTGAGTCTCCCTTCAGTGGGTGTTGAAGGCTTAATCGGTGTTGAGGGGGAGATTTTTGACTTGGTGGTCAGCACCTCCTTAGAGATTCATGACATGGCTTAACCGCCTCCCATGGATCGGGTTAAATTTGGCATTTGTATCGGGCATTGACAGTTCGAGCTTTTGGTGCAACAGCAAATGATTCCAACAGTTAGTTGGTGTGTAGATTTACTAGTCTCCGGCCTAGTCGAACAAATCTTCATCAATGGGTGTCAGATTCTAAGAGAACCTTAGTAATTTATAGTAATATTGAGTTTTTCCCTTGTGCTAAAGGGTTTTTTATTGCTTATTTTATTTTATTTGATTATCAACATTTAGTGTTGAGCAAATTGTGGGCTTGGGGAGTTCACTCCTTTTTGTTCAAACCCATGACCGTCTCCTTCAACCCTCTTACTAAACCACTTATGTGGGTCTATCTTCCCCTTAATTTTTGGGAGAATTCTTTTTTTGAGGTTATCGACAATTTTATATGTTATTTCAGAAAGTTGGATACCACTGCCTCCATGGGTCTCTCTACCTTTGCACACATATTGGTTGATATTGTTATCTTCACCTCTTCTCGGGGATGTGGTTCTCATGGTTGGGGAGGACTCAATCATTGGATTATGAGGGTCTCCCATTTTGATGTCATTAGTGCTTCTCTATTGGTCACTTGGCCAAAAAAATTTCCTTCTCATGTCATAAAGGCACTGGCACTTGGTGGAAGGACACTAATGGTGATCACCTAACTGCCCTAACTTTTGGTTCTTCCTTTGATGACTCTTCATAGACTAATGATGACTCCTCCCAAGATGATGCTCTTTTTCTAGTTTGGCCTCCTTTGGCCTTGTGGAACCTACTCTGCCTCTTGTTGCTAGTGCAGCCCCCTATGGCTGTGTGGACCCTCCTTTACCTATTGCTTATGTTTAGCTCAAACCTTTTCTAGATGACATGCAACCTTGTCAGCACTCTACCTCTTGTGTTGATAGTCTCACAAATAGGATTTCCCCACTTGATCCCCCGTGTGGTGGGGACCCTATTAATAGTATTGTTTGGACTTTTATTTATCGACGTAGGAAAGATCATTCTTCTTCATGTTCTCATTCTCTTTCCCACCTTGTGGGTGAATCATCTACCCACTCTTGATGTGGATTACTAGTTGTTATGCTAGTGTGTTGTAAATGATTTGTTTTTGTCTTTACTATTTGTGGCCTGCTCTTGTGTAAGTTATAAATGATCTTTTTCATCTATCTTTTTAAAAACTAGCACTCTTATTGTACTCCTAATTTTATCAAAAACATTTCATTTATCTAAAGTTATTTTAAAACACTTGCCAAATAAAAAAGAAAAAAAAATTGTTGACATTTTCATTGACCACTCACATGAATCTCATTTCTTTACTTTAGTCCCCATCTACACCAGAACACCAAGTCTTCATCCTTTTGAATAGGAGAAATGAAATTTTCAAACACTGTTTATAGCCTGCATTTCAAAATAATGGGTTTATATTTTCATTTATCTGTCACAAGAATATCATTTCTTTACTTTGTGTCCCACCTGCAACTACAACTACAACTCCTACCTACAGATTCCACCCTTTAGCTTTCAACAGTAGAAGGCGTCACTTGCTAGCAAACTTTGGTTTTAAAATACAATACACTAAAAATATAAGGAAATAGCGATAGTAATAGTGAGACATCCATTGAGTAGACAAATAACAGGAAAGTCCGCCAACAATGCATGTAATAATGAATTGGGCATGTCTGTCGTTTTGTAGTTAGAATATTCATGTTTGTTACTAAGGCAGGAATAAGTAATTTGTCATTATGAAAAACTGTAGAATCAATTCCTAGTTATGATGTAGAGAAACACATTCGTTATTTCCTTTACAAGATATTTAATCAAATTCACGCAATTTTTAATATTTGTTTTCTAACCTATTGGTTAAATAATTTTACATGTATATCATTCAATGGTTTTAACAAATCATGGCTAATGAGTTCAACAAGGCAAATTACTTATTTGCTTTAGAAAACTTGTTTGTAGGAAGATGTAAATGGCCTTTTATGGAAAATGGACAACAAAAAGTTAAAAATTGTCTTGTGAGAACATTACAAAATTAAAACTTATTCTTTTTATGTGTCTATGCTTTGAGAAGTTCAAGGTATAATTTAAGTATGCTTTTACTATATTTATCATATTGTTTTTTAATGAAGAATGAGTGTAATTATGCACATATGATAACTAAAGGAAATGCTTATTCTATTCACAATACCTAATAAATGAACTACATTAGAAAATGGAAGCTAAAAAAAATGTTTATTGTTAGTAACACTTAAAATATGAACTTGTTAAAATTGAATCGGTGACAAAAAAATTATAGTGATCAATCAGGGATGGAGTGGAAGCGACAATGGCAGAGTCTAGGGTTTGGTCGCAGCAATGGTGGTCTCTCACAAAACAGGAACTGGAATCAAGGGTCTCAGAATGGTTGAGCCCCTTTCAGAAGACATAAGGGTTTTGATTATGGGGATAGAAAAAAGTCATTTCGGCCTTTTAGCCAACAGCGCCTTCCATGGGTCTCTGAAGGCAATGCTCCTGGAAGGAATCATTTCGCTTATGAAAATAATCAGGAGGAGGAGCATTTTCGGCATAGGAGTAAAGGAAATGAAAAGTAGAATCAACCTCACCCAGTTAAACGCTTTACCTCAACAACCCTTGGTGGTAATGTGGATTTTGGCCTGGTCGCCCACAAATTTTGGAGACCAAAGATTGTCGAGCGACAAGAACAGGATCAGATCATTGAACCTTCAAGGATACATTGCACATCGGTGGCTTGGAAGTCTCCAATCCTTCTTTGATGGAATCGGTAAGTTTTTTAAAGGACCATGCCTTTTTTTTGAAGTGGGGCAAGGAATGGTCAGCGGTTAGAAAAGTCAAATCGTGGTGTGATAAACAATGGGGGTCTATTAGTAGCTTTAAGATCTTGAAAAATGGTTTTGTAATGATCACGGTGGAAAGTGCTCAGGATAGGAACTAGATTTTAAGTCAAATCGGGCTGTGATAAACAATGGGGGTCTATTAGTAGCTTTAAGATCCTGGAAAATGGTTTTGTAATGATCATGGTGGAAAGTGCTCAGGATAGGAACTGGATTTTAAGAAGTGGCCCATATTTTTTAGAAGGGAAGGGTTTTTTTCTCAAGCAATGGGAACCTAATTACGACCCAACAAAGGAAAACATTCACACCTATCCCATTTGGGTGGGTCTTAGAAGTTTACCTCAGGAATATTAGAATGAAGAGTCTTATAGGCGTATAGGTGATAAGCTTGGTAAATTTGTGAAGGCAGTGGAGATGGTCGATAAGATCTCCCTTCAGATGTTTCCTTGGATATGCATTCAATGGAATTCTAGTCACCCTTTACCGAAAATGCTCGAATTGATTTCGACGGAAGGGAGATGGAGACAAGCTCTATCTTTTGAAGAGGAACTTATGGTTTGTGAAGTATGTTTAAGCGAGGATCATGAATCCAAAGAGTGTTATGCATCAGAACAGGGTAAAGGAAAAGATTTGGCTGAGGCTTTGTTATTACAATGGGCGATGCTACTTTCAGAGGTGATAGCTGTGAAGAAGGAGGTGTCTTGTAGAGAGCGTCTATCTATGGCAGCGGCATGGGAGTGTGAAATCATTTTAGGTAGTAGCCGAAATGGGGATTACAATTGGGCCTTAAGATGGTCTCTAAGGAATATGGAGGCCTCCTTTCAAGGGACCTGTTAAAAGACCCATGGGGCTAACTTAAATGATCTTGATAGGTCCATAGAACCCCCTGTTTCAGACTGCGTAGATAATAATAGTTACAACTTGGTTGGTTTAAAACCTCAGGGGGTCTTTCCTTTCTTAGCATGTGGACATAAGGTAACTCAAGAATGCATAGACAAATTTTCAACTGATGACTCTTAGGTGAAGCCTTTAGCTAAGCCTTTAACTAGGGAAAAGGATTTGGGACAAGGTGATAGGATGGAAAAACCAGCTAAGACAATGACATCTCAGGGTCTACCTTCAGGTTCTGGTTTAGGAGCAAGGGAGGTGGAAGCAAAGAATGATGGGCCTTTGGATAACATTTTTAAAAATATCCAAATTTCTCCTATAAGGAATTTAGAGTCTTCTTTTAATTCTGAGCAAGATTCTAGTGAAGGGACATTGGATTCAGATTTGGAGGATGATTTGGAGGATGATGTGGGTGATGATTTTCTAGGCCTGGAGGTTGATCAGATTATTGCTGAGAGACGCACCCTCTCTTAATCAGATGCTAAAGTTTCAAAAGTCAAAGTGGCTGAGCAAAAAAAATGTGGACGAAAGTCAAATAAGTCTTTGATTCAAGTAGTAGGCAACACGGTAGGTCAAAGCAAATTAAGATCGTGAAGAGGGTATGTCTTTTCCTGAAAGCAATGAGGCTACTTTTGTGGAATGTCAGGGGCTGCAATGCCTCTGACAAGATTCGCTTGATCAAGCAGGGGTTTGATCAAGTGAGACCTGATTTAGTTTTGTTACAAGAGACTAAGATTAAGCAGGAAGGTTTAGATAGCATGGTTAGATGTTTCAGTAGATGGAAAATTTCTTGGGAGCCAGCCCATGGGGCCTCTGGGGGTTTAGGGGTGTTGTGGAAAGAGGACTCTGTGGAGGTTGTTATTATGCAACAGGATCAGCACTGGCAATGGTGTAAGGTTAGGTCAAAATAGTTGCGGGCAATTTTTAATCTAATTAATGTTTATGGACATGTTCAGGATCTTGAGAAAAGAATGGTGTGGAGGGTGCTCTCTGAGTTGTTGTTAGCACTAAAGGATGATATTGTTTTATTGGGAGGGGATTTTAATGCAATCCTCAATCCTGCAGAAAAGTGTGGGGGAAGAGGATGGATGATCTCGAGTCAAGTAGATTTCAATAAGTTTGTAATGGAGAATAGTCTGATGGACATTCCTTTCAAGAAAGGAGAATTTACTTGGACAAATCGTAGGGCGGGTTTTGTTCATATTGCGGAGAAATTGGACTATTTTTTGATGGTTGGGGACTGGGCTAATAATAGATGGACTTGTGAAGCAAATATTCTCCCTATTCATGGCTCAGACCATTTCTCAATTGGTCTACACTTACAAGAAGACTCCTCACCTGAAAGATGCCCTTTCAAATTTAAAGCTACATGGTTGCGAGAGGATGGTTTCAAAGAGTTGGTGAAACAATGGTGGCATGCATCCCCGTTGATTGAAGGTAATAAAGCTTTTTCCTTCTTCAAAATATTACTATTTTTGAAAGAACAGCTTAAAATTTGGAATAGGGTGCATTTTAAAAATAGTTTTACTCAAAAATTGAGTCTAGAGGACTCTCTGAAAGAGCTAAATGAAAAAATTATTGCTCGAGGTATGGTGGAGGATGATTTTGAACAGGAAAAGTCACTAAGTAAGGAATATGTTGAAGTTATGGCTAAGGAGGAAATCTTTTGGAAACAGAAGTCTAGGGAGACATGGTTGAATGAGGGAGACCGTAACACTAAGTTTTTTTCACAACTCAATAAAGGTGCGAAGAGCTCATAACAAAATCTTCTCTACAAAAATTAGAGAGGGCATTTTGATACATAACCCATTAGAGATCAATAAGACAGCCATAGACTTTTTCACCTCTAATGGGCAGGGAGGAATTGCTAGTGACACTGAGGTGGAGGATGTGTTATGCTGTATTCCAATGTTTATCTCTGAGTCACTGAACAGAATGTTAACTGAAAAAGTGTCCTTAGAGGAGGTAAAGAAGGTGTTGTGGCCTTTGGGTAGAAACAAGGCGTCAGGGCCAGATGGCTTTCCTAGTCTTTTTTTTTAGTCCTTTTGGGATTTACTTGCAAAGGACATATGGGATGTGGTCAAGGAATCTCAAAAAGGATGGTTTGTTCTAAAAGATTTAAATAACACCTTTATTGCTCTTATCCCAAAAAAAGACGAGGTAGTGTCTTTTAATGATTTTAGACCTATAGCCCTTAATAACACCTTATATAAAATTATTTCTTAAGTGATGGCTAATAGGCTGAAGAAGGTCTTGAATGATATAATCTCAACGGAGCAGAGTGGTTTTTCCCCAAGCCAATCTATTTATGAGGGAGTCATTATAGTTCATGAAATGATTCACTCAATTAGAACAAAGAAACTGGAAAAAATGATGGTTAAATTGGATATCAAAAGGGCTTATGATGAGGTGGACAGAGAGTTTCTAATTAAGGTGTTAAGAAGGTTTGGTTTTGACTTACACTGGGTGATGTGGGTGAGCAGTTGCATAAATACCCAGCGGTTTTATGTTCTGGTAAATGGGAGTCCCCAAGGTTTTTTTGAATTAATAAAAGGAATAAGGCAAGGTGACCCCCTTTCACTCTTCCTATTTATTATAATGGCGGAGGTTTTAGGAAGGCTCATATCATGTAGATGGGTGGAAGGTTCTTGGTGCGGGATTAAGGTGGCTGAGGGGATAGAGGCGGTCTCTCACCTCCAATTTGTTGATGATACCTTTATGGCGGGGGAAGCATCTGAATGAGAAACTAGAATCATGAAAGACTCTTGATGTTTATGGCAGGGTTTCAAGGTAGGTTATCAATTGGAATAAATTAGAGATTTTTTTCTTTAACGCCCCTCAATGTGTGCAAAGATCAATTTGTAGTATTCTGAACATAAGAAAGGGCTCTTTACCAGGTAGGTATTTGAGGATTCCTCTGTTTCAAGGTAGAAATAAGATTGATTTTTGGAAAGATCTTATGACAAAGTGTTTGAAGCGGATGGAAGGCTGGAAAGGTCGTTGGCTTACATCAGCTGGGCGCATTCTAATGTTAAAATTTGTGGTGTCAGTTGTTCCTATTTTTCAATGATGTGTTTAAATGTTCCTTAAAAACTAGTCAATATGATTGAACAAAAGATGAGGAAATTTTTTTGGAATGGGACAAGGGAAATGGATAAAGTACCCTTGCTAGCTTGGAAGAAGATTTGTAGGCCAAAGGAATATGGTGGGGCGGGTATAAGAGATTGGAATATGATGAACATTGCTTTAGGAGAAAAGTTAGTGTGGTGGGTGCACAAATGTTCAGATCAGTTATGGGTTAGGATCCTTAGAGAAAAATATTTGGATTCGGGGAATGATGAACGGATTTTAACAATCAGAAACACCCTAGCAGGTTCGGCAATCTGAAATTTTTTATTATCATACAGGCATGTCATTACCAACCATATTTCTTGGCATGTGGGTAATGGCTTAAAGGCTCACTTTTGGGCCGACTCATGGAATGGCTATCCAATCCTTACAGATGATATTAGATATAGAGATCTTGAGAAAGTTTTATGTGAAAGATGGGGGTGGAGAGTGGCAGATTATTTGGAATGGCGAGAGGCTCCTATGGAAGGGGCATGGTACTAGAAATGTTCAAATTGGGATGGTTTGATAGCACATCAATAGATTTTGTTAAGTGAGATTTTCAATAGCAGGGAAGTGTGCAAGGTGGAATGTGAGGACTCAATCTTTTGATGTAGATCCTCTTCAGAGGATTATTCAGTAAAATTGGGATATAAGATGATCTCAAATGAGGATGGAGATGGTTTCGAGGTATTAGATTTATGCTGGAGCAAGGACTGCCTTCCCAAAGCAGGATCCTTTGCATGGTTGGTTGTTCAAGGAAGAATTCTTATGAAGAAAGACGTAAGAAGTTGGGTTTTTGTGGACCAACGAAATGTGTTTTGTGTGATAGCCAAGAGGAATCGGTAGATCACCTCCTTTTGAACTGTCCGACCGTTGTAGAGTGTTGGAATATGGTGCAAAAGAAATTGAATTGGCATGGCCCTTGGATGCCAAATGTTAAAGATTTTTTTGAAAGCTGGCCAAGAGTGAAAATGAAATATGTGTTATCCAATCTATGGGTAATTAGTCCTTCGATTGTAGTTTGGGAGATTTGGAAAGAGAGGAATAGAAGGATTTTTCAAGAGCAAGAGGAACCCCTGGAGAGGTTATTGTGGAGGATTAATCATGCAATATTAGAGGTGATGAATGCAACACTTTTAAAGAAAGCTTGTACAAAGCTTTTGTTCACTAAAGAAGATAGTAGATTGCATAGGAACTAGCCAGACATTAAGTTAAGATATGCACAATTTATTAAGGTGGAAGGAGATAGAGGGGTAGAAAAAGAGTTGGTCAGATGGTGTGCACCTAAGTCGGGTTGGGTTAAAGAAAATTTTGATGGGGCGGCAAAGGGAAATCTGGGCCCCTCTGGTGTGGGGGTCATCCTCGGAAATCATGAAGGAATGACTGTTACTTTTGGTGCAAAGAGATTGATGGATGGATCAAATAATCTAGCGGAAGTTAAAGCGACTTTTTGAGCGGTAGAATGTGTGAAGTTTATGGGTGTCACCAAATTACACTTAGAGGGAGACTCTTTAGTAATTGTTGAATCTATTAGACAAAGTAAGGTGAAAGCATGGCATTTAAATAACTTTGTAAAGTCGATAAATTCATTGCTCACCGAGTTTGAAGATTTCACAGTCAGCCATATTAGAAGAGAAGGGAATGGTGAGGCAGATATGCTCTCAAAATGGGCAACAGGTTTCGAAACAGCAGGGGAGTATTTTTTTTAAAATTGTGACCGTTGGGTTTTTTCAAAGGATAGTTCCCCCTTTACGGAATTAGAATTCTGAATGTAACTAACTTGTTATAGTTACCTTTTCCCGGTTACAAAAGGAAGGAAATGTTGTTTTGGTGACGTGTGGTGTGGGTAATGTCATTAAAATGATGCGAAATCCTACAGAGGTGAATTCGGTGGGGCTGGTGTTTGTGTGATGGTTTTATTTTCGGGACAAGTGAATTGAATGATCATTTGTGTTTAACTCTTCAAAAACGGCATGAGTGGTGAGGGTTTATTCACTACATAAGGCATTTTGAAAGTGAAAGGTCTCAATCATGGAGCCGACCTTTACTTTCAAAATAAGGAAATTAAAGAAAGCGCTCTTCGAACCAATCACAGACCAGCGGTTAAAATGACTGCTAAATTGTCATGTTCCAGGTGTGATAAAAGCAGTGCAAAGAACATTGGGGTCTTTATTTCAGGAGGCTCAGCACCATTAGAAGGTGAATGCAGATATTGTTGCAATGATAATGGTGTGGGGTGTGGAGTTAAACAACAATGCGGACACAGTGAAATGGGTGGTGGAGTCTCTATTCCCAAAAGATTTGGTGGTTGATTTGGACTCGCTGCTGGGATGGGTGTTTTCAGGGTTTGGTTTTGACTACAGCAAATGCTTTGAAGATGTGGAGGAAGGGCGGAGGAAGGGGTGTTTTTCCTTTTTATGGTGGCCAACTCATGTAGACAACGATGCCTATAAGGGTGAAATTGCAGAGGAAAGGAAAAAACTGAAGGTGAAAATCCGAGTGTTTGAGCATTCTGGTGTGCAACGAGTGCTCAGTTTCTTTCTCTTGCATCCTCGCAGGAGACACTGGACAATTTCACGCCACCGTGGGTGAGTAGTAAGAATTGTTACACCATAGTGATTGATGATGCAGGAATTTTGAATCGTGTTTGGAACTGCTGGTGGTGTGTTTTGGATTTTGATGGTGGACACCTTTAGCGAAGGGAACGCATCAAGGATGGGAATGTTAGATGTTGTTACTAGTTTTTTGCCGAATGGTTGTAAAACGGGAGTGACTAAGATGTTTATTGCTCCTGGCTATTGGGTTGGTCTCTTTTGGGCAGCCGGGGGTTGCATTTTGGTTTTTAAGCGATCTAGATGGATGGGGGGCTATTCCTGTTTGATACCTATTATTGATGGGTTGTTTAGTATGGATGGGTTTTTGTCAGCTGGCTAGCTGTTTAATATGGATGTTTGTATGTTGGTCAAGGCTAAAGTATATGCCTCTTTGTAATTTCTTTCTCTTTTAATAAATATAATCTACCTATTATAGATTTTAAAAAAAATGAACTTGTTAGAGAATGGAAGATATTGTCCACTCCATTTTACCTACGATTGCAAATGTGAGAACATGTTATTAATTTTTGGTCAATTTATGTACTCCCTTATTTAATTAATACTTTAAGTAATTGGTAGATGAATTATCTTTTCATGATTTATGAGCAAAGAGATGTAGTAGTAATGGGGTCTCTTTGGTCCCTTGTCATCACTAATCTCTACATGGAATACTTTGAAGCATTAGCCCTTAACTTCTTTCCCCTCAAAGCTTCTTGGTGGAAACACTATGTTAACCACACTAAAGAATATTGGCCTCATAGTCATAATAAACTTGAGCAATTCCATTTTGCTTAAATAATTTAGTGTTGTACATTCAGTCTATCAAGGAACTTGAATCCAACAACCAACTTCCTTTTGTAGATTTCCTCATCATTAGGAAAGATGATGGTACCCTAGCCTGTCATGTTACAAAAAAGAAACACACAGCAACCTACACCTTCATGCTTTTCCTCAGCTTTATCATGCCTAAAAAACAAGGGTCCTTAATACTCTTGCTCCGCGAGCCTATCACATTTGTGATAAAGACCATATTAATCTTGTTATCCCACCTCTTTTGAGTTTACAAACTTTATGGCCACCATAGCAAACAAATCCATAAAGCCTTCAAAAATGCTAAAAATCGTACTTGTCCTATACCTAAACCCAGTTCTCTTCATACCTCACAAACAGTCACCATCCCATTTGTAGAAGTATCTCTAATAAAAATTCTAAAATTCTATCCAAAAGGGGCATTTTTTGGGCCTTTAAACCCATCTCCGCTACTTGTAAGTCCATCCCCTTGATTAAGGATCCCTTACCTCCTCTCCTCCACTTGAGAAGATACAAAATTGATTGCTCTTGTGGTGCCCCATTTATCGAGGAATTAGGACAATTGATAAGTTCTAGGATCAAAAAGCATATTGTCAAAATTAGGCCATTCCCTTGATAAAGGATCCCTTACCACCTCTCCTCCACTTGAGCAAATACAAAATTGATTGCTCTTGTGGTGCCCCACATATCGAGGAAACTAGACAATTGATAAGTACTAGGATTAAAAAGCATATTGTCAAAATTAGGTTGAACCGAGTCTTTAAGTCAGCTTTAGCTTGTCACTCGCACCATACCAACAACCAAATTTGCCTTAAGAATACCCAAATCATTGTGAAGGAAGATAATTTCAAACATAAAATTTTTGAGGCTATCACCATTAAGAACCATATCTCAAATCTCAATCGGAACAAAGTTGGTACATTGACCCAACTTGTCAACCCCTTCTAAACTTCCTCTTTTTCAACCCTCATCCATAATTTTCACTCAAGCTTTCTTGTTTCCCTTCTTTCCCTAGTTGTTTCTCTTTATCCCTCTACCTCTCCTAGTCTCTTCTTATGTTGTGATGTGGGGTATTTCCTCGACCTTTATAATTTTATTTCTTTTTTGTCTACCTCTCCTCTTTTATTTGAGGTTTTAACATTCCCTCATTTCCCTTTATTGTTGTCAATTTTTATGATGTTTTTATTTTTCTTTAAACCCCTCTAGCTTGATTCATTCTTATCATTATTTTATTTTATTTTTGTAATCATTTTTCCTTATTTTATTTTTTAATCCTTTTCTTTTTTAGACTTTCCCTTCCTCTTTTACCAATTTTCTTTCTAATTTTGCTCTTGTTTTTAGTTTGTTCATCTTTTTATTTTATTGTGTTTCTTTTTATTTCCTTTACTTTTGACTTGACTTTGTTTGTCTTTTATCTTTATGTTATGTTAATCTTTACTTTTGACTTGTTCTTCTTTTACTTGTTTATTTTTCTTCTTTTTTTTCTTTTTTTAAGTCTTGTACTCTATTTTATTATTATTTTTTATGATGATTTTCTTTTTTATATTTTTTAAAAAAAATTCCCTTGATTCTTTTGTTCTTTGAATTTTATTTTATTTTTTAAAAATTGAGATGTTTATTTTTATTACAAATTTTTATTTACATTTTTATTTTTAATTCAAATCAACTTTAAAAGAAGGGTGTTGATCCTTACACAACCACACCCCAAAAGCATCAATAGAGATTAACAACACACTAATAAAGGTGCTAGCAATTACAAAAATAAACAACACACTAGTAGAAAGGCTAATAGCCCACCTCAAGAGTGGGTAGACAATTCATTCGCAACATAAGGAGAAGAATAAAAGGCTGAAAAAATATTTTTCCAACAACTTTTTTGCACTAGAAGCTTGAGCACAATTTGTGGTTACATATCCTTCCTCTATGAAAAGGGTTTGAAAATACACAATTTAGCCAACAAAAATGATTATGACAACCACCTCTTCGAGTTTTCCTTTTTAATTAATTGCATTATGGAATGTAACTTCTCCAAGTATAGCCAAGAGGTTATAAAAGTTTACATTGCAATTCTAACCACCATTGATGTCATAAATTGTGCTACAAGTGTATAGTTGCTCTTTGAAACAAACATAGTTTGTACTTGTTAGGACTTTAAAGGTTCTTACTTTTCCAACCCACCCAAAATATGTACTCATTTTATATTTAAAAGATGTAATCTTTCCAAAAACCACTATGGCCATTTACGCAAGTAATATTGCTGAAGGTGGCGAAATATGGATTTTAAAGTATATCAAGTGATTTGTGAATAATGCTCCCATGTTTGATGATATGTGATACACAAATTTTAAAGATGCTTAAAGGTGTGTTTTATATGATATGTTGGATCATTTGTTCCTTTGGGAGTGGCTATAGTTTCGTAGGTATTTATTGTGAATGGCACCAACATGTTTTCTTCAATTGCAAATCTCTTTAACCTCACAACCCATACATACCAAATAAGATTTCCAAGCACAAGTGTACCATTCCCAACTATCAACAACTAAAAAGCATTAAGACTTGTAAGAGTTGTACTCAACGAGGATGGTCTAAGAATAGCAAGACCTTGCACAAAAGCATAAAATGAGGATGACTACATCCCTAAACTAGTTAAGTGTCAAATGTCCACAAAGTGTAGTTGTCATGCCTCTTGCTTCCATTTTACTTCGGTAATACTATGGTATTGAGTATTAGTCTAAATGCACACATGAAAAATGATAATGCAAGTGTTCAAATGGGTGAGAGTTCTAGCAATGTGAATGACTTAGACCAATGATGGTAGAGTGTTGCCGGTTCACACATCATATAAAGCCATTTGGCCAAACCATGTGGAATATCTTAAACTATCTTATAGTGTCTTAATAAAGGACTCTTAGATGTTTCAAATGCATTTACAATCTCAATACTCAAGGTACCAAAGTTAGTGAGACTTTAGAGGCAATAACAAATCTTACACAATCATGAAATTGCCATCTTTGGATGATGTGTCATCCATTTCTTTTCCTGTGAAAACCAATTCCAAAACCTAATCATGTTTGAACATCTTTATGCTAGCTTTTGTTTAAAAGTGAATGTTTCAACCATTGGATCATCTATTATTGTTATGCTATATGCTCATTTCCACTTGTAAATGTCATCATTTTTAGATACAACTTAGTGTTCCTTTTAGTTTTAGCTCTATAGTTTTATTTATGCTTTGGTGAGTAGACAAAAAATTCAAGTCTTCTTCATCAATTTTTTAAATAAGCTTTATCTATTGATTGTTATAGTCAATTATCATGTAAAACACTTTTCAAATGAACTGGTGATTAATATAAACTTGAAAATTTATATGTAAATTTCATTTTAACGTGTAATAATCAAACAAGTTCAATTATACAATAGGCATCTTTAAATATGTTGACACCCTAGTTGACTTATACCTTCGTCAATGGCTAAATTTCAAAGTTTTATTAATCCATTTTTAAAATTAAGTTGTCTATTGATTGTTATTGTCATTATTATGTAAAAAATTATTCTCAAAGCAAAGTAGTTGATATCCTCAACTAATTAATCAATTTTAACGTGTAATATTCAAACCAAGTTCAATTATATAGTAGATGTCTCTAAATATGTTGACACCATGGTTGATTTATGCCTCCGTCAATGGCCAGATTTCAAGTTTTACTAATCAATTTTTAAAATTACGTTGTCTATTGATTGTTATTGTCATTATGTAAAAAATTGTTCTCAAAGAGTGTAGATATCCTCAACTAATTAATCAACAAAAATATCATATGTAAATTTAATAATCAAACCAAGTTCAATAATATAATAGGTGCCTATGAATACTTTAACCCGTGAATTTGTATCAAACTGAATAAAAATATATATACATTTGTTCAATTTTATAAATACCCGTTCATAATGCAGGTGTATGTGTACACATGTAACTTGGATGATACACAATTATAAATTCATATATATTTATGCATACATATACACACGTTGAATACATGTATATATATATCCAATTACACGTGATTGCATATATACAGAAACATATATACACAGATGCATATACACTATATTCATGTTAGGCCCGACGAGAAAAATTGAACTTACTAAACATTTAACAGATGACTGGTTCAAAACAATCTGTACAAACATGATGAGAGGCACCAACACGCAAATTTAAAACACTATAAAAAAAAACTGGGCCCTATACCAAACTTGAACAAAATATTTTAAAAACTGGGCTCGTTTTATATACAAATTATTCCGAAAAAAAAGTGTAAATGTAAAATCATAATCGTAAATTAAAAAATAGCAGTATAAATTTAAGATTAAAAAACATCTGTACAAACATGATGAGAGGCACCTTCTATTTGTTGGTGGTTTCTAATTTTTTTCATATCTACAAGGAAGACAGATCTAGCAAACTAAATATCAAACTGTGAAAGAATAGATCCTATCAAAATACAGTGAAGATGCATATCAACTGGCCAGCTTTGGACAGAAATGAGGTAAAGATGATTTTAAGTTCCAGGCTGCAAATAAAGTGAATAAGTTTGCCATTTTGTCATTCAAGTGAACAATGGAATTTTCGCTTCAAATATACTGTCCATATCACATGACCCTTGGGATTTGAACTCAAGATCAAACTCGAGAGTAAATCAACTTTACTAATACACCTATCACAGAACTAACAATATCTCAATCTGATAAATATTATCAAATAAATAAAGGTACAAAAGAATCAAATTTTGATATTGTTATCAGGATTCAACTGTGTAGTTTTTTAGTCAAATTCATTGACCCATGTTTCATAAGTGGTACACCTATCAGAGAACTAACATCTCAATCTGATAAATATTATCAGATAAACAAACGTAAACAAAAGTCAAATTATTATATTGCTATCAGGATTCGACTGTAATTTTTGAGTCAAACTCATTAACCCATGTTTCATGAATGGGTGTTGAAAAGAACTCATCTCTCGTGAAATGAATTACCAGTACACGTAGCACTCACTGCATCTAGGTGATGCTCACAAAGGTGAAGCATTGCGCCTTCCGATGAGGTCACCCATCCCAGCACTACTTCAACTCAAACGCACTCAACATTAGAGTTTCCCCCAGCTTAAGCCCGCAAAGCAAACTCCATAGGTAAGCATGCTCGAGTAGGAGAGCATCACCTAGATGCAATGAGCACTAAGTGTACCATTCATTCTCATGAGAGATGGGTTCGTGTGAATAAATGGGTAAATGAGTTTGACTCAAACTATATAGCTGAATATAGCTGAATCCTGGTAGCAATATCATAATTTGACTTGCTGTGGAAAATATTTCCTACTCATCCAAAATCAAGTTACTCAGCCACAAACAACAAAGTACACTGCAACACCCACACTCAGACAACTATGTAGCTACTAAAATTGAAAAGCCTCCATTGTCAAGAATGAAAAAAACTTTAAACGCCACATATTAATATTACAGGTGATGAGTGAACACTATAATAACTTCTCGGAGTTGATTCATAAATTCTCATTGGGGGTCAACTGAGATGGAGAGAGGCACAAGCAAACCTACAATATTCTTTTTCAAGATCATGAATCATTATAATGCTACCTTCACTGCCCATTCATGATACTCTAAAGCCAGGACAAGTGTGATAAAATAAATTTTCTACAAGAGCATAAAAAATTCCATATTTTAGAACCTCTAGGCAATGTCTCAACTGTAAATAACCTAACCCTGTTTTGATAATCCAAATATATAGAAAACATTACTCTACCCCATTTTGAATCTGGATACTGATATAATTTCCAAACAAGTTTAGCACCGAAGGCCATATTTTGCAAACCCATATTTCTGATACCCATACCCCCACAAATCTTTGGAAGGAATACCTTACTCCAGGCAACCAAAGACAACTTAACTCTTTGAGTAACATTTTCTGACCATAAGAAAGTCCTAAGGACTGACTGAAGATCCATGGTCAAGAAAGAAAAAAACTTTAAACGCCACATGTTAATATTACAGGTGATGAGTGAACACTATAATAACTTCTCGGAGTTGATTTGTATAAATTCTCATTGGGGATCAACTGAGATGTAGAGAGGCACAAGCAAACCTACAATATTCTTTTTCAAGATCATGAATCATTATAATGCTACCTTCACTGCCCATAAATGAATGGCATGATATTCTAAAGACAAGACAAGTGTGATAAAAGAAATTGTCTACAAGAGCATAAAAAATTCCATATTTTAGAACCTCTAGGCAATGTCTCAACTGTATATATAGAAATAACCTAACCCTGTTTTGATAATCCAAATATATAGAAAACATTAGTCTACCCCATTTTGAATCTGGATACTGATATAATTTCCAAACAAGTTTAGCACCTAAGGCCATATTTTGCAAACCCATATTTCTGATACCCATACCCCCACAAATCTTTGGAAGGCATACCTTATTCCAGGCAACCAAAGACAACTTAACTCTTTGAGTAACATTTTCTGACCATGAGAAAGTCCTAAGGACTGACTGAAGATCCAGAAGGGAACCTTTATGCATATTTAAAACTGACCCTAAATAAATAGGAACCCCATTTAATACTGATTTTATCATCATATTTTTACCAGAGAAGGTTAACCATTTGTGTTTGCAAGATAATATTCTACTGGTTATGGTCTTTAAAAATGAAAACAATGCTAGGAATTAGAATCACTATGCAGAGGATTAAAGAAAGTAGGGAAATGTCACTTATCCAAGTTACTAAATTTTACTATTGGATTATAGAAAAAGGATTGGACAACTCATGCACCCAAGTTCACCAAGGTTCTCTAATTACACTATATTTGCACCAAGTTGATTATTGGGTTGTTTTAAAAACTATGGAAAGGGGATTGGGCACCTCCTGCACCAAATTCACTGAAGTTCTCTAATCAAATTATTAAACTATATTTCAACAAATGTTAGACTAGAATACAATCTGATAAAAACTTAAAAATAAGTAAAAATACTCAAGGTCCAGGTAGATATACCTCACCCACATTATATCCGATGATAGTTCAAAATATCCTCCTGAATGGTCTTTGGTTACAAAGCCTGATAAATCACCAAACAGATTCAGAAAAAAAATTATGATATTTATTTCTCAAATGGAAATTCAAATTTTTTCCTAGAAAAATGATGGGAAAAATGGGAATTCACCCAATTTAACAATGTAGAAAGAAGAAACATCATACCTGTTCAGCAAAATATACCAGTAACTTTCTGAATTTGTCAATTGAGAAATGCCCAGATCTACAGCATTTTCATCTAATTGTACTAAGGCCATCTACAAACAAATATATGTTTAATATTACATAATAAATAGTTTCTAGGTCAGAGAAACTGTTCACATTACGACTACTTTGGGGCATATACAAATGTCAAATTTAGGTAACAAAAAACAGTCTATTATCAAGAATCACACAATGTCCTGGTTATAAATCCTAAAGGTGCCACCAGGATAATGATCATGCTGAAATTCTCTGAGAATAATGTTGGACAAATACAATTTCAAAAAATAGATAATTTTTTCAACTGTCAAAAGAATAGTAATACTGAGATGACAGTGAATTACTGTGTTCTCTAAATGTTCCCTTTCAAATATTGAAACAGAGAACACAGTTGAAATTACTGTGTTCTCTAAATGTTCCCTTTCAGGATACCCTTGTCAAATTGTTATATTGTACAGCTCTAAAATCAAAGATCATTGAAGACAGTCAAAACATTGGAACTGTGATCACCACTGATAAAATCAACTTCCATCCTTCACTAATGTCAACTAACAAATCACTGACTGCACCATTAATCGGTTTCCTTGCAATGGTTTGTGTCAAACTCACTTTGTGATCAATCTAACAAACAATAACTATGCCAGCAATAGGTTTCCTTGGAGTAGTTGATGCCTCCATAAACAGAGCTCAAAATCGGAAAGAGTTAAAAATCATCAAATATACAATGTAAAAAAACAAACCATTCTAAATTAATGCTTTATAATGCAATCAAATCACCTCTTCCATGTCGATTTGTATTTCAATTGAACACTTCTATAATTAATAGAATTTTGCAAATTTCACTACTAATCTGAATGGATAAATTAACATGGAACTTCTAATAATTATTATATTTGTGGGTCCTTTCTGGACACATGTTTGCATGCACAAACAAACTATCCTCCAACAGTATTGTATCCAAGGTTTTCTAAAAATTTAAAATTGTCATCACAATCTAGAATCGCATCTCTATCCCATGAAATAAAGATTCTTAAGATTTCCCAAATAGTTGCTTTCAAACCTTTTACAATATACAAACAATCCCAATCCCTGCAGTATGTTCCTGATGCTTTTACTTGTTTTTTCATGAATAGAACATTTGTGAACAGTAAAATTGTACGAGAAGAAATGATGGAATAAGGTGAAATAAAGTCAGTATTTTGTGAGATTTATACTGCCACGGTTTTTGAGATTATTTAATGCAAAATTAATCTGCATGGTTATCATCAACATTTTTGCTAGAATTTCAATAAGTGACAATTTCTTCACCAAGATTTTGCCTATTAGCAAGTCTTCTTTCCATTCAGCGTACTAAGCCTTCCCTAATGGGATCCTACACACAACCAATCTTTAATATTAAGTTACTTTTCCCTTCACAAATCTTTTCAAAGCATTATTGCAAACAGAAAATTTTAAATCTCAAATTGCAAGGTCTACAAATCTTTAATCATAATGTCCCATGATTCAAGTAATTATCTCATACACCACCATAAAACAGTTGAGCGAAAGAAGAAATATTAATCTATTGATTGTCTATTAATACTCAAAAGAAACAGTAACTAGAATCTCAGAAAAAAACAATCAAATATTTAAAAACAGCAGAGAAAACACAAATAACACAAAAGAAACACTACCTGAAAGCCCCACAAAATATTTGACCAAAAGATCTTCCAATGGCTGAAGTTTGAACACATGCTGAGAATTCCGTCCACATTTTGCATCACAAACATCAAATTCCATTAAGGTTCCCTGATTTGTACTTGCAGGCACTTGGTAATGTGAAGCCAGTAAAGAGATTAAAGATGCTGAATTCAACTAGTCAATTCCTATGTAAAAGTTGTAGCTTATGAATCCACAGTTTGCAAGCTGCGTATTTTACGTGTTTTTCGCCAAGCTGAAAATCTCTTCAAAACTTCTTTGAATTGATTTCGCAGGTCAAATGCAAGTGTTTGCTACCACAAGCATTAAATCTGCTCAATTGCTAATATAAATTCCATTAAATGCTCCTGAATCTATGACAACAGATTATTTGTTCAGTTAGAAAGCTCCAAATTTTAAACTTGACAGCTATGCAAATGAGAAAAAGTATCTAGGAGATTCAGATCAATATTTCTGATAACACTCTGCAATCCATCATCAGGGTAGAAAAATATGGATAACACAATGCGATCCATAACATTGACGCAAAATCTCCAACACAACTTTACTCAGAAGCTTTCTTCTCACTTTATATGAATTGTTCAAATCTTACATTCTTTGACTATGCAAATGTCTTTACTTAAATGAGTTCACATTTTCCTTCAAATTTTTCATTTTTAATTTTACAAGGCCAGGCAGTTAAGTTCACCAGAATTTGTGAGCTTAATTGTTGGATTAACGGGTTCCGACGCTTAGATCACTCCATTCCAAACATAGAAGACCTGCTGGAAATAAATGTAGCCCAGACCATGACAAAAAAATGAGCCTTGACCTGGAACTTGAAAAAAGCAAGATTAATTTAATATTTTTCAAATCTTGATTTAATGCACACAAGATAAACTAAAAACACGAGCTCAGTCGTCTCTTATCTTCTTTAATATGAACGACTCCTTCCTGAGGTACAAAACACAGCACAGAGACACCTTTTACCCGTGAAAACCATTTCATAGGGGTTGAACATGGAGAATCTTATATGACGATCTCTAGTTTACTACATGATTTGTGCAAAGTCTACAACAGGGCATTCAACCTGTAGCATGCACAGCTGACGTTTGCAGAACTACAGCTTAGAATTTAAGTTGTAGAGCAACAAAGCTAATCATGCTTTAGAAAATCTATGACAGCAAGTTGAACTATTAATTTTGCATGTTGTAATTAAAAATTTTATAGCTATATGCAATGGACCACTAAAATACATATTCTTTTGTGGGACTTGGCTCCCAATCTGGCATCTCTGTGCACCAAAAGCTGAAGCAACTCACCATGTTACAAGAAACCGAGTTACACAAAGGGAGTATCAAAACTTGCAAGATGACTTAGGCTCTAGTTCTCTCACTGCTATTTTCCTCAATTCAACTGCCTCATTTGCTTCTGCTAGAACGTAAAAGTTGAGCAGTGTCCAACCGAATTTCTTTCAAAAGTATTTCCATTCAATTTGCCAGACTATTACAAGAAGTATTCTTCAACACTATTGTCTGTACTTGTTGTATCATTCATTGCAGCATTTTTGCCGCGTGAAGTTCCTTTCACAGTCAAAGGTCCCCTTCTAGAATCACACTTCAGATTTGAGGGCAGATGATTCTTTGTAGGTACTTGATTGGTAATGTCAGAGGCCACCACCCATGCTAGCTGCAACTTTTTTCCTTGCCAACAATTACCTTCAATAAAAGCCCTTTCAGCAGCATGGTGAGTATCATATGTAACAAGCACACTACATGCTTCTGGTATCTTTGAAGCTCCATCACATTCACTTTGGAGATCTTCCAGCTCCACAGCAGACAAGTCCCCAAACAACGCAAAATGTTCTTTCAAACCAACAATCTGTGAACAAATTGTAACAACAAATCAAATTCATGGCAATATGAATATACTAAAAAATCTTATGTTTTGAAGCTCCTGACAAAATATTCAGAACATGAACTATCAAGAAAATAGAGAGTAATTACATCCATAAGGCCATGAGGTAGAGGTGGAAGAATCCTAAATGATGTTGGCCAATCATCACTCTTAAATTGATATGGACTACAGGCAGGCTCTGCAAGTGACCCGGATGATGAGCACCTTGGTGTTTTTGAATTCTTTGACAAAGGTGTGGAGATCCCTGCAGACGACAATGACCTTGAACCTGATAATTCGTTTGTAACTCCTTTAGAAATGTGATTACCTCCTTGCTCATTTTTTGTCATACAAGCCTGTCCAGAAAGTGCCACCAGACTTGCAGAAGAATGTGAGTTGTTTGAACATGTTACAAGGTCTTCAGTTTTTTGACGCTTGGTGACTCTATTTTTATCAGAGGAATCACTTCTGCTGTCTATCCCCTGCAGATATATCCAAACATATTATATCAATACAATTCAAGGAAAATGTATTGTTTGTACCAATTAATGTTGTAGCTGCAAGAGTTTAGAAATGAACCTGTTTGGTTAGTTTTTCTAAACGACGACGAAAATCCTCACGTTTTTGAGCCAGTATTTCCTGTTTTTCACGAATTAGCTTCAGAGTCTCAAGTGTTTCCTGTTTATGTGTTGCAGATATAGTTGAAGACAATTCCTTCACAGTTCCAGGTTTTGCAGAATTGTTATCGGCACTATGAGATACTTCAGATGTAGAAGGTCCAAGGCCGAAGGAAATGCTGTTACTATTCTTTTGCTTAAGAGGTTGGGGATATGTTAGAGCAACGGACATTGCACCGGATGATGTCCCAGAAGACACTGTTGCCGCACTCATCTTTTCATATTTAGTGGAGCTGTCCCAATGTGCCCATGCTACCTTGATGAAACGGTTCCCCATGACAGCATCTGGGGATTTAAGAGCTGCCTCAGCTTCTTCTCGACAAGAATACTGCACAAAAGCTTTGTCACTGTTTGGTGGAACACGAACACCCACAACCTCTCCAAACTTCCGAAAGTGCAACAAGAGAGATTCCACCTTGTTACTTTTGGGAGGTATACAAGAAACATATAATGTGCGTTGTGCTTTCTCACTTCCTTGCCTACCACTTCTGTGGACAGCATTCCTATGTGTTGCATCACTAGAGGTCTCGGCAATCTTCTGTGAATCATTAATAGACCCCTTGGGCACTTGCATGCTAGCACCCCTTACTTTTCCATTTCTTACATGAATATTGACATCTTTTGATCCACTGTCATGATCAGAATCACTCTCCTTCGCCCTGTCTTCTGAATGACTATGAAATTCCCGACTGCCATACAATTCTTTCTTTGATTGTTTTCCATGTTGCAAAGATCCGTCAAAGACATCCGCAACTCTCGAGCCTTCTTCATGTTTGTTGCAAGCATAATCAACAGGCCCAATACGATCCCATACAGAAGGAAATGAATTATGAGACAATCCAATTGACGAACCAGCTCTCTGAGGCCTTGCACTATCATCAACATTCAGGATGTCATCACCCAGCCCAGCAGGTGCATTTCCATCCCAAAAGTGCTCTTCATCTCCTTTCTTGTGGGACTTTAACCCACGTGCGCTCCCTGGATGAGCATTATTCAACAATGGCTGATCAGGATCATATAAATCTGCTTCTATACCTGCAGCACTAGTTGAAGAAGCATTCAAATGTTCTGAATCCCTATTTGGGCCATACCCAGTACTCTTCTCACGAGAGATATTCCTTGTTAAATCTGTTGAAGGTCCATTGCTTGGACCTGTCCCTTTACCCACCAATTGTCTAGCTGGCACTGGAACTGAAAGATTATATTGTGAGAGACTCTGTCATTTAAAGCAAAGCAATCAATATCAATGTCAAAATTTTACTTTGCGAATCTATTTGAAGAGAAAAATATTCAGCCAGCTCTAACTTCTACTGCAGTAAGTGCAAAAGGGTATATATGCATCAACTCATTGAGATGACAAGCTACATTAGATGGCAACATATTTATTATTTATCAGAGGTGCAACAACTTATTTCTCTACATACCTGAACATCATCAACGACAATCCTATTTGCCCCATGCTCCATTGGGCACATGTCCCCTCTTAGACAAAACCCACGTTCTTCGAAATCCCTGCACCTGGGACGACCCATGCCCACTCCAACTCTTAGTGTAGAGCTTAAAGATAATGCATGCCCTCCTTGCAATCCAGTATTGAATAGATGTGGCTGTTTCAAGCCACCATTGGGCATTCCAGGCATTGACCCAAAAGCAACCCAAGGTGTATTTGAAGGATTTCCATGACTAAGGATTGGTCTTGTGTACAAAGCTGCAGCAGCAGGTCTAAATGGAGGTATTGCTGATGGAAAATCTACAGACTCGTAAGGAGGAAATCTTGAATCTGGTGGGGCCCACTGACCAGTATTTATTCCCCTTGCTCGTCCTGATGTAAGACGAACGCAACCATTTAGACTATCAAAAGCAGGACCAACCGCTTGATCATACAATCCCTGATTTCCTCTTCTGTGATCTCCATCCACATTCAACCGTGAAGGGAATGATAACACAGATCCATGACGCTTTTTAAAGTATTTTGTTGACACCTCTGGATCAGTGCGCAATGGCATGGATTCCCTAGAAGGCTTGGATGTCTCTGTGTCACTCTCTGGTACAAATTCAGAATTGCTAACAGGCCTGATCCTCTTCCTGATACTTTTTTCATCTTCATCTTGTATATCCCAATTTAAAGATGGTGAGTCAATGGCTCGTCTAGTGTGTTTATGGTTACGATCATCATCTTCATCATTACTTCCCTCCTGCTCTTCATGTTCAGCAAAAGCACCAACAACAGCACTAGGAAGTTTCTCGTTCTGCAGAGATGAGCTTATCTCTGTAGAATCAGCATGAGCTACAGTTGTTGGAGCATCAATAAGCTTCCTGCTCTCTGTATCATCTTCAGATGTAAAAGTTCTGCCATCTTCAAGCGCATTAAATAGTTGTGTCACAAAGGTCATTGTATCTGCAAATAAGCACTGAAACTTATAATCCTTTAAAAAATGAGATAAAAATCTATATTCTAAGAAGCGTAACTCATCATTGAAAAAACAATTGCTAAGTAAAGATGCCATGTGCACTTATTTGAATGCAAAGTTCAAAAATAGCTTCTTGATGAAAGGCTTGAGACTAAAATTGCTACCCCATGCTTACTAGGTTCTTAAGTTTAAAATACACATAGACAAGACAGTCCAGGTGACACTGGGATTACATCAAATCACTGAGTTAATAGCTCGGTGCAGAGAAGAGAGTAGTTATCATTTCTGCATAACTTTAGGTCTACAATTCCCATATGAACACTGGATCAATGGCCTTTGACGATTTCACTATTTTGCAGACTAACAATTCATGATATCACTCAAATACAGTCTCAATTTCTGCACATTGAATTAGCTTCAAAATTTGTATGGACACAATGACATGAAGGTGAAATTTTGACACAACAAAGAAGATGCATAAACATTGCAGCACACCAAAATTAATGTCTCATGTGTGGTCGTACAAGGGAGGAATTTCCTTCCGCCTCCCAAATGAGATCCAGAATTTTTAGCATAAGTAACAGCAAATATCATGATTAAGAATGCATATCATTCAATACAAGCAGATAAGATTACATGAATGTAAAGTTGCTTCAAACACAGGTGACTGCAAATGTTGTGACCAAGAATGGGTACAAATCAATACAAGCAATCTAGATATGGTTGAATGAAATCGAGCTTGATAAAGTTTCAATAACCCCTAGGAGTTTCAACTTCAACAAACACTACAAGTTCCAAGAAGGCCACCTGAGTCGGAGCATGAGAGTGGATTACCTAAAAAGGAAAAACAAAGAAAAAATATCATTTTTAGGTCAAAGCAATCACTTTGATTTAAAGTAGCAGAAACTTTTGCAAATCTTTCGTAGAATTTTTTTTTAACATTTTGCTTCAGGTTCGAAACATCTTTGGCAAAAAAAGGTACTGAATCCACAATGCAAATTGACTCTCTTAAACTATACCAAAAAGCAAAATGAAAGCCACTAATGCGCAAGATTTACAGTGGGGGAAAATATGTTTGATACCAAATTTGCCATTCCTTAAGAAGTTATGAGAATTGGAAGCAAGCACTAGGGGAAGTAAATGGATACAGTTTCACAAATTCACAGGATTAAAGGGCACATGTGGTGGGGAGTTATTAACTTATCAGACACACACCAGAATCAACTAATTTCAAGCTATAATGGCACCACAACCATGTCGTTTGAAAAGTCAGCTTAAGTTGAGAATCCAATAATACAATCATATACTTTGTTTGCCACATAAACTTACTAGGAAATACCTCTTATACAGCACCCAAATTCTTCCTCTACCTATTAACCTTTTTCACATTACTAAACATGTGTTAGTTAGGACTATAGATTCTTACTAAATCATCCCTTAAATAAGCTTGAACATAAAACAAGGAGTGACCCTTATTCCAAAACTTCTAAATTATCCATCCAGTAAGAAGGGCAACTATAAAAACTACTATGGGTCAATCTTAACCCCCCAGATGTGGCATACACCAAGGATTATCCAATATAATCAAGATGCCAACACAATGTCTTTGCATTCACTTGGCATGTTTACTTCATAAATTGTAGATGTGGGTGCAAGATCATAAAAATGGGTGCATTTAAATGTTTGATTTGAGTGCAGTATAAGCACTGGTTTACTCAAACATTTGCTGAAGGTGCATTGGTAAGTGTACTCTACATTATATTACAAGCAGCTTTCCCATCCAAGCTGTGAAATGTACCTCTGTGCAGAAATAAATACTGAAGCATCCAATGCTAATTCATTTTTTATTTAGAAGATAACATAAATAAAACTAAAGGTACAAATCAAATTTCCTTCCAGGTCTCAAAATTTCACAAAGGGGTACATCATATTAAAAAATAACTGGAAATTAACACTGAAAAGATGTCAATATTATACATTTAAACTGAAACAAAGTGAAAAAGGTTCAGAGTGAAAGATCATTCTACAAACATACAAATCGATGAAAAAAACCTACAGCATATACATTTAGAATGAGACATAACATCAGAATGTAGAGTTTAAATTGCATCAAAAGCAGATTGCACAGTTGCATTTAGAAGAATTCATCTTCCAAAAAAATGGAAACTAAATGTAAACAAACAACATAAAATGAATTTACAATTCACATTGGGAGAGAAATTAACCAAACACTAAAATGACAAATAATTTAACATACTATCTCCAAGGAATTCATGAAGTTGTTCAATACAAATCTTTTGCAACTCCTCCTGAGACTTATTGTTCTTCAGTAATGCAACTATATAATTTGCCACCAATGCAGGATCTGCTTCTGACCTGGCATGCCATAATTTGGATAAGTTGCATTAGAGTCTCATTTCTAAAATGTGATGTTCTTATACAATATCTGTGAATACTAGAATAATGATTGCTTAAAAAGCATACAGTTCAACAACAGCGTGAAGGTAAAGACAAAAATTGTGGCTCACTAGCAGATCAAAATACATCACAAAAACTGTGGCTTCACCATAACTCTCAACCAAAACCACGCGAATGGAAAAATTTTATTCTTATGACCCATTTCCCTTTTAAAAAACTGAAAGTCTGAAACGACCCAGAAATTCCCTAAAAACACCTGGAAATTTGCTCAGGCATGTAACATTCCCAAATATTTGTAGGGCATTTCAAGGAGTTGCAAGGAGTTGCCTTGCATTTTAAACAGAAATCAATACCAGTTTGGCATTTAAACCACATGGACCCACGTGGCCCTTAAATAAAACATTCAGTTTATATCAAAACAAAAAAGACCTGAGAGGAGAGGAAAATAGAACAAAAGTATTAATTTGGTAATGAAATATGTTGGAACCAATCAAGCCAAGGGACCTGATTTTTATACAATATATGAAATATGAGCCAAGCAAATTTCTCACTATTTAAATTATCCCAAAAGAATATATACGTGTCAGAGATAATCTTCTTGCAAATGATGGAGATAGTGACTGTGTGTTTCTCTGTCATAACTCCATTCATGGCTACATGCATGCGTCTGCTAGGCCATTGACTCATCAGACCAGAAGTTAGTGAGGAGTAAATTCTACCCACAACAAGTTCAGAAGGTGAGATGATGAGTCTTGCTACGGACCAGAAAAGGGAGAGAAGAGTTTGATGGATAGCTGAAAATGAAGCACTAATCCGTTGCTTTATTAAATAAAGGTTGCTGGATGGGATAGAAGCTGGAATCATGATCATTCAGATGGATTGGATGGACCTGAAACAGAATGGATGGCCACAGCAAACTTTTTATTCCCACAAGCAGGTAACTTTCCGTCCTCCCACCCACCTGCAGGAAGAGTTTGGTGGGTAGATGGAAATGAAGCATTAATCCGCGGCTTCATCAAATACAGGTCGTTAGATGTGATAGAGGCTGGCATAGTCACTTATTCAGATGGATTGGATGGACCTGAACCAGAATGGATGGCCACAGAAAAGCTTTGATTCCAGCATGCAGGTAACATTCCATCCTCTCACCCACCCCAGTGGACCCCCAACTATTCAGCAGCCAATAGAGAATACTTCCACAATTCTGCCTTCTCCCCTATCAAACCAACGGATGGTGATGTGATTTCACTAATGGATTGTAATTGTAATGTTTTATGATTAAATCTCAAAGCAGTAAGCTCCCTATTTAGTTACCAACCCAAACAAAGCATAGAGAATACATAACCACACATAAAGCAATAGCAAGTAGACATGGTCCTTCAGAGCACTCTGTTCATGGTGAATATGAGATGGAAGGCATCATATGTAATCAGCAATAACATTGAAAAATCAAATACATAGTCTTTTAAGTTTTATCCCTATCCACCCAAAAGTATTGAGCCAAGTGAACACAACAGGATTCATTCACATGTAGCAATCACTGGCAATCACAACTACATTTTAGATAAATTCATTGTCATTGTTGTGCTTTTTTTAAATTTTGCCATAACATTATTGGATTTGCAGTCTTAGAGGTACTGTGAAAATGACATGTCAAATGCTACTTTTATTTTCTAGAAAAAGAAACCCACTACCCAGAAAACCAACAATGACTAATTTCACTGAGTAACGGTAACAAAGAACTTACTCTTGCATATTTCTATTACTACCTAGTACAATACCTTGAATAATGCTCATAAATGACCAAACTAGACAGGTTTTGTATTTTAGAAAGGAAGCTCAAGAACATTTTTATGCACAAAGAAACTTTTGACAACCTGAGGAAGACAATACATGTGCAAAACATTTTCATTAAAACCAAATATAATTGATTCAAAGAATATTAAGAAAAGCATTTAACAAAAGCAGTCACACTTGTTGTTGCATTTTGGTCAAACCAAGATGCTTGACTCTCTTCTCATGGACAAAGAATATCCTCAGCACAATGGGAATAATGTGAAAAAAATCTGAGAAAGAAAAAACCATTTAAGCTTGTAAATTAAAACTGTGAAAGGAGACTCACTTGCCACCTGTGACCGCTAAAACAAAAATGTGAGTTTGACCTCGTACAATTGGTTGTATGTCCACTCCTTATGAAGTCATTGAGCTCATGCAAAATATAAACAACAGAAATATAAACTCTGATGGTTTGCAAATGGTGGTCCCATGTTGCTCATGACAGGGTAAAGGTACATTCTAGGTCCTGACTTAACCAGCATACCAAGTTTTGCATACGTGCTAAACTTTGCACAATCTCAACCACCCTATCCAATTGCAAACTAGTTCAAGCCAAAACTGGGACAGGACAGTCTCATTTCCTTGTACATTATTGAAACAGATTGACATTATCAACCAAGTTTCAAGATTGACATTATTGAAACAGATTGAAACAGATTGAAAAAAAATTGCAAAATCTTTCACTTTGTAAACAAATCTTAAATCTGATGCTTAAAAAGTGTCAACATCTCTTGTAGGGCCGCAATGCAAACAACGCAAGATTTGAACAAACAACATCATTAAAATCAAGCATTAAAAATGCAGACTATTCATCAGGCTAAGAAACAGAACAACAATCTCAGTCATTCCCATCAGCATTTAAAGCTTAACTTTTGGCACAAACAACCACTAGAGAAGTGTTCAGCTTTATATAAGCTGTTTGCATGATTTTAACTTTAGGGAGATAAAATCCAAGCTTCACAACCTGGAGTACAGCGCAGTTGCATCATACAATGATCCAATTTTGCTGGGACAATTAGTTTTTTTGTTTTATATTGTAAGCTAGTGAAGCTAAGGCAGAAATACTAAAACTGCAGTCATTTGGACACCAATGTTCAAAATTTGGCCGTAGGAAAACTCACCAACAATGAGTATGAACCAGTTGTAAGTGCACATGCATTCTCAATTCTGGCCATCATGCCTAATAGTAAAAGCCAGCATTACAACCAACAAAATACCGGGCTAGAGATTCTTTTAAGTGATTGGACATGTCTCAAACATAAGAAAGGGAGTGCGTGGCAAACTTGCACAGCTATCAATTTAAGTTGATTTTTTTATCGAGGTTTGCCCTACCAAAATGGGCAGTACCTAGAAGTGCAAAACAAAGACGACTCCAACAAATTCTCAAATTAATGATTTTGATTAAAATTTTAAGCAAATTGGATTTACTGGGCAAAGTGGCAGTTGTGAGTCAAATTTCAAAAGACTCGCTGGAGGTAACCCTGCAGCGAAAGAATAAACACTGGGTACCCTTTAACCCCTACGAGTTGGATTTCAAAATAGCCGTCGAAGCTTTCCCTGCAGCGGAAGAACCACACTAAGCACCTTTAAACCCCTACCAGTTAGATTTCAACAGTCAAAACAGGCTTCACAGAAGTGGGTAGTTATATACTCTATACTAGTTTAATCCCGACTAATTAGATTGTAATAAAACCACTGGAAGTCTCCCGACACTGGGTATCCTTTAAACCACGACAAGTTAGATAATAGAATCACTAGATGTTTCCCATCAGTAAGTAAATATACATTGGGTGACGCTTAACCCACGAACAAAAAAAAAATTCAGAATCCATATTATGATATAAGGCTTCGTCAAACAAATGTCCAGCAACAAACTCGCCTCGTTATAGCCTGCGGCCCCATTATTCCAGCGACCAATTCAAGCCCCCGCTCTGTTGAAGAAACGTAATTCACCCAGAAAACCCCATTACTTCTTAATGCACTAATTCGTAGCAATAAAATCTAGGCTCAAAGTATCTCAAATTATATAGGGCTCCAAGGGTCGGGCTTGATCAAGAAATATTGATGTGACAGAACCCTAAATCGGCAACTAGGGTTACTTACTGCAAATATGCCCTAATTTTCTGTAATTTTGATGCCCATAAATGCATTCTGAAAAACATTTGACGGGCGTATATGCATTCAAATAAAAATTATTGTGGGTTTTCACATTTGGCAAAATTGTGATTTGGGTATTCCCGTTGGAGCGTTCTCGTACGGCATTCTTTTCAAATTGAGGTATTGATGTTCCATTATCGTTTTGATTCATCGTTTCGGGGCTAAGGATGAGGGGAATTAGGTGATAGTAATGAGAACAAATGGTGTTTATGCAATACTTACAAGGGTTTCAGGGTCTTTACAAGATATCGAACAAGAAGTGGCTCTTGAAATTTCATCTTGATCGTTGCTGGAGTCCGTCGCTCTGCAACATTGTTCTTGGCCATAGAAATTTGTGCCTCCCCCTTCTCATGCACAATGCAAGCAAGATAGCAAGCAGAAAGAGGCTGTTCCTGTGGATCTTGACACAGACAAATATTTAAAACCCGAAGATATGAAAAAATTGAGATGGGTCTTTATATAAAAGCGAGAAAAAAAACTAGTGAAATGAATGCAACCTTTTAACGGCTTGGTTGTATAGGAAGGGCGCTCGTTTCTACCCCCATCGGTGGAACAAATTAGTCAAAGCTAAAGGTCGTTAGATCTTTACAATTTGTGGGTATGTTCGCATGTAAGCTGCGAGCGTGGGGTTTCATGGATCTCCATAGCTGATTTTTTAAGCAGTCATGGTTAATAACTAAAAATCAAATCTTCATAAAAAGCTGAAATTAAGAGTTCAAATATTAAAATTCCAACCATTCGTTTCTTGATGAATCATACGTGAATATATTATTTTAATATTTAATTTATTATGTTTGGGAACAAAAATATATTAAAACAATAAGGGTTATAAAATGTGTTTTAAAAGATCTTTAAAATATAAATTTTAAAAAGTCTTGAAAATTCAAATGGGTTGGAGATAGACAATTAGTCTTCGACGAGGAACCTTCTAAATTTTATGTATAAGGTGTATTCTCATATTATCATGAAGATTATGCATGTTGTGAATAATAGAAATAATGTTTGTCTTTATGTTTAAAAATGGACCAAAAAGAAAGTTAATTAACAAAAGTGTTAGGGATTAATCTTTACTTGGTAAAGTTAATTTCCATATTTTGTCTCTTGTAAGAATATTACTAAGAAATCACTACAAGTCATTTGTCCTTTGTTGAGTTCTCACAACTTATTTCTTTACTCCAAATATTTTGAATATCCTCCTTTGAGGATTGTGACACATTGCACATAGAGAGAATGTTAGATGGCATCCTTAGACTTGGGAGTTACTTTGTAACCCTTGCCTCACCTTTATATATTTTGAGGTGTTTATCTCTTTCTTTCTAATCTGTAGCATCTCTCTCTCTCTCTCTCTCTCTCTCTCTCTCTCTCTCTCTCTCTCTCTCTCTCTCTCTCTCTCTCTCTCTCTCTCTACAATTTCTCTAGGCTTATGCCATCTACATATAATATTGGGGGTTTTTCTTTGTTTTTCCCCCTTACAAATCTTGTGTCTCCTTCTTGTATCTTGATGTGCTTTCTCTTCATTTGGCTTCATGAATGGTAAAACTTAGTTTCAAACACTTGCTCTTGATTTGTTCTTTGTGGCTCTCCATGTGATTTACCTTTCATGGTAGTAAAGTGGGTTGTTACTAGTCTTATTGAGATTGTATTGTTGAAAGGTTGTCATTTTCTATGAGAATTCACCATTAGAGACACTATTGAGGAAAGAAGAAGAGACTTATTCTAACATGCTTTCTATGTGTAGAGATTATTATGTTTTATTAAGTTTATATAGCTTTGGCTTAACCTATGTCATTCTATTACTCAAGGTTATAGCTCTTTTATCAACTTTTTTATTGTAGTACTCTAACCTCTTTATGTTGGATTATAACTTCAAATATTAAAAATTCTACTCACTTTTATTTTTTTTTAAATGTAGTGCTCTACCAAGGAACCCTCAAAATGAAGGTCCAAACATACACTAAAATAAATAGTAATTTTTTTATCAATAACATAAAGCTATGCATAACTCAACATCTCTTGCATATGTCTACAAGTAGATTAATACACATCAAACAATATGTGAAAGACTACCAATTACTTCCAAAGGTTACGTGACCATCATTTTTAGATTCACTTTTAAGCACCAAAAGAAGTGTTCCTACAATAAACAACCATGCATTATGCATTGAAGCATTGAGCACGTGATTGAAAACCAATCATAAAATATCATCAAACCAAGCCCACAACAAGTTTGGGTAATTAACCTCAATGCTTTGCCAAACTAGGTGTAGGCACTAAAGGACAGTTACGAGCACTAATACTCAAATTGATTGGATTCGGACTAATAAAGTCTCAATCCAGTGAGGCACTAGAGCTAATTACCAAGCAGAGGTAGCACATGCACCAAATTATACGCATGAATGCTAAAAATCAAATGTCACCTCCAAAGTAAGTCTAAACACCATGAAACTTAACTGAATTAAACACATGATTGACTTGTAATCTAATCTACTATAATCACTTTCAAGTTACATGGTATTGAGGCTCAAGTCACTTGATGCCAATTCAATAAACATTATACAACATCCATCACAAGATCATGATACAAATACCACAAGTGAAAAAGTGCAAGAGGGAGGTAAGGAAGCTCCAAGTCCGTGCACAACCTATACATTCGTCTCTAATGGTGGCTTGCTACATTCAGCTAATCATGTGGTACCCTCAAGTCCAACCTACCATGCTTGCAAAGATAATCATATGGCCCAAATAGTTACTCGAGTAATAATGTAATAAGGCTTGCATTTACACAAGGTGCATGAATGCAACTAATAAATAGGAACCAACCACAAGAGACCAATGCCACAACATGAACAAGGGGATACCTAAATCCATAATTCTCATAGGGTCTATACTCATAACTACATGGCCTTGGGCAAAAATTTAGAAGTGGGAGCATCATTTCATAGCCCCATAGACTAATTCATGTGGCATGGAGCAATCTTTTCATGAAAATATTAGAGAAATATCTTTCATAATTTTATATTCATAAAATGTTGATCAATGTTACAAATATATAGGCTAGATGATGGTAACCATGTGCTCTAAATAGCATTCACAAGCTCAACCAAATAATAAATAGTAGCTTGAATAGAATAACAATCTAAATCATAGGTTTGCTAAATATTAATAACAAACCATAGCCAAATAATAACAAAGTAAACAAACTATATACATGGAGTACATGATAGAATACCCAACATTCCCCCCTTATTACATCA